>CM029125.1:1562657-1730157 GCA_016859345.1 Istiophorus platypterus | reverse complement strand
CCATCTAAATATTCCATGCCTGCTGCTGTTCTGTGCTTCCTGGTCTCGCGTTATGTGCTCATTTATTTATGCACAGGCTTATTTGCACGTGGGTATTTATTCTGAGCACCATATATGTATTCGATTCGTTTGAAAAATTTTAAATAGATGTTTTCTCAATCTGAGCCGACGAGGATTTATCGGCTCCCATTGCCATTGTTATCACAACACCTCCGTAGTGATGTACTTGGTCATCGCCCCCCTGCACCATTCACTGCAGCGCCAGAAATTCCGACCACTGTGGTTCACCGGGGAGCGAAACCGGCCCCTGTGGGACCCGAGGGGACACCTGGACGTGCTCTCAATCCAGAAAGGTCAGCGTGAGCCAATCCCAGAGATTCACTGCAAGCCTGTACCTGGGGCTCTGTCTGCAGAGGATGTGAAATTAAACGAAGACAAAGTTACCGAGCGTGCGGTTGGCCTTTGATGGGGGGGGGCACTTCATTTGCAACCCTTAATCAGCCCGGTGAGATCAGATTCCTATGTGATTTCTAGAAGAAAAGACGGTGGGGAGAGAAATGAAATGGTAATTAGTATTGATTACCTACGCGCATATGATCCTGCAGGCTGCCCCTGCATCCTCGGATCAACCCAAATGATTGGGTTTCACTAATTTCAGGCTCAGAGAGAAGAGGCCTGCCACAAGAAAATGCCCCCGCGAGGAGCCACGCGCCCACCGGGGTCCGAGGAAATGATAGTGGTGGGAAAGGTAGAGGCGCGGCGGGGGCAGAATTAACCACACTGCTTTAAACCGAGGATGATAATTATCCTGGGGGGTGCAGGTGATTCGGGTACCTATTCCTTCATATGACACATCACTTTTGTGCGCTGTCGCTAGGCGACGGCCTCAGCTATGTGCCATATATGCACACAATTACTCGCAGTTAAAGAAGGAAAGGGGCCGATTTAGGCGGGAATAAGCAGCCCAATTACACGTATACACAATCATTACACCCGTGGGAAATTGAAATTTTCCTTCAAATGATAAGATTAATTCCTTATTAAAGCTAAACACACGTTCACATTCGCATAAGGCCTCACACAATTAATCTAGTTTAGCAATGAGCCACAATGCAGCGAAAATCTGTGAGGAAGCAGAAGTGGTCAGCGAGTGATGGAGGGAAGCCGTGTCACGGTGGACCCGGTGAACCCGGCTCCCGGGCTGAGACGGCGCTCTGCCGCCACCTGATGGCCCCCGTGCGGAACAGGAAAAAACCCCGGCGGTTCAGCAGAGAGAGCAGGAGTCTCTCTCTCTGGGATCTCGCTCAAAACAGCCAGAGGTGCCGTTTGGCCTTTTCTCAGTTTAAAACCTAAAATTCTCAAAAGATGCATCGGTGCATCCTGCCGTCATTCCTGGCATCTTAGGATTCAGCGAAGCGAATGACCACATCGGAAAATTATCCTCTCTTTAGTATTTTCATTCCTTCCAGGCGTCCAGCAGCTGATGCGCACTCAGCACGCTCCCTTATTCTTTAAAATCTTCAGACATATTTAAAAGTTAAAGAATATAGATTTATGGACGTCAGTATTTGTCATTCGCTGCCTTTGTGTGGTTTTTGGCTGTTTATATTGTCAACAAGCTGAATGACAAGACAGCAGAGAAGCATCAAAGAGCCTCTGTCCAACATGGACAGACTACGAGACAATGGAGCCACGGGTGAAGACATGACCCCCCAGTGTAGGACCAAGACACCCAGACTGAAAGAGACACAAATAGACTACACACAATGCACACGTTTTGTGTCTCCAACAAGAAATGATTACAGGCCCTACAGACGGGGGCTCTGGCCCCGTGACCCCTGACCCCTGACCCCCTGGGCCCCAGGGCCAGTCCCAGGGTAGGCCAGTAACCTTTCTCTCTTTACCAACCTGTTCTGTTTTGGTTCCAAGCTTCGGTAAAAGCCACAGAGGCGCATTTTAAATTTTGTTTCAGACCGAATTTCCCTGAAATGCGCATCGACTGGCGAACAGGACATTTAAATCGCGTCTGCCGGATGGAATGTCCTGTCGTTGTTAATGTCAATGAGGAGCCGGAACAATAAAGCAACGGGGAACCAGGGGAATGAGGCGAGTCTCACAACCTTAAAGCTTCTTCACTTGGAAGTTGGGGGTCGAATAAAAGAAGTCCAGGGACACAGGGCTCGCTTCTCAAGTCTGACTTTATTCTGTGGGAAACATGAGTCTCTTACACATCTAACTCGATTGGTGCAATATGACAGACAGCTACTCAGTACAGCTGCGCCTACAGGTAATATAACCATGTTTACGAGCAAATTAATAAACAATGTTAAAAAGATAAATATTAGCTTCAGTGTAAAGCACAGCACGCAGCTCTCGACTCGTAGCAGTCGAACCGTATGGCGTCAGTCTCACATAAATATGCTGTTTCTCACACTGGCCCTAGGCCGACACATACACACACACACACTCCCACTCACACGGGTTTATTACAGCAGATACGGCGTCTGTTCTGTCCCCGCTGCAGCGCTGGGGGCCCCGGGCCCGCCCTCGCTACCGGAGACGGAACAAAGTGCAATTTAAAAACAATGGTGACACTAAACATCCAGGGTGAGCAGAGACACGCAGATGCATGGCGGCACGGGTGTGTGCATCAAGTGTGTGTGTGTGAGTGTGATATTAGGGGCGCTGCAGAGGCTAGGTTACAGTTTGTGAGTTTGTCAAGACGGGGGGGGGGGCGTGACACAGACGGAAACAAACAGGGTTTGTGGCCTGACAGTCTGCTGTTGACTTTACTGGAAGCTCTTCGCAGCACACACACTGGCGCCTCCCAGACCCCTCAGGCTTACACACAGACTACTGGACTTTGCAGGCCACCGTACAGCGTGGGCCCTCACATGGCCACCGAAGCGTCCGACTCTTTGGGCCGGTTGCGGACGACGTGCTCCAACTGTCCGGCGTCGGAGACGTCGTAGCTCGTCTTGTACTTGGCCAGGATCTTCATGAGGGGACGCAGCTTCAGCCACCACTGCTCCTTCGGGATCCTGTGACTGCAGACGGACAGAGAAACCTCAGCACCGCGGTCAGGGCTCACGTCGCCGTCCCAATGTCCCCGGCCGATGCTCGCTCACGAATCTTTTCCGCCGACCAGGGGGCCGCAGATAGATCGGGCCCCATCTGGTGATACGAAAACTGACTGGCGTTTAAGATAAGTGACATAAAGTAGAGCTACAACAATTATTTTCAACAAATAATCTCCAGAGTATTTCATCAACTAATTTGTTCGTTCATGTCAGAAAAATAGTGAAAATGATCATGATTCAGAGAAGACCAGGGAGCGTTTAGGATTATTATTGTTTGAAAAAAATAAAAACGCTTAAACGATCAGTTGATGATCAAGAGAGCTGCGCATTATTCTTTGTTGACTGACTCTTGGTGATTAATAGACGAATCGTGTAAGATCAAACAGAAACGAGACTAATTTGCATCATTAATCCTTCACACAGTTGTCCTGGTTGTTGAGCGAGCCGTCTCTAAGGTGGCGACTGTCAAACTGTAAACGTTATTTCTCTATTATGTGTTTAATTACAGTAATAACTCACTGCCCGGCTTTCTTCTTCACTGCATCATATTATCTGCCGCTGTCACAACCCACTTCAGACACCGAGATATCGTGATAGTTTCAGCTGATCAAATCTATCAACATTATTAAAGACACCATGAAAGTGAAAAAAACCCCAAAACATTTTCCAAGTTCTAGTTCTGTGTCCCTTTGTTAAGAGTCGTTATCTCTTGGTTTATGTCAAATATTGTATCTCTTGAGATCTAAAGTCTCTTTTTTTTCTCTTCCTGTAAAACATGAACATATTTCTGGTGACTCGCCTTGAACCGGGGGCCCGTGGACACATTCCTCCAACCGACCCTGCACTTCGCTGTCGGCCTGTTTGTCGGCCTGCGTGTTCACCTTGTGTTGCACTCAGAGGACAATCACGCTACTGAAGCTAAAGACGATCTAACGTTTGTTTCAGTGACTTTAAGTGCAGTGGGTGCGATACGTACACAAAGTCAGTCTCCTCCTTGAGCTGCACGACGGGCTGGAAGACCAGGGCCCTGCGACGCATCCCCAGCAGGCAGCAGGAGTCCTCGGTGTTGGCGAACACTCGGCCTGCGGGTAAACACAGCGGCGCTCAGAGGCGGAGCCACAGGGACGGAAACCCAGCCGCCCTCTTTTCCCCCCTTGCACACACATCATGCTCTGACATTTTGCAGTGTGTGTGAGGGGTTGTGCAGAGTTAGATGACTGTGTCTTTTAGTTGGTGGCTCTCTGAAGGTTTAGAAGTGTAACGGTCTTTTATGGATCTACAGGAGGACCAGAATGGGATGGAGAACACCTACAAACTAAATTCAATAGAGGTGATGACACAGAAACTGTCACTACTCAAAAAGCAACTAAAGGAACATAAAGCACCCTACACACACACACACACACACACACACACACACACACACACACACACACACACAAAAAAAGGGGGGGCAAAGCGGAAAGAAGACGTGTGTTTTATCCACACAGCCCATGCTTGTGCCTTCCTAATCCCACTGCCCCGCCTGACGCGTGGGGCAGGCATAGTGTAGCATGGCGGCTGCTGATAAAACTGTGAAAGCACCGGCACATCGTAGCCGCCCCCACGTGCACCGGGACAGGGCGCGGCCTCTTGGGGGCATGGCGGGACGGATGTGGCAGAAACAACGACAGACAGGGACACGCAGCTAAATATACAGATGCAGATGGTCATGGAGCCAACATGAGAAAAAAAAAAAAAGATTTACCTTCGTCTTATGTCATCCAAGTGTATAGGAAATAGACATGAAAAACAAAGAGGAGTTTTAGCTTTAATTATTGCCTTTGTATATAAGCAGTGTGGTTCTAACACAAACTATTGACATGACTCAGCTGTTACTGGTAAAGTACGTAACTGCATCAAAGTAGGTTCCTCGTGAAATTGTTAACAGAGATGGATGCAAATGATCGATAATCAATTTCCTTTACGAAAACAAAAAATACGTCAAAAACATCAGGCAGAGCGTGACTCCATGACAGATCTGGGTAGAGGTCTGCTTCACAACCACCACGCCTCTGTAGGGAGGGGGCATCGACTACCACGGGCCACTGCGCTGGCGCCCGCCTTTGGCCTTACCTTGTCTGAACACCTCAACCAGCTTTTTGGAGATCCACTGCATGGCCTTGGCCGAGATCTTAGTCCCGAAGTTGCGGTCGAACGGGGACGGCGCTCCTCCCTGTGGAGGTAAGTGAGGCATCACGCTGTTGTTCACCCTACGCTCTCACTCTGCTGCGGTTAAAATTCCTGCCTTTTTCTTTATTAAAAGATGCGATCAGCATTTCTTATTCCCAGAAGAGACACAGGAAAAGTTGACAGAGATGAAAGCCTTCTTTCAAACTTTCTTTTTCATATTTAAAGGTTCATATTTGTTGACGTTGTTAGCTGTGTTAGGTTTAAAGCTCTTAATATCCCCAAATTTACATTGATTTTTTTTTCTTTTCCGTATCCCGTTACTTGCCACAGATGCTTATTAATTTCCCCTCGGGGATCATCAAAGTTTTGTTTCATCCTGTTTCATCTGTGATAATCTCCAGACACACAAAACCCAAAGCGCAACAAAGCACATTCAGGACGAAATGGGCTCGCTAGTTACGAAAATGCCATCCAAGATGCGAGCACGGAAAAGCCTGTACGGAGTCGTCCTCGTTGCGGGGGAACTGTTGCCGCTGACGCAGCGGCGGCCGACGGGTACGCCGCCATCGCTCCGTCAGCACGTGGCGGCCCCCGGAGTAGCGGCGCCTACCTGCTGCATGTGGCCCAGCACGTTCTTCCTGCAGTCGAACACTCCCCGCCCCTCCTCAGAGTACAGCTGGTAGATGAAGTCTGTAGTGTAGTTGTCATTACAGTTCTCGTTCCTACAGACATACAGCGGAACAGAGCGCCTGAGTCTGCGTTCACCCGAACGAAGTCCTGCATCCAAGGCCCTGACAATCTTATCGAAATCGGGGGGGGGTTACATTATTCTGACATCGAGACGTCATCAGTGTCCGGTCTGTTTACTACACAAGTTGCTTAAAATCAACTCTGTGGGCTGGAAATACTGGATTATAAAAACTGGACGAAAGCCTCTTTTGCACTGACACAGTTTTACATTGGACTGAGCTTCAGACTCGACTGTTCTGCTCACTTTTCCATTTTTTTTTGTTTTTATTTTTTTACTGCTAGTATTTGCTCTGTTTTGATTTCAAGCCGCCACATTCTCACCTGAGGACCAGTCCTCTTTGAATGCTCGTCTTCATTTTCTCCGTCAGATGCTCGACGTTGGCCTGTGGGAGGAAGCGGCACGCGTGAGTTAACGCTGACCAGTAGATGGCGCCGTGGCAGCCTGTCTTGCGACAGCTGAAAAGGGAGTTGAGGGTGGCACATATTTTTCCGGTGCAGGAGTCGGCGTGCCCGTGTGTGTATGTGTGTTTGTGCGGGTTAGAATGGACAGTGCGTCACCTGCAGGTCTCTGATGTCAAACGACTCCTCGTAGATGTAAGCGGCATCGGCCCCGGCCGCCAGGCCTCCTACGCTGGCCAGGTAGCCGCAGTAGCCCCCCATGGTCTCAATGATGAAGACGCGCCTCTTGGTCCCGCTGGCCGACTGCTTGATGCGGTCGCAAGTCTGACACGTGCATATGAGCTCACAGGGTTAGTGTATGTTAGGTAGTTACCACGGGCTAAGCATCATTAACTCCGTGTGAATGTCTGAGCTAACACCAGTTAAGTTTCTGTCATGTCTAACATGACAAAGTGTCCAAAAAACTCTCAATCAAATCAAGCAGGCAGAATTAGAGGTCGTATAATGTTAAAGTAATACATTCCACATGTAAGAACAGCGGCACTGCACTCGTTTCAAGGCCAACATGCTTTGTAATCAATCAGCACAAGAGTCGACTCGCTACATTTAAACATATGAGGCAGATCAGGGCTACGGTGCTGCTTTCACCATTTATAGACCGGAGCCCTGCATTAGGATGAGAGAGCACAGGAAACGGTCAAATTTAGATTTGTCCCCTACAGTTCGAGCATAAAACACATGGTAACAATCGCCTCTAGGGACCTGGTGTGACGGTGAACGTTTAGACTTGATTATCAGTTAGATTCCACAGTGTAAAAGGGGCACTCCGGCTATTTATTGATACACTCCCACGGAGGCGGGGTCACACAATAGGGGGAGATTTTAAAAAGGATGGTCGAACTCGAGGCAGCAGAGGCCGAGACATCCCGATTTTAAATCTGAAAGCTTCAAACTCTGAAAACACTGGTTCCCACATTTCCCCCCAAATTTAACATGAGCCTGCCTCTTTTATTAGACCCAGTCTGTAAGTTTCCATATCTCTAAAACCCCGCACCTCCAGTTTGTAGACAGAAGACTGGGTAGTGCTGCTCGTGACGAGAAACCTTGACTTCATGCCTGAGATCGCCGGAGTGCCCCCTTTCAGATTTCAGATGGTCAACGTTTGGGTTATTCTCAGGACCGAGCCCAATGTTAGAACTACATGGGGGTAAACTGTGAGTCAGAATTAAAGTTGTTCCGTTAGCTGGCCGCCATAATCTGTAAAGCTGTAGCAAAAGCTCGTGCAGCTCTTGGCCGCCCGTCCTGTTTGTAACATGCCAGTCTGCTGAGTGGCTGCACTGAATCATTTTCATCCTGTCCGCATGAGCATTTTGAACAAAGCGGTCAAAGCTGTTGCCGGCGGCGGTTCGGCTGTCTTACCTCCACGATGGCATTGAGGGCCGTGTCTGCCCCGATACTTAGATCTGTGCCGGGTACATTGTTACTTATGGTGGCGGGCAGCATACACATCGGGATGCAAAACTCCTCATAGGTAGCGCGAGCCTCATACAGCTGCAGCAGACTCTCAAACGCCTGAAGCGGCAGTATATGAAAAACGCGTTAGAGCCAGTCGGAAGGAAAGCCACCGAGAGGGGGGGGGGGTGAATCTCTCTCGCTCTCTCTCTCTCTCTCTCAGTTTGCTAGAGCGTATCCTGCCATTCCGGCTCTTTCCGTGTGATAGCAGCTATGGCTTCTCTTTGGCAGAAAGGACAGCAGGACAGAAGTGTGGAAACAGAGATGAAGAAGAAGGGGGGAAATGGGAAGGAAGAATGACGTGAGAAAGATGGTGTCAGAGCAAGAAAAAAGAAAGAAAGAAAGGGGAAGACAGATGGTACAAAGACAGTCGGACAGAGGGAGGACAAGCAGGAAAAGACAGAGATGGAGGGAGATGAGACGGACGCGAGAGGCGCTGGCGAGCCTCGGCTGCTCGGCGCGGCGGCCATATCGGCTGTGGAAGTTTATACGCAGGCAGGACAAGCACTGGTCAAGTACACAGGGAGGAGGAGGATGAGGAGCTGAGGAGGTGAGGAAGATGGCGGCCAAGCCAAGACTCAGGCTCACAGGTGATTTTTCTGTTTACTTATCTACGCTGGACAAAGAATCTTATGTGATGTTAATGGCTGAAGTCAGTCCAGGAGCTTCACTATTAATTAGAGGAGTTGTCGACAGTAAACATGCTGCTACATATTAACAGTCTTACAGGCCTCTAGTCTGCGTTATATGGCTGCACAGTGTGTAAGGTAACCCGACAAGGTCGGACGGACCTGCATGCTGTTAACCGCTCATCTGGATGCAGCGGACGCGAAGGGGGGGGCGGGAGCACAGGCATAGTCAGGGAGCAGGGCAGGCAGAGCAAACATGGCGGCCACGACATCGGTACACCTCACAGCATGCCTCCATGTTGTCACTCACTCACTTACCTGAGTGGGGCGGGAGGGACACCGCTCTGCAGCCTGGCTCTATCTTTACCAGTCATGCCGCACAGCACAGACGGGACTTAAACTGTCTGTCTGGTCTGAATTTCTAGGTATTGTCGGAGAAACTTCCCTTTTTTTTTCTTTTTTCTTTTTTTCTCCAGATGTGGCTGACAGACGCCACGTTCACAAGAATTTCTTCCAATTGATCCACCGACAGGCTGGTGGATTGGCAGAGAGACTGGTAAAAGACCAAGTGGGCGGGTTCTCCCTTCTTGAATCATGACAGTCTAGCCAGCTACGTGAGTGTGTTTGTCGTCTGTCTGTGTGTTTGCATGCTTGTTTGTGTGTGTGTGTGTGTGTGTGTGTGTGTGTGTGTGTGTGTTTTATACGTGTCTGCGTGCGTCGGAGATCGACTACTCTTGTCGCCAGCCCCATCACTTACAGTAGTGATGGCGTTCAGAGCTGTGTCAGCGCCAATGCTGAGGTCTGAGCCCGGCACATTGTTGGAGACAGTGGCTGGGACCATGACCATGGGCACACAGAGCTCGTCATATTTCCCGCGCGCCGTTAACAATTCCAGCAGCGACAGGAAGGCCTGCAGGGCAGAGCCAAGGGCTTTAGTGTCTGCACGGGGGGGAAACTGTGGCAGGTGGGTTTGGTTGAGAGGTGCTACTTGCCACGAGGAAGGGAAAGACAAAAGTGGATGGTGCCAAGGGGAGAAGCCAGGTCTATCACAACGGACAGCAGCGAAACAGACAGGTACCACTCCACTCTCTCTCTCTCACACACACACACACACACACACACACACACACACACACACACACACACACACACACACACACACACACACACACACACATCTGTACATACACATGAAACTCATTTACTTGCATACATGACAGGAAAATCAAAGCTGGTGGTCATCTAAATGGGAGTGCGTGAAATGGCTGGAAAAAGCAGGTGGTCTCTGTTTCCAAATACAATCGAATGAAGTTATTCATATTCCAGTTACAGCGCTGGTTCACTCGTCATCTAAATAAGTAAATGCGTGGAGTTAGGGATCCTAATCTCCCTCCACACATCTAGAATCAGAGTGTTGGGAGCTATTACAGTCAGCAGTGAACCAGCTCTGTGTGGCAGTTACTCTCATCAGCTCTACTGATGAGGCAGAGAAGTGACTATGTGCACGACTATGCATGGAACCATATGGTGGCGTGCCGACATAAAATGGGATGAAACTGATAGAAAGGATCAACATTACATGTAATTAACTATTATATACATCTATGTACATATGACACCATAATAAGCAACAGTTGCTTTGCCATTTTTTAATTTTATCTCTATGATCAAAAATAACTTTCATGTTACTTTATATAGCATTTGAACTAATGGCATGAATTGAAAGCTTGAGAGAAAATTAGCTCATGGACAAAAAAAAGAGATGAAATTGTAGCTTATCAGTAAATTACTAAAACTAGACAAGCTAACAAGGGACAAAGCATTTTCAAACATACCTCGAATCCACCAATGATTAGCAGAGCATTGATGTTGTGCTTTCGCATCTGCTCAGCGATTTTGTCAACATGCTTTGCAGGGAGAGTTCTGCAGACAGGAAACAGCAAAAAGTGGCAACAGGAAGCGTTTTTATTCAGCACCGAGCAACTTTCGTTTCACCTTTGAATCTGAATGGCCGAATTAATTTTGGTCCTTAGAAGAGAAATCAGTAACTTTTTGGTTTTATCTGTGCACTGTACAGCGTCACCCCTTAATATATATATGAATGACTGTTTTTTATTTTTTAACAGACAGATCTACGCATGACAGCCTCACACTTTACCTTTTGGTTCCCAGCAGAGATCCACCCTGTCCCGTCCATCCTCCCACATCAGCCCATTTAATCTCCTTAATCTGTGGAGAGGACGAGAGCAACGTGCTATCTTAGATGTTAGAGTTAATACTTCCTTTACTGCAGAAAAATAACTTCTCCTGACCATGTACCACAAACCTTAACACGCTCAAAGCTTCAGTGGTGGCTACGGCCCTGTATTTACTGACATGTCCCCCCTGGGGTCCCCGGTGTGGAGGCGGTTAGGCGGCCAGTTCATTTTCTGGACACGCTCTCTTATATATAACAGAGCAACTGGACCGGCGCAAACACAGAAGTGAGCGACAGAGAGTCCCAAGGCACCGAGGTAAAGAAATTCATCGCTCCCACAGGTGTAATCTTCTTAGGGTCAGCTGTCTGATTTCAGATGGCAGGGACACACGCGATGTTAAACTAACCAGCGACACATTTCGATGAAGATAAATGGCCGGAGCCGTTCTTTTGTCGAGTGCCGCCGTTGGAACGAGGCCAAAGCTGGACTGAGGGGATTTAAGGTTTCTCACGGGGGGGTCACAAGAGGTGTAAGGGAGAGTGTAAAACCAGTCTTGCCGCTTGCTGAGCTGGAAAATAGTCATGTCTCAGATGACAGCACACACACACACATACACACACGCACACACCTGCTACTCCCTGTTTTTCCCTCTCATTCAAAACTCGAGACTTCCTCCGCATGTCAGTGTCTGATGCGGTGAGGACCGTCCCTCCCAATCGATCCGACAGCAGAGGCATTTGTCAACGTATCCTGCCGCCCCCTGTCTTCTTCTTGTGGTAGTGCAGCGGCTTTGGCTGAGCGGGGCAGGGGAGGGCGAGTCAGGGCGGGAAATTGGTTTACATCAATCTGGGAAGATTATCCCCCGGGTTTCCCTCATTATTCTTCCGTCAGGGAGCTAACGGTGACTGTGCGGTGTCTGACTCTCTTCAAGCTGAGCCAGCTCCCTTTGAGTTATTGATTAAAACGTGACAGTAATACATGTTTTCATTAAGCTTTTATGGTAATTTTTTTAATGGATACATTTATATTACACAATATACAAAATCTCTTTAATGAGACGACTTCCCGTGACGGTTCCAGTGACATGCAGCGGCAGCAGTAAATCAGCGCTGGAGTACCCACCTGCCCTTTGTAGAATCCCTCGAACCCGTCGCTCACGGCAAACATCTTGTGCCCCTCCGAGATGCCCACCCTGACGGCCGAGCGGACGGCAGCGTTCATGCCGGCCGCGGGGGCCCCGACGTTCAGCACCGCCACGTTGAAGTTGCTCTGGGGGCGAAGGACATACAGAATGTGACTTGGGCAGTTTCATCAACGCAAAAATAAGAGAGCATGTGTCAGTTGTTGTTGTTGTTGTGTGACAGTTGTACAACTCTGCACGAGTGAATCAATAAATGACTCTTGGTGTGCTAGAGCGGGTGGGGGGGGCGACCCTGGAGTCTGCCATGCCGCCGTTGCAACTTCAGCCTCATTTGCCGCCGCCCCCTCCCCTCACACACAAACAACCTGGGTGAACAAGTCATCCCTCAGCGGGGAGCCAGGTGTCACCTGACAACACCAAACAGCCCCCCAGCACCGAGCAACCTGGGCCTCACATGAGACATGGCTGACTACAGCTACAGTTGCCTCGTAGCAACTTCACTGCGGTGAACAGTGAAAAAACTGGTTAAAACTATTTATTTTGAACTATAATTACAAGTCGTTTCATTTTCCCCTTGACAGCAGGAAACAACTGGCACCATAACTGATGGACGCCAGCATAACTAGCCTGCTGTGGTACACCTGTTTACAGGAAAATACTCATTTAGTTACAGGAATACTTACTTTAGCAAGTGAGTTCTTTTTTTTTTTAATGATAACACTGAGAGCAGCAGCAGCACAGAGCTTCATGACTGCAGTAGCTGAGTCATTATCAGTAGGCAGGATAGCGTCATAAAAAATGAATAATCCCAGTGTCCCTGGGGAGGCTGATTCGACTCTCTAAAAACAACCTGCACTCCGGGCGTGGTGGAGATCGCCACAGTATGTGTGGGGAAAAAAAAGAAATCAACTCCAGCTTAGCGCATGGGCGCAGTTGCACGATTAAACTCGGGCACCGCTGCGTTTCTGCTTAGCGTCAGGAGCTGACAAGGCCGACAACAGTGTCACAGTCGGGAGTCCTGTGGTAAATGTCAAAGTGTCGAGGTGTCGCGGGGCGACTCACAGTTGGCAGCTCGGACTCCGGTTTGCGGTGAGCCAGCAGTTTGTACGTCTTCAGGTTGTTTTCGAAACTCCTGCAAGAAAACACACTGAGTGAGTTCAGACGTGTACATGTATGTGACAAAACACAGTCTAAAGTAAAAACGGAGGAATTATCTGCATTTTAGTGGTTATTTCGCACTGATTGTTGACTGTATCCAAAGCAAAAACTGTTCTAAGACTGCGGCTTAATTTCTACAGGAAGCAACGTCCAACTGGTGTAATGATCTGCAGGGAAGTGATGGACGGCTCTGGTTTATGGGATCGGTGCCGCCGGCCCGTCAGTCATACCTGCCCCGAAGCTTAACAGCCTCCTCAAAGCGCTTCTCGTCCATGGCCTTCTGGACCTCCTGAGTCTGTGGGAAGCGGGAGAGCGTTGTCAGTGTCTGAATTCATGCGCTAGATTCATGTAAAAAAGCAGTGCCAAGCAGTTTCATCTATATCATTTAAAAGTTAATATCATCAGGAAAAGTCTGTGAACTTTGAAGTGTCTACTAAGACAGAAACAATCGCCGCGTGTAGGACTAAATGCTGGAGAGAAAACAATGCAAGAGGAAACAAGTGATCGTCCGTTTTCAGGCCACAACGTATCCATACGTGGCCTCGCTATGACCGGTGATAAACCCGCCTGCCGTCACTTAACCGGTAAACATGGGAAAACAGTCGTCCCGTTCTCTCGAAATCCAATCACGTCAAGTGAGTGCGACGACAAAGCTCCCCTGTGTTTTTCTCCGACGATGGGCTGCTATTACATCATCATCATGCTGACAGCCGCCGCCAGCCCTGCCAAATGATTTGGATAATCATTAACCAGACACGGCCGCCTCTCAAACAATACGGCTCTCTTGTGAACACTGGTGGCACTCCAGGCCCGATGGGCTGTGCTGTTTGTCATCATTACTTAAGCTCATCCAAGCCGTCCCCACTGACTCTGCCTCTCTGAGTCCTGCAGAGTCATTTCTGGGTACTCGTGTCGCTATGTGCTTGGGGTTTTTTTCTCTCTCCTGTGCTTCTGTGCTTGTAAATGTGTGTGTGTGTGTGTGCGCGTGCGTGTGTGCGGGCGTGCTTTCGTGTGCATGGCGGTCTTGGCCTGTCTCCAGCCCGGTCCAGTACTCACCATCTGCACACACTCCATGAGAGGGAGGCGCACTGATTGGTTCCCGCACAGCGAGACCACGCAGGCTGGCGTGTTGGCTGTGGTCTCCAGAAGGGCAAGAACAGCCTCCACACCCATACGGCTGGCCTGTGTGAGCAAACACACACAGATAAAAACACACCATCCTCACTATAAAAGCTTCGTTTGTTTCACCTGAACACACATCGTGTTTTCTTTACAAACACACCCCCCCCCTTCCTTTTTAAAATCTCACTCTGGACACAAAATTGGGGTAAATTCTCCAATAATTCCATCTTTTTTCTGCTCCAGTTTTTTGTTTTTGTTTTTGTTTTTTTCTAAGTTGGTTTGTGGTAAACATAAAGAGATCCCCTGCTCTCTGTGATGCAGCGTTTGGCTAGCTGAGCCGTAAATCTGTTAATGTGCTTAACCTTAAACCTGGAGCCACACACCGACCGGTTTAAACAGGAAAATGCTCATGACAACCGGACCTCAAGTGAAAAACTGGAGAAGAAAAAAACTTAAAGTTAGGCACTTTTTATACTGTATAGAATTGCTTGAATTATTCTCTTGATTAATCGATTTTTCTGTAAAATGTCAGAAAACAATGAAAAACATCCACAGCCCGGGACGATCTATTCATATAGAACGTTTTATTTGATTACCAATCCAGCCCCGTAGATATTCAATTCCAGTATCATATTAGCTTAGAGTTTTTCTTTAATATTTCTGTTTGAAAAGAGACCAGAGTGATTTGTTGTTTGATCTAAAGAACCGTTTCTACCATCAATCTAAATTAGGAGTATTATCCAGTTGACGTGCTGCACATACCAGGATGCGGTCGAACGCAGACGGGGTCCCTCCCCTCTGCACGTGCCCCAGGATTGTCACTCGTGTGTCGAAACCCAAGCACTTGACAACAAGCTAAGGGGGATAAAATGCAAAGGACTTAGCAGCCATGGCAGCGGTCTGTCTGATTCTTCCTCTAGCAGGAAACACCAGTTCCTGTTTATCTACTGGATCCTTATTGTGAAATGATACTAACTCACATCATGCATATTAGCAACACGGCTAGCTGTGAGGTTACATCCGCATTAGTACTCTAGTGGGAAATACTCTAGTTATACATGCAAAAATCAATACATACACGAACGTGACACGTCAGACACCGGGACACAAACACAACAGAAAAGAGAAGCTGAAGAGAAGGGGAAACAGCAAAGCAGAGGCAAGCCATTCTAATTTTTCAGTCATGTTAGCTGAGAGCTCTTTAGCTCATGCTGAATATCACAGAAGATCCCAGGCAGGAAGTGCTAAGCTAAACAGTAAAAATTCAGGAAACTGTACAAGAAAACACGACGCTTCACAGTTAGTGGAAGGTCACGATGTATACTGTGAAAATTGGCAGTGAAACTTCAATAAGCTATGTGTGAAGCGGTTGTAAATAAATAAGATCTGACTGTCCAGGGGTGAGGTGCTTAGTGAGGGTGTCTGCCGGGAGGGGGGGGGTGCCCCCCCGACAGCTGTAGCGGTGGTGTCGTGAAAGCCGCCTTACCAAACTAGCGAGTGTGTCTGATAGAGCATTCCAGAAACACAGCGACAGAGTCAAAGCCACACCAGGGCAGCAGTACAGTAGTAGAGGTCATACAGGAGGCAGTGGAAGCTGGCACTCGCCACACTCTGGCACAAAGCTCTGTACTTACATTCTTAATATATTCAGTGGTAATGGGCTTGTTGTTACGATCAATCGCCCCCTCTGCTACAATTATGATATTCAGCCTTTTCATCCCTGCTCGGTTCTACAAGGAGGACGTGGTGGAGAAACAACATGACAGAAAAACTGAGACTGTGGCTGCAACGTGGGCTTTCAGAAGCACGGGGGCTGCGAGCAGATTCTTTGGTGATAAAAACCAAGACGTCACTACGGCTCCTGTTTGCCCTTTGCAATCAGCCATATCCTTGCGGCCCGATTGCCTGTCATCACTGCATCGTCGTGGCCTAAGCGCACAACATCAAGATTTTTTTTCCCGCCCAGGTGAACATCCTGTTAAATATGCTGACTCCAATTTTGATGGCACTTTTTGAGAACTATTACAGGGTACTCAGGATATTTGCAATCGTGGCACAGGGAGCCGGTTTCCATCGCTGGGGTCCCCGTGCTTCTGGCTTCCCCTTTCTTTACACTCAGGTACTCACATCCTTGACAAAGCTAGAGGTTATGGGCTTCCCATGCCTGTCAAGGGCTCCCTCTGCAACTATGATTATGTTCAGCCTCGTGCCCCTGGAACGGGTCTGAACCACAGAGCAATAGCATGTTTCAAAAACAGGGGAAAAAAACAACAAAAACACAGTAAAACACAGACGACTGAGACTAAACACTTTCCTCCACATTAGTCCTCTGACAAAAACAAAGTCTGGATTTAATCAGAAAAAAACAGAAAAATTAGGAGAATAATAACGATATTGTCAAGTTGAACAAGAAACATGATACACCATAGAGGCCGATTAAATACGGTTCACGGGTTTACTGCGGGGAGATCAATGAGATCGCGTTACCGCAGACAGTTTCTGACACATCTTCTCCTCCCAGCCGTCCTCGGGGGGCATCTCAGGGATCAACACCCAGTCTGCCCCGCAAGCCAGGGCGCTGACCAAGGCCAGGTAGCTGGGATAAGACAGACGGAACAATGTGTACATAAACAGAGGCGATAATGGTCTGTCTCCGCTCTACGCATCACTGTTTTTTGGATCGACTTTACGGACGCACTCTTACCCACAGTGTCTGCCCATGACCTCCAACACGAATGTCCTCTGGTGACTGAGAGGAAAAGAAAAACAACAAAAAAAAGAGAAAATATGACTTAGCAGTGCTTTTTTTAGTCACACGGCACAGGACTGATGTGCTCAAGGAGAGATGTTTGAAAGATGATGGCAAATGGAGCAGAAATTAGCCTAAAAGTGGTCACACAGTGGACTTTGCACCGTCGAGCTTTTTTATTTGCCTGTTTAGTCGGCACTACTGCCCCCCCAACACACCTCTGCGCAGTTGTCATGATTGCATCCACCACCTCGATAATTCTGTGCAAAGCGGAGTCGGTGCCGATTGTCATGTCCGTTCCGCAGAAGTCGTTATCGATGGAGCCAACCATCCCAACAATGTGAAGGGCCGAGTACTTCTGGACGGCGTCGGCCTCGATCAGACCTGAAAGCATCGGCGGGTTAGGTGTGAACCGCTGCCTCCTCTGGGTTTTGTCAACGTCATTTCTACAGTAATTCAGGCAGGTTGGATCGGACGGCTCGTGGACCTAGTATCACGGCACGGGCGGCACTGGTAACTGCTGGAAACTTCATGAAACATCGCTGGTTTATAATAATACAGATACAAATCCCTTCTGATTGTAACTCTGTGTTTTGAGTGACTATTTCACTCCGGAGATTATTTCCGCTGTCAGGAATTTAAGGTGGAACAATCTTATCCTTTGGTCACTT
Source organism: Istiophorus platypterus (assembly GCA_016859345.1). Classification (NCBI taxonomy): domain Eukaryota; kingdom Metazoa; phylum Chordata; class Actinopteri; order Istiophoriformes; family Istiophoridae; genus Istiophorus; species Istiophorus platypterus. The sequence continues at coordinate 1,712,576 of CM029125.1, read as the reverse complement.
TCGTAAATATTTAATCTGACCATATCAGGCACATGTCTCCTGATCTCACCATAGATTATATTTAGTGACTCCACTTTAAGCAAGAGCAAGTGCCCTCTACTAATAAGAAAGAGAATGAAAGGGGCGTCACATCACAGACCACGCCCTAAGTTTACCCAGCAGTTAAACCTTGCAGAGGATGACATCAGCAGTGTGGACACACCCTAAATTAAGAAGAAAACATCAGAGTAAAGCAAAGGAGAGGTGGACCTTCCCTCGGTACCTTGCTCCACCAGCTCCCCCAGCAGCCCGCTCCATTCCTCCCTGAAGAGGTTGGCTCCCGTCAGGCTGCCATCCCCACCGATCACGCACAGGTTGGTGATGCCATGCTCCACCAGGTTGTGAGCAGCCTTCAGACGTCCCTCGTGCGTGCGGAACTCTTTGCAGCGGGCGCTGCCGATAACAGTCCCGCCCTGATGGCAGAAAGTGTGAAAATGTCTTAGGCATAATCGTTCGCTTTTCCCTTTGACTGTAAGACACTTATTTCCTCTTTTAAGGACTCGGTTCTTTTTACTTGGTTCAGGACCCTGTGACAAGTGTAAACACTGCTGGTGAACACATACCGGCTGCACGGATGTCAGGCCTAACCTCTCTTACCACGAAATGAATCCCACATTTCGGCTACATGACTTGCATTTTCCTCTTGAGATGAAAGAATAATAATAGCCGTGGTAGTGACTGCATTAGATGTGTGGTATTCTGCCAGTGATAATCACTCACCACTTGTAGCATGCTGGAGACACTTTCCCATGTGGCTTCCTCTATGTTCTCCCCGCCGTCCACCATACCCTGATACCCCTGATAAACATTAAAAATAATATCAGAAAAAAAAAAAAAGCTTTTTGGTAAATAAATAATTACAAGAGATTTTCCAAACAAACACTCAAGAGAGCAGCTGAAGTGACATGCACTTCAAACTGCTTTAGTGGGTCAATATCACTCAGAATGAAATAAGTTCTGTCTACTCAACAATTTCATATGGATGGCTTAAAGTTTTCATACTCTGTCCTGCAGAAGTGTGCAGGACAACACCCAGAGCACTGTGGTACCTGAGTGTGAGAGTGTGTGTGTGTGTGTGTGTGTGTGTGTGTGTGTGTGTGTATGGGGGGGGGGTCATATGAGGCATCTGCCAAAGCACCAAGTCAGTTATGTAACAGCAGAGTGAGCGAGCAGGACCACCACACACACAGATGTGCTGGGGGGGGGGGTCACAGGATGAGCGAGCAGTACTGCTTCACCAAAGCTGCTCTCACATCTGCCACTTCCCTGTATTCATACACGTACACCGACACGCAGCAAACGGGCATAAGTCGTTTCTCCTTTAAAACACAAGCTCTGCTAAAATCACTTTCTAAAATGGAAGATTATGCAAAGATATTATTATGTAGAGATAAAATGGCATGTTGTCCTACTTTTAAACTCAACTGTGAACCATAGGAAAAAAGGGCCTCAGTAATAATCAACACAAAGTATGGGCTCACCTCATGAATGAAATAAACTTTTGCACCCACATATAAACCCATTCGAACCACAGCCCGTACGGCGGCATTCATCCCTGGAAGAGAAAGAAAGAAAAAAAAAACATAAGCGTAAAACAACCTGTTTGCAACACAACAATGCTGTGATGAGCAGAGTTTGAGGCTCAGCTGCAGAGAGAAATTTAAAAAAAACAAAAAACAAATGCATGGCTTTCAGCCATAGTTGTAAAATCCTGATTTGCATGGCTATTCCACAGTTTAAGCTGCAGGGATATTAATTTCATCTGTCACAAAGAACTGCAGCTGTAAAACTTTAATTCCTTCCCTCTAAGTATTAACTATATGTGTCTTGAAGGTGTGTGACAATGTGCGGTAGCCTGTGCAGAGGCATAGGCTGTGTGTGTGCTGTTGTTCTGTCTGTGGCTTGGGCAAAATTTTCCTCTCATCCCAGCACACAGCCATCTTTGGTCATAACGGTTTCCTTGCTCCTCCCACAGCCTCCCAGTCACTCTATGGTTAGTCTGAGTGAACTCGCTAACCGATGAGACACCTCTCTGTGACTTGAATGTCAATATGGCAAGTTAGCTTCAACACTGACGGTGGGCGTGATCTGTGAAGGCTTATCCAACACAAGCAGAGAAGAACTTGGCTGACTGAAAGACATTAAAAAAAAACGCACAGAGGAAAGGACTGAGTTCCCGTTCTCTGAATAAACTGATGAGGGCTACAGCCTGAATGGCAGCCAAGTAGTGATGTTGCTAAGCAACACAAATTTTAGACTAGAGAAGAAAGACATTTACAAAACCAGACAGCGAAAGTTTACATGGGATTTAAAAAAAAAAAAAAAACTTCGGAAATGTGTCTGAATCCATTTTTCCGTTTTTTTTCTCTGCATGGAAAGTTACAGAACCAGCAGAGCACCCACAACCACCAGAAGTGGGTCATCCATTCACCGTTCTTTCCGGGGTAACAGCCCATGACCCGCTGCATGGTTACGTAACTGTCAATGGCCCAGCACTCATTTAAGTCAGAGGAAACTGGATCTGAACGTGGGGGAGACAGAGGCAAAAAATGTAAATATGAACACGGACGCGTGCCCTTCTTCGTCGTCGTTGTGGTTCTGGGTTTTAGGTCTTTATCAAAGCAGACGGTCACCAAGTTTGTCCGTCTCATTCTGCATGACTGAGTCTTTTTGCACAGCATGAGCGAAATGCCTGAGCCAAGGCTACACAATGTGCCCCCCCGACACCGAGGTGCAGCTCCTGCCATGCATGCCTCTGCCTCATTGGTTTGCTATGGGGCCAGCTCCGTGTTTTTTTATTGCTTTTTCCCCATGTGTGCCTACGTGCTCAAGTCTGTGCTAACAGTGAATTCTCATCCTACCCCCCCCGCACACACACTCACACAGAGAGATTGACTCTTCCTGGGTCGGGGGGAAAAGCTTTAACTCGGCTGCAGATTCACATGCAGAAAAACTGCAGCGCTGCCTCTTGTCGAGTGAGGTGCAAAGAGAAAGAGGAAGAGAAAGAGAGCTAAAAACACGTTTCCATGTTGACTTCTCATGGCCCCTTATTTCAAGGAGGCCATTTTGACGCGTCACCGCGTGGTTCACGGGCGTAAACAAACAAAAAGAGTCGTGCCTAAATCCCATTTAGCTGCTTGGGTTTGTGCCGATTCCTCGTACCACTCACTAGATGGGCAGAGCAGAGCCATCGCTCCATGGTATCAGTTACACTTGTGCCTTTCCCTGCTGTGACGAGTCAGAGGGATTAGTCCGCAGTGATGAAGGCGGTGCAAGAGGCGACTGCTGCATCAGTAATGGAAATACATCTGGTAGTTAGTTCTATAGTTGTATGGTTGTAGTCAGTGTTTTTTATTTTATACAGCCCACCTAAACATATTCATGATGTACAATATAGACTGATTGTTTCTCAGGTGGATTTGATGAAACCTTGGATTTCATTGTGTATAAACATATAATATAATGTAGTATATCAGCCACGAATCTGTTATCACAGAACCTCCACTGCGATGCTACAGCTGCTTTCCTCTGTCAAATTCTGTCAGCTCGGCCTCGGCCTCGGCCTCGGCCTCGGCCTCGGCCTCGGCCTCGGCCTCGGCCTCGGCCTCGGCCTCGGCCTCGGCCTCGGCCTCGGCCTCGGCCTCGGCCTCGGCCTCGGCCTCGGCCTCGGCCTCGGCCTCGGCCTCGGCCTCGGCCTCGGCCTCGGCCTCGGCCTCGGCCTCGGCCTCGGCCTCGGCCTCGGCCTCGGCCTCGGCCTCGGCCTCGGCCTCGGCCTCGGCCTCGGCCTCGGCCTCGGCCTCGGCCTCGGCCTCGGCCTCGGCCTCGGCCTCGGCCTCGGCCTCGGCCTCGGCCTCGGCCTCGGCCTCGGCCTCGGCCTCGGCCTCGGCCTCGGCCTCGGCCTCGGCCTCGGCCTCGGCCTCGGCCTCGGCCTCGGCCTCGGCCTCGGCCTCGGCCTCGGCCTCGGCCTCGGCCTCGGCCTCGGCCTCGGCCTCGGCCTCGGCCTCGGCCTCGGCCTCGGCCTCGGCCTCGGCCTCGGCCTCGGCCTCGGCCTCGGCCTCGGCCTCGGCCTCGGCCTCGGCCTCGGCCTCGGCCTCGGCCTCGGCCTCGGCCTCGGCCTCGGCCTCGGCCTCGGCCTCGGCCTCGGCCTCGGCCTCGGCCTCGGCCTCGGCCTCGGCCTCGGCCTCGGCCTCGGCCTCGGCCTCGGCCTCGGCCTCGGCCTCGGCCTCGGCCTCGGCCTCGGCCTCGGCCTCGGCCTCGGCCTCGGCCTCGGCCTCGGCCTCGGCCTCGGCCTCGGCCTCGGCCTCGGCCTCGGCCTCGGCCTCGGCCTCGGCCTCGGCCTCGGCCTCGGCCTCGGCCTCGGCCTCGGCCTCGGCCTCGGCCTCGGCCTCGGCCTCGGCCTCGGCCTCGGCCTCGGCCTCGGCCTCGGCCTCGGCCTCGGCCTCGGCCTCGGCCTCGGCCTCGGCCTCGGCCTCGGCCTCGGCCTCGGCCTCGGCCTCGGCCTCGGCCTCGGCCTCGGCCTCGGCCTCGGCCTCGGCCTCGGCCTCGGCCTCGGCCTCGGCCTCGGCCTCGGCCTCGGCCTCGGCCTCGGCCTCGGCCTCGGCCTCGGCCTCGGCCTCGGCCTCGGCCTCGGCCTCGGCCTCGGCCTCGGCCTCGGCCTCGGCCTCGGCCTCGGCCTCGGCCTCGGCCTCGGCCTCGGCCTCGGCCTCGGCCTCGGCCTCGGCCTCGGCCTCGGCCTCGGCCTCGGCCTCGGCCTCGGCCTCGGCCTCGGCCTCGGCCTCGGCCTCGGCCTCGGCCTCGGCCTCGGCCTCGGCCTCGGCCTCGGCCTCGGCCTCGGCCTCGGCCTCGGCCTCGGCCTCGGCCTCGGCCTCGGCCTCGGCCTCGGCCTCGGCCTCGGCCTCGGCCTCGGCCTCGGCCTCGGCCTCGGCCTCGGCCTCGGCCTCGGCCTCGGCCTCGGCCTCGGCCTCGGCCTCGGCCTCGGCCTCGGCCTCGGCCTCGGCCTCGGCCTCGGCCTCGGCCTCGGCCTCGGCCTCGGCCTCGGCCTCGGCCTCGGCCTCGGCCTCGGCCTCGGCCTCGGCCTCGGCCTCGGCCTCGGCCTCGGCCTCGGCCTCGGCCTCGGCCTCGGCCTCGGCCTCGGCCTCGGCCTCGGCCTCGGCCTCGGCCTCGGCCTCGGCCTCGGCCTCGGCCTCGGCCTCGGCCTCGGCCTCGGCCTCGGCCTCGGCCTCGGCCTCGGCCTCGGCCTCGGCCTCGGCCTCGGCCTCGGCCTCGGCCTCGGCCTCGGCCTCGGCCTCGGCCTCGGCCTCGGCCTCGGCCTCGGCCTCGGCCTCGGCCTCGGCCTCGGCCTCGGCCTCGGCCTCGGCCTCGGCCTCGGCCTCGGCCTCGGCCTCGGCCTCGGCCTCGGCCTCGGCCTCGGCCTCGGCCTCGGCCTCGGCCTCGGCCTCGGCCTCGGCCTCGGCCTCGGCCTCGGCCTCGGCCTCGGCCTCGGCCTCGGCCTCGGCCTCGGCCTCGGCCTCGGCCTCGGCCTCGGCCTCGGCCTCTGTCCGAGCTCTCGGAGCTGAGCGACAGAGGAGGATGCTGTTAGCGTTAGCAGGACGCGTCCTGCTAGCATGCTAACTGGCGGGCTTCCGCCGCTCGCCTGCCCGCCGCTTTACACATCATCGCCGACGCCAGGCTCGCCTCTCCCGCCCGGCAACGGTCAGCCGATGCCGGCCGCGAGTCGTCGCCCTCCCCGGGCCCCGTCCACACCGATACCCCCACACCGTTGGGCAGAGCAGAGCCATCGCTCCATGGTATCAGTTACACTTGTGCCTTTCCCTGCTGTGACGAGTCAGAGGGATTAGTCCGCAGTGATGAAGGCGGTGCAAGAGGCGACTGCTGCATCAGTAATGGAAATACATCTGGTAGTTAGTTCTATAGTTGTATGGTTGTAGTCAGTGTTTTTTATTTTATACAGCCCACCTAAACATATTCATGATGTACAATATAGACTGATTGTTTCTCAGGTGGATTTGATGAAACCTTGGATTTCATTGTGTATAAACATATAATATAATGTAGTATATCAGCCACGAATCTGTTATCACAGAACCTCCTCTGCGATGCTACAGCTGCTTTCCTCTGTCAAATTCTGTCACTGAAATTTCATTATTATTAAAAAAAAAAATAGCAAAATTTCAAGAACAAAAAGAAGCTTCTGGCATTTGAACTGAAAATGTTGACACTGAGCTCTGAGAGCTGTAGTGTTAGAGGCGATCGGCTGTAACACCGACCTCCGTGGACCGCGCGTCTGTCCGTGCCGAGCCGGGCTGTGACGCTTCGCTCCGCATCGAGCCGGTGGGCGTGTTTAACCCGCCTTTCCCTCGAATGAAGAAAGCAGCCGGCGAGCACATGACCCGGGTTCCCTCGCTGACGCAGCGGGGATGTATGCGGCTCATCACGTACACAGGACACGGACATCCCGCGGTCCCACCGCCGCTCCCAACCTCCGGTCACATCCCGCTGACAGCGACGTGCTCGGCGGCGACCTGCCGCAGTGCGGGGGCGTCGGCGTCCGCGTGTGTCCCCGCTCCCCGCACCTTAATCGGACCGAGAGCCCATTAGGTGGCAACGTGATCCCGTCAACTGCGGTGCGGGGATAAACACTGGCACTGTGCCCGGCCCGGCCCGGCCCGGCTCGGCTCGGCCTCGGCCTCGGCCTCTGTCCGAGCTCTCGGAGCTGAGCGACAGAGGAGGATGCTGTTAGCGTTAGCAGGACGCGTCCTGCTAGCATGCTAACTGGCGGGCTTCCGCCGCTCGCCTGCCCGCCGCTTTACACATCATCGCCGACGCCAGGCTCGCCTCTCCCGCCCGGCAACGGTCAGCCGATGCCGGCCGCGAGTCGTCGCCCTCCCCCGGGCCCCGTCCACACCGATACCCCCCGCACCGCTGGAGGGTCGGACTCTGTCTGACTCTGTGTCTGTGTCTGTGTCTGTGACTGACACTTTACCTTGAGCATCTCCTCCGCTCGTCAGAACCGCGATGGCTTTCCCGGCTCCCGACAGGTTCTCGAAGAAGATCTTCTTGCTGTCCGGCTGCGCCATGTTCCCAGCGGCTCGGTTTCGATCCCGGTCGTGTCGGATGAGACGACGCAGCGGGGCCCGTCCCTGTATTAAAGTGCGCTGATGATGAAGGGCACCGTCCGTCCTCTTCCTCTGCTGCTCTCTCCTTCCCCCTGTTCCGCATCTATTCGTCTATTTGCTAAAGAGACGCTGTGGGGAAGAGTGATTGGCGTCGCCACGGACCAATCGGAGCTCGGTCGAAGCGGCCGAGGAGGCGGGGCGGTTGTGTTGAAACCAATGGGAGAGTCCGACGCGGGCTTGTGGGCGGGGCTTGCCGTGAGGCTCTCGGTCCTCGAGGCTGGAGCCTGGACGGAGGATAAAGGCACCTAGACGACAGACTTCTGTTTCAGAGGCATCTGGACGCACCTGGACGCATCTGGACGCACCCGGACGCACCTGGAAGCAGGTGACCATCTCTGGTCAGTAGGTTGACGATGTCGACCTGTAAACACTCAACACACCATTGACTGAATAAAGGAGGAGACACAATCCTTTTTGTTGCATCGTATGTATGTATTATTACAATTGTTATTATTATTGTTATTGCCCATGTTGCACAATATTTCACATATTTGTGTTTGACGACTTTTTTGCACATTTTAACTCATGTGTTTTAACTATGAGATGTTTCTTATTTCTAATTATCTTATAGTTAATTATTATTATGCTTTTATATACATTCTTCAACCTATTGCAGCTCTCTAGAATTAAACCCGACTCTTGATTCTCCGAGAGCATCATTCACTAAGCTCCACATGGAAGCGCATCAGTGAACTAAACCGGGTCCTCGTCCCGGCGAGACCACAGAACCCTCTCGGCCGAATCCGGGACCACGACTTTCGTTTTTCACAGAACCAGCTGCCTGCTGCATCCGCTGAACCCTCAGGTCTGGTCTCACTGTAAATTTGCTGTGCCCCCCCCCACACACACACACACCCACACCCACACACGGTGTCAGTGTTGACTTCAGCCTGTGTCTCACTGTCTCCATCCAGGGGCAACAAGAATAAACGACAAGCCCAGAGTCGGTCAGTGCTGGTTTGGTTGCATCCACTGAAACGATCTCTTCTCTGGAACTATTCCCAAACACTGTGTTTGAGGACTTTCATTCACCCAAGAAGATATTTTTTATTCAAACATAAAATGAGTAACTGTAGGCAGATGGGGGGGATTCAGATCTTCTTTGCATCAGTAACATAACACATCCACTTGGAAGACACATCCTAAAGGCTCTCAATAACTTTCAACGCACAGAAAGTTACAAGGAAATGGGGACAAGCTCAGAAATAAAAAAAAAAATCATCAGATGAAACAAAAGTTCAGTCATTAACTTATTGAGGGAAAGAAAAATTTTCTACCTCAGACTGAAGCTCAGAAACAAGGAGTTCCTGAGGCTGGGGGGGCGGCGGGGGGTGGGGGGGACAAACTGCTTGGCGTCAACCATCAAACAGCTTTGCTGCCGTGTCATTTTAATACATGTACTGCATCTAATGCATTGTGTTAATAATAGAACAAAACACCTTTCAAGTTTTCTCAGAATAAATATTTGTTATTTCAGTTACTGTAGCTGAGCCAAACAGACTTCAAGTACAAATAATTTTCCTTTTTTTGTGCATTTAACTTAAATTCCTGTAAGCATTAAGGTCAATTTCAATCAGACAAATTACTTTTTCCATCAAAGTCAACCTGCAAATTAACAGTCAAACATTGTCGCTGCAAAATCACCACATATATTTGTGTTAAAAAGTAACACTGGTGCAAATCTGCTGATGAAAATGCAAAAGCTTTGTAACCTTTCTGACTTTAAAAGTTTTCCATTATCTGCTGCTGCTGCTCCACCATAACGCGAGTTTCTCTCCGTCTTCTTGGGGGGCTCCCTCTCCATCGGTGAGCCTCCTTCCCCTCTGGCGTTTACAGCAGTCATATGGTTTCCCTCCGCGGGGCGGCGGAGGAGACAGCTTCGCTGCAAACTGCAGAAATGAGGCTGCCAGCTGGAAACTTCAGCAGAGACGCTTCATTTTTTTTCTTTATCCCTACTCATCCATTTTTTTCCTGCCTCCGGCCTTTTGCTTTACATAGCATGAAAGCCCTGTGTCTGTCAAACTGTGTCACCGGGGAACAGAAACAAAGCAAGATTCAAAATACAGAGAAGTTTTAGTTAGTGTGAAAAAAAAGGAATATAGCTGAAACACAGAGCAGACGGGCAGGTTTTTTTTTAATTTATGCAGCGACAGCATATTGCGACCGAGATTATGTGATTAAGGCCCGGTGCAGCTATCAGGTACAGCCCTAAGTGGCAGAGAGTTTCTAAGCCGCTCATTAAAGTAACGTACTCAGAAGAGCAGGAGAAGCCCCGGTATTATCTCTCATGTACAGAGGTGTAAACAGCCCGGAGAGAGCTCCGCTTGCTGGCGCGTCGCCATCGCCGTTGTTTTCTCCCCGCACCTTTACGGCAAATAGACCTGTGTATTTTTAAGAGCTGGAACCGGGGCCTTTTGTCTCTGCCTGTCTCTCTCTGTAAGCTTATTCCTGGATGCCTGTAATGGGACTGATACTGAACGTGAAGGGAACGGCTGTATAAGCTGCACCGAGGGGAAACGGCTGTGTTTGTGAGTCTGGGTCTGGCGTTGGTTGAGATTTCACGGTGTGTCCAGAGACTGATGTGACATTAGAGTTGAAATGCTGGGGTACATATGCGTGTGTGTGTGTGTGTGTGTGTGTGTGTGTGTGTATATATATATGTATATATATATATATATAGTGAGAGAGAGAGAGAGAGAGAGCTTGACTTTCCTATGAAGCTATTCCTTTTGCCCGTGACATCTCTGTGTAGCTGCTTCTGCTGGTAAATCTTCTCTTGTCTCCATCGTTGTTGCTAAGCAGCCATCTCCACGGTATTTTTGCTCCAAACCCCTCAAAGTGTTTTTCCTTAGGGTATTAGCAGGTGACTTTTTTTTTTCATCTGTGGGTTTTGCTCTTTGCCTTTTACCTTCAGCTACAGTAGCTACCATTTCTAACACTGGCCTCACTGTTTTTCCTCCGTAAGACGTTTCTTATGTTGATCCTTTATTTCCAAGGAAGACAAGTACCGGACGGCTGGTATTCGTCGACTGCACACACAGACTATTCTGTTAGACAAATGTCGTGCTGAATAGAACAAAATGTGCACTGATCACAACAATACCACTGGTCAACCAAAAAATTTTTTAGAGTAAAATCATGTTAAAAAGCTATCGTTTTGGGGTTATGATCATTTTTGAATTTGAAACATTTAAAGGAATATTTTTGACAGTTTGGAAAACGCGTTTATTTGCTGTAGATGCGAGGACCGGCGCCACCCTCACATTACTTTGTGCACTAACTATGTACCTGGAGCTGGTTAGCCTTAGTCCGCATAAAGACGGGAAGCGCTTTGGGTTTTTTTGTTTTGTTTTTTTCAGGGGGAGTAACACAAAAATTCTCATTTTTGTTTTTTCCCACTGAATCTTCCACCTATCTGGGGAGCATTAAACACCGCGCTGAGAAAATGAAGGTGCACAAGAGCCAGTCAATAAAGAGGAAAAAAAAGAACCTGCCTTACGTATAGATTGTTTGGAAAAGTGCAGAGAGGAGCCTCCGTTGAATAGAGCCTGATCGATGCCAAACCGATATGATAATAATGTGGGATTTTGCTACACCAGCGGCTGATAGGGCAGCACACGAGCTCCTGGTCCTCTTCCCGGGGAACTGGCCCGAGGGTGGGGCGGACTCTAACCTTTCCTCCCCAGCAGAGGTCACTCACGAACCTGCCTCATATCCCGGCGGCTGTCCGTGTCACTCTCTGTCAAATTACATCTCCTGCTTGTAATTTTGCACCGCAGACCTGGTCCCTTATTGTGTCGCCGCTTGTATCCCGAGGGAAATCATGTCCTAGTCGGAGCAGGTTTGTGCAATAGGCTCACACTGATTGTTTGTTTATTGGCTGGAGGTCGTCATTCAGATTGGTCCTATTTGTTGGGATAAGGTTTTTAGCAGGTGTTGTCTCCTCAAGGGGACGGGCTCCGTCTTTATCCGTCCCAGGAGATGAGCTGCTGCCCCCACAGAACAAGCTCGAACAAGCCGAAACTTAATAAAGTGAAACACGTTAATGAGAATTTAAATATGGCTTATACTCAGTCACCAATTTGTTGACATTTTAGATTACAGCCTGCAGGTTACAGTATAAATATTTTTGCACACTTTATTGGAAGATGTAAAATATAATAAATGACCTTTTATGACACCTGAGAGGGAGAATATTCTACTCTCTATACTGTGTGTTGTCCAGTGAACTGAGTGAAAATAAATGTATTCAGCTCCATAAATGTTCATGACAACCTGTTTATCATGTGACCGGACATACATCAGCATCCCCAAACTACATCACTGCCCCCCAGTGTTTTATCATCATTTTAAAAAAATAAATAAATGTGGAAGCACTATAGATAACAGTATATTGATAAGTATTCAATACGAGAGTAAGACTGAATTTTCCCATGTAAATACTCAGTCATTTAAAAATAAATAGTCCCTCTTAAATGAAAATTTGTGACCCCTTCTACTCTCATGATGAGGGAAAATTAGTGAGCCCTTAGCGGAGGCCCTATAAAGTGTGTAGTAAATAATTCAATTCTAATTTTTCTTGCTACTATCTTGTTTTGCAGCCTATTTAAAGCCCAGAGAGCTTCTCTATGATTCTTGCACTCGTTTGCTTTTTCTGCTGTTCCATCAAAGTCTATTTACGGTCTGCTGCTGTCTGCTACATTAAAGTGGCGTCGTGAGAAGTTGACGGTGGACGGTCATTGTGGGGTAATGTTGCATAAAGAGTGGGGAGCCGTGAACAATATCCTCCATGAGCAGAATATTATTGTGCTCGCCACGCATGTCCGGTGACGTGCTGCCTCATTTAGGCTGATACACGAGGCTCAATAAAATATTAGAGATGCCCGATGACAGGCTCTATTTTACAGCCGGTTTTAGACGGCGTATGTGCATTGAACAACGCTGATTGCTAATAACCGTTGCTTGTGGTTATTTCTTTTCTTTTTTTTTACCAGTAATTTCGATGTATTATTACCACCAGGAACAGAAAGAAAGCAGCTTGCTGCAGGTTAATAGAGGTCAAATTTAGCATCGGAAACATGTGTCTTACACAGCAAGTCGCAGAGAAGGAAATAACTGATGAGAAGAGCAAAAAAAAAACCCAAAAGAAATAAATAGATGTTTTTATTTTAATGTCCGGTGGTGGCACAGAGGTGTTGAACCGACTCCGTCCCCTCTCTGACTGCCACAGGGGAACAACGCGAGCGAGCCGCCAGCCTGCTGAGCAGATTTCGTCAGGCTTCAGGTTGATGATTTGAAAAGAAAGAGAGAGAGATGAAAAAAAACGGCGGCTGTGAGCGATGTCACAGCTTACCCACAATCCCGCACTGCTTTCCGTCTGATTGGGCTAATCACCCCCTCGTCCCTCGGCACTTGGAGTCGGAGTCTCTTGACGGCAAAAGGGAGAGACCGTCGGAGGGAGTCACACACAAAGCTGCATTTACTTTTACCCCTACACCCCCATTTCTCCCCTATCGAAATCCTGCACCATTACCTCCAGTTTTTCCATAACACCTCATGTGTCATCCATCTAGCTCACTTTAATGGCAGCCTCGTAATTATTTAGATGATTATGTGTTGCAAGCCATTTAGCATGCTCAATGACACATGTTTAATTTATTTGCCGCCGCAGCTAGAGGAAGAGCATAAGTGGAAGGTGGGCGATGGCGGCAGTGATGGCGGCGGTGATGGCGGCGGCGGCGGCGGCGGCAGCAGCGGCTGTGGTGCCGGTAGCAAAGCAAATCAGTGCCAGAATTGTTTGATAAATTGCAGCTGTTGATATAATATGCTATGCCACATCGAAGAGCTAATGTGATACAAATAAGGTATGCTTTGTGTGGCATTCCGAGGCAACGTTTGCTCGGCCTAATGGCGTGTGTCTTGGCTGACCGGTGAACCCGCCGAACACGCCGCGCCATTGAGCAAGCTATTAGGACATGATAATGGGCCGAGGCACCTCGTGCTGAATCCAGCCCCGTTTCCTTCACGGTTTTTCCCAACACCAGCTGAAGGGAAACACAGGAACAGGCAGAAATGCCAACGACGAATTCCAGACTGATCCTTTATTCGTAGAAAACGTAGATATATATAATTCTGCAGGCAAGGAAAATACATTTTAGGGCTCAACTATAGTAAAAAGCAGGTAATTTGGAGAATATGCAGAGAAAACCTGCGTGAAAGGCCGTAACAGTCTCGAGTTCATTTTCTAGCCAGGCTCCTGTGCTGCTGCAGTAGTGTGAGGAAACCACTAGAGAGTAGTACAACCCCACAGAAAAAGGACGGACGCCACCGACTCCTCCGGTGTTGTGTTTTAGACGGATACGGCAGCTTTCTCCGTCTATTCTGTATGTTTTCATTCTGCTTGGCAATTTTTTTTCTGTGTAAAACTGAGGGGAAAAACATGAACCAACATTGGATTAGATGAACGAGATTGAACAGGAATATGAATAAACTACAAATGATGCTGGTGTTTTCCTGTGTTTGTTTTTTTTTTAATTTAGAAAACATTCACAAAAAAAACATAAAATGCTTTTATTAAAAGGTCCTGTTCAATCAAAAATGTGTCTTTCTATTGTCCTTTCGCTTGGATGTTTGCAGACTGACGTGCATGCAGGGTTTGACACTTGAAATCTGTTTAAACGTTCAAAGAGAAGAGACGTTTCTCGGCGTTTGCCACAGTGAAAACAAAACCTCCACCGCATTAACAGTAAAAGATGGACTGTTCCTGGAGACGCTTAGTGTCCAGCTTTAAGTGAAAAAAAATTGCATATTGCAAGGTTTTTACGGATTTTTTTCAATGCGGGAGAATGAGTTGATGTCAGGTTAAGAATTTAACAAAATGATTGAACTGGTTTTTTTTCCCTTTTTTTGTGGGAAAACCAGACACGGAGGTTTGATACGACTTGAAAGCTTTGCGACGGGGATCTTTAAGTGGAAGAGGTCCTGCCTGAGGACCGCCGCCGGGGCGATCGGGTCAGATTTGTGCTCCCGTGCCGGCGAGCGGCACGGCCGGCGGACACGCCGTCGGCTGCAGTGTGCCGCAGCTGGGTCCTGACGGGAGCTGAAGTCCCGTCGCCGCCCTCCCCGGTCGCGCCGTCGTCTCCAGGCATCTTCTCATCGGAGGAGCTTCCAGAACAATCACGGTTCTCCGCTTGTCAGCAGCTGGCGTCCCTGCCCGCCTCCCTACGAAATGTCACTCACACACACACGCATTTAACCACTTAGGTCCCCCGGCCAAACCGGTAAGCATGTTCCTATCAGTCATTTCCAATATGTTTGACAGATCCAAGTCGATGCCGTAAAACTGTACCACCTCTGTAGCAGTTAAAACTTTTACTGGCATAGTTTTAATTCCACAGCTGGTTGAAGACAATCAGAACTGGATGTCAAAGCTCTCAGCAGTTTTTGCTAGGGTTTGAACGTCGGGTTAATTTCATTCTTAAATGCAATGCAACATTAAAAAAAAAACAAGATAATAATCTGAAACCGCAGAAACAGCCATCTGCTTTGGTGTTGACCCTGAAAACGCATCCCACAGAACAGCAGGGAGCCCGATGTGTTTATGTGGTCGACTGTATGAAACGTACATATAGAAAACTGAGCTGATTTGTACTTGTGCTTAAAGGGACTTGTAGCCGACATCGCATGCAAATGAAGAAACAGTCCCAAGCAACAGAAACACTGAAGAAATGCTGCAGAGAATTTAAATTTTTCATTTTTTTTATATTATATTATTTTTTTTTACAGGAGGACTGATAACATTACTTTAATGCAACTTTTAAATTCACTAGATCTTAGCATCTTAGCGATGATCTGTGTTGCTCAGCCTGATACATATAGAAACTGAGCTGATTTGGTGCAGAAGGACTCAGCTCTCTTACCAATGTAAATAAAACCAAAGCAACACGAGTGAAAATTCAGAATCCTCCTGAAGTAAAATATTCATCTGCAAAAATACCTGCTCTGAGGTAAAATAGCTGCTGTGACTAATGTAATATTAGTGTTATATCACTAAATTGTGCATGAATATGTAGACAGACTTTTACTGATGTAGCTTGTTGAAGCGGAACTAGTTAGAATTACTAGGGTCACAAAATAAATCCTGGGGTTGTGAAATGATTAATTTGTGGGAAACTTCTGACACACAATCTTTTGGTTTTTAATTTTTTTGACATATTAGATCGTTTGGCGTCTGGCGGCCTCAAACACTTATTTAAACGAAAGCATCTGGGCAGATTAAAAGGGAAAACTCTTTTCTCTCGTTGGAATCTGAGACCAGACACGAGACACGAGGCCTTGTAACCACTGGTTTAATCTTCAGCAACATCTGTTGGTTTAAAAGTACATTGTCTTTTTTTTTAATGTAAAATCTTTGTCGAAAAATAATCAGTGGCTGAAAATAAAATGTCATGAGATGAGAAGTACATTATTTCCCCCTGAATCATAGTGGAAGGAAAGTATGTCCTTGTCGATCTCAATGATCCTACCGTCATTGTTGTCTATGAGCTAATTATAACATTGTGTGTGTTTGTTAGTTTTGTCGATAAAACATTCTCTGTCCTGGGCAAGGAAGGATCGGCCCTGGTTAGTTATAGTGGCACAGTTTAGTAGTAGCAAACTAAAAAAACCCCCAAATGCCCAAACCGGCCCTGACGTCTGGACACTTCCGGAGACGCCAACAGGTGATCCTGAGCCGACAGGTGCTCAGGTGTCACGGCGACGTACTGCTGAGGTGCCAGGTGTAAATGGAAGCAGGCGCCGGTCAGTTAGCTTTTTTATCGACAACTTTCCTGGTAGAAGATAAAATGAGGAAAGATTCGAGGTAAGAGACAAGGAGGCGCCCTCGGATTCCCACGCAGCATATCCTGTCTGTGCAGTGCTGCTCCGGGCCCCCACGTCCCTTCAACAGGAATCTACACCGATGGGCAAACATGACACAAACCCCCCCCCCCCCCGCCACCACCACTGCCCCTCGGTTCGAGGCCATTTTAGCCTAGTTTGATTTAGCGGCTCGGGGACGTACTCAAATCCCAACACCTCAAACGGGAAGCGGAAGGCAACAGAGAAGAAGTTCGCATTCTTCTGCTCCGCTTTTCACTTCAGCCGCTCTGGTAAACACATTCCCAACCTCTTGAGGTATTTTTAGCATCTTCTCAGTTCACGCTGCTTTGCAGGCAGTCACCTTTTTTGTTTTTCACCCAGTGTCTAGAGTGGTATACTGTGGAGTCACATCTTTTCCTCATCACTATTAATTAATGATTAAATGATGATTGAAAGTTGCCTCGACCGACTGCTTATGGAGATGTATTTAGTTTGCTGATTGAAGTGTCTCCGGGAGCTGCTGGGTCTGTAATCAACACCTGATTATAGCGGGCGAACATGCGGTGGTCCTGTGCCCCTCCCCTGCAGGAAAAAATCATCTCTCCATTTATTTCAATTAATCCGTGAGAGGTGTGAAGGTGAGCGAGCGCGCCACCCATCGCATCCTCCCTCAGCTGAGACTCGCACTGCGTCGCCGCCGGCCGAACCGACCCGGCGACGCTCCGTCACTCCATCAGCCGACACAGCGGAGCGAGTTTGAGAGCGATACCGCCGGGGCCACGTCCCTCCCCGGTGATTGATCGGCCGGTCATGGAGCGGGAGGCTGCCCGGGTCCCCGATGAACCGACAGTCCAGCTGACACTGCGTCCCAGCTTTTTTTATTTTGCTCTTGTGCGACACGCCTAACGTTTTGATGCTAATGAGTGTTGGTTAGTAAAGATTAGCGGTGCTTCACCGTGCTTCCAGTCTTTATGTTACACAGGGCCGATCACCTGCCCCCCCCAGGGGAGACTGACTGTAAATGGGAACAAAGATCGCAAGACTTTTTCCAATCCTTCTCTACATCCGGCTCCTGCTGTAAAAATTCCCCCTCGCTCGTATAACTACGGGGCTAAATATCCAAAACTCCAGATCCAATGAGAGTAAGCCGATCGCCTGGAAACGTAAAACCAGGACGAAGAGGCGTTAGCGTGAGCGTGAGCGAGGCCGCGACCGGCCGCTCTGAGCAGGCCTCCGCCTCCGGGAACCTCAGCTGCAAGATGGCGGCAGGCGGCAACCACCCTCTTTGGTTTTTGTTTTGGTTTTTTTAGTTTAACTTGTCTTCAGGTTTTTTTCATTTATTTGAGTACGATAAACTTCTTTTAAGTCATAAATCATCTATCAAACCGAATCATCTGTGACAGCTAACAAGCACCTTGTCACAGCCTGTTGTTATCTGCAGCACAGGAGCCGAACCGTTGTCTCCCCCCGATTCTGATTCTTTTCCTTCTCTTTTCTTCTTTCTTTCCTCCTTTCTGTGCGAAAGCAGCCGCCGCCTCAGTAAAGGTCCAGTGGGATCCGTTCGGCCGATGACGGGCCCGGACTCTTTCCCGGCGATCTCGGCTCCCGCTTGATTCCACACTCGTGCCGGCTCCAACACACGAGCACGCTCCTTCACGGCGTGAGCGGCCGTAGGAGGCCGTTAGTGCCGTAGGAGTCGCCGCTCTATAAACAGGGAAGCACAGCTGATCCATCGCCTCCTCCACGCTCCCCATTTACAGACTGTATTTTTTATCATTCCTTTCTTAAAAAACACCTGGGGCCCTGTTGGCTTCCTCATTCTCTAAATCTCGGGAAACTGCCGTGTTTGTTTAATTGGACAACGTGTTGCTGTTTTTTTGTTTTGTTTTGTTTTTTTCAGCGAGAGCGAGAGTTACTTTCTTTTTTTAATTTTTTTCCAGGCTTTTAGGGTTTTACACCACATGACAGGCGTTCCAGGAATCCGACTTCCCATCCCGGCTCGGGAACCAGGGACGGGTCGGCGCAATTTTACCCTCGAAAAAGGATTAGAGTGAAACAGCGATCACCTGACGGGGGGAAATGAGCCCACCGCCAGGGTTAGAGGGTTTTTTCCAAATCTGAATTGACAGGACGGAGGTGGGTGGTTAAGTTCAATCCACTATTACTGATGAGCCGGCTGATTTCTATTAACCTGCAGCCTGCAGATCAAACAGGGCGCTCCATGCTGCTGCTGAAGGGGAGGGAGGGGGAGAGAGACGGTGGGGGGAGGGAGAGAGAGAGGAGGGAGGGGGAGGGAGGGATGGAGAAGAGAGAGGGGGTGGGGGTGAGGAGGAGGGAAGGAGGGGGAAGAGGCAGGGAGAGAGGGTGGGAGGGAGGGAGATTGAGGGAGAGAAAGAGAGAGGGGGAGAGAGAGAGAGGGTGGGAGGGAGAGAGAGAGAGAGAGAGAGAGAGAGAGAGAGGGAGAGAGGGTGGGAGGGAGGGAGATTGAGGGAGAGAAAGAGAGAGGGGGGAGAGAGAGAGAGGGTGGGAGGGAGAGAGAGAGAGAGCCTCCTTTTATGACAGAAATCCTGCTTAATGATCTGGAAGATTCTTCCTATTTAGCCCAGCAGAAATAAAAGGAAGCTGCTCAGGAAAAATGGCCACTTCCAGTTAAGTCCCCCAGCGGATTGGAAATTAGGGAATTCTAAGCAGAGTGATAAATCACGGAGGTCTGTTCGCTCCGCCATGAAAAAGCCCCGGTATCCTCCCGGACGCCAGAACGCAGAGCGACGTGGAGCCTCGCCACCGTAGTCGCATGGCTGCCTGTCCTGTTAGTCCGGCCACGCCCGGCGGCTCCCGGGTCGCAGTTTACGCGCGGGGAAGTAACGGAAAGTCAGGGGACGCGTCGCCCACCAACACCAACCCTGTGCTGTCTGGTGCAGCTTTGTCCCGAATGTCCCCAGAAAGCGGCGTTTGCCTCGATTCCGTCTCACAACACAACGGACGTGGAGCCTGCTGGCGACAAGCGGACAAACAAGCCGAAACGAACGCAGTGTTAAAAAAGATGGCGTTTGTCTGGCGGCCTCGGCTCGGCTGACAGTTGAAGCCCCGACACATGGGGGGGGGGCAGGAAGCCCCGGAAGGAGAAGCAGAACTGGGTCTGATGGTGG
This sequence comes from Istiophorus platypterus, assembly GCA_016859345.1. Classification (NCBI taxonomy): domain Eukaryota; kingdom Metazoa; phylum Chordata; class Actinopteri; order Istiophoriformes; family Istiophoridae; genus Istiophorus; species Istiophorus platypterus. Next base: position 1,693,354 of record CM029125.1, on the reverse strand, counting down.
GTCGTGTCGGCTACGGTGCTCGGGGGGCTGGAGGCTGGAATATTGATGCAGAGCAATCGTGACAAACAAGATGCAAATTGTCATCGTAAACACTCAGCGCGTGTCGCGTCTGACAGTCGGAGGCGTCTGGTGGCAACGGTGCGGCAGACGTATCGGCGGCGAGTCGTCAGAGGTGAACGCCCCTTCGGGGTCGATGCCGGTCAGAGACCCCCCCCGCCCCCGACGGAAGGGGTTGGCCGTCCAGTTCCGAGCTGTCCCGGGCGCCACGGGGCCCTTCTCCGAGAGGCCGCCAACCTCTCAGCTTTTTATTTTGCACCATCACAGGAGGAGTCTTTTGACCCCTGCGATTCCACGGGCCGACAGCCGGCGGCAGCAACGCACCGGGGAACGTGGCGCTGGACCGACCGAGGGAGCGGAGAAGAAGAAGGCCGGAAGCTAGTCGGGGGAGGGGGTGTGCTCGGCGCCACGGCCACACGTCAGGGACACGCTCGGACGCCGTGCCGGTGAGTAAAACTGGGCGTAGACGCAGGCCGCCATCGTTTAGACATGGACCGAAAATAAATTCAGTGGTAAAAGATTCACAGCGTTTCCCATTCGACATCTAGTGCTGGTTGATAACGACTCTTTGCCACCTGAGGTGGTTCAAACTGTGGAGCCGACGCCTGAAGAATAACAGGAGTCAAGGCACAATCCACCTAATGCTGATTTTAATTATTTTTATGTTTTTGTGGAGCTGTTGACTTTGACCTTATCGAAGTATAACGGACAGTCGCAGGGAACCAGGAGTAAAAACGGCGTCGGACTCAGTCGCGGATCAAAGGCTGGAACATAAAACTGAACACGTGTAGGACACAAACTCGCATCCTGTCTCATCTGTAGCTACCAGAACAAACAAAAACATGGATTCAGGGTAATAACAGGACGGCCAGGCAGGCGGCGCGGGTTCCACCCACACCGGCGGGCGGGTGGCGGACGGGGCCCCTCTTCGCCCGGCCCCCGGGGCTGTCGCGCTCTGCCATTTGGGCTCTGTCATTTTGTTTGTTTTTCAGCGATTTGTTCCATTGGGTCCGTGGCGGCGCGGGAGCGGCGCCAGCGGCCAGCGGGGGGGGAAGGGCGCGGGGCGTGGCGGCGGTGGTGTGGCGCGGGCGCGGGGCGGCGGCGGGGGGGCACGGCTAGTGTGAGCGGCGAGGGGGGGGGGCTGCTAGTGTGAGCGGCGGGGGGGGGTGCTAAGTAGCGGCGCGGTGGGGCAGAGAGCGGAGGAGCAGCGAGAGGGGGCGCTAGCATGAGCAGCATTGGCAAGGGGCGTGGCTAGCGTGAGCGGCGGCGACGGGGGGGCGTGGCTAGCGTGAGCGGCGGTGGCGGGTGGGGCGCGGCTAGCGCCGCAGTCAGGACCTGATAAATCGCATCCCAGAAATAGTTCATGAATTAATGCTTTGATGGTTTTGGTGAGAGGGAGACAGTATTAATGTTGTGAAATAGGAGCAGTGATGAAAGGTGTGGGCAGGAGAATCTTTTTCTATAAATTGTCTGTATGGGGCAGAGACGAGGGGCGAGGGAGACACGGGGGAGTAATGGCCGAGGAGCCGGGAGACGTCTGGGACCTATAGGATCAGAGGGGGAGAGAGAGTGAGTGTGTGTGTGTGTGAGTGTGACCATGTGAGTGTATGTGTGTGAGTGTGTGACCGTGTGTGAGTGTGAGTGTGAGTGTGTGTGTGTGTGTGTGTGTGACCGTGTGTGAGTGTGTGTGTGAGTGTGTGACCGTGTTTGTGTGTGTGTGAGTGTGTGACCGTGTGTGAGTGTGTGTGTGTGTGTGTGTGTGTGTGTGTGAGTGTGTGTGTGTGTGTGTGTGTGTGCAGGCTGCACGTCGAGCAGGGAGCTGCGGTGGCGGCTGTGTGCTGATCATTCATGATGGCACCTCAGAGGCCATCCTGTAAGGAAGAAAAATGAAAACTATTAGAGGCTCGCTGGGCTATGTTGGCTTTGGTGTGTCAGCAGTTATTAGCCGGGGACAGTGGTCCTCAGGTCCTCGGACGCAGGGGAGAGGGAGGCAGCGGCGGAGGAGGGAAGGACGCCGCGATGCCCCGATGAACTCCGCTCTGGCCTACGCCGCGCTGCGCCGAGGGTGGCTTTGGAGCGGCGGGTTTCTGGGGCCATGCGGGCGGCGATGCGGGCAGCGAGGCGGGCGGCGATGTGGGCGAAGAGGCTGGCGGTGAGGCGGTGGCGGCGGATCGTGGCGGGCGGCGGTAATCCGCAGAATCTGCGTGCCTCTCCGTCTCTCCCTCGGAGTCGAGCTGTACGAAGACACCGTGTCCCGCCGGGGATCGGCTGTCAGTCCACGCCGGGGGCGGCCCTCTTGTTGCCTTTTTTTTTTTTTTTAATTAATCCGTTCAACGCCATTAGCAGCACTTCCTCCCGTTTCTCCCCGACTCTCTGCAGAACCGGGTCTTTCTTCCCAGAGCGTTCGCAGAGGCCGCGGCCGTGCGGCCGAACGGACCCTGACCCCGTCGCACGCGTCACGACAACACCTGTGTAGTCCTGGGGAGGTTACTTCCCGTGACTCTGAATTCCTGGAGTTTTGCGCTGCAGCTCCACTCAACGCGGAACAGGGACGAACCCAAACGCGCGCGAGGAAGTCACCGCATTTTCTTTCCGGAAAAAAACGCCCTAGAAAAGGGTCTGAAAGTTTATTACACGGCAGCGAAGTTGCAGAGCTGGTCAGGCAAACGGTGATTTATATGAAAATGCCTGCAATGATTTCTGTATTATTAGATTTTCATCGTCTGTAACATAAAAAAAAATAGAAATGTCTGTGAGGACATGCATTAGAAGTCACGTAAATGAAGGTCGCCGTGCCCATTAGTGCAGAGCTGCCGGTCATGTCCACATACCGCTGGATTCGTTGCCCTTGCATTTGCGCCCCCCCTCCGCAAGACGGACCCTCGACGGACTGACCCTCATTAGTCATTACAGTGTTTGAGGACGCCGGGGAGCACCCGCGACACTTACAAATGACTCGCCTGCGCCGCGTGCCTCGGGCAGCGCCGCTTCCAGATGGCAACGCGCGAGACGGCGGGCGTGCGGCGCCAGGGGGCCGGGGGCCGGGGGGCCAGGGGCCCGGTTCTAACTTTACGGGCATCGCACGGTGCACCGCAGGGATGACTCTTTTTTCGGAGCGTGTGATTTCTATTTGTTGTTTAGCACCAACACCAGCTCCCCGTCGTAGTTTGTCTAACCGAGATCGATTGTGAATCCGGAGTCGGATTCTGTCCTCAGAACAGACCTCCACCATTCTCTTTCTTTTTTTCCCTTTTCGGACAAAGCCCTCTCTCCGTCTCCCTCATCTCCTTAAAAATATTAGTATTCCGGTCGGAAAACAAAAAGGTGGACGAGGGACGCGAATGGTCACGTTTGTGGCGGTAATCCGTGCCGGGACTGGGAAGGTGATGTAAGAGGTCACCGAATGTAAACGCCGCTGTTATTCAGGTAGTGTTAATCCCTCGGGCGTGGCGACGGAGCACGCATCAATCACGGCCGTGTGTGTCCAGAGGTGAGCCAACAGGCATTAACCTTGAACCAGGAGTCAGAGTCTGGCCGCCGCCGGGGGGGCGAGATGGACCACCATTGTGTTCGCTTGCAGAGCCGGAGTTGAATAAAGCTAGGCCCCGCGACGGCGAAGCCCCGCGACGGCGAAGCCCCGCGACGGCGAAGCCCCGTGACGGCGAGGTGGCCGTGCAGTGGCGGCAGTTGCTTGCATGAGTGGCTGTATCATCACAATGAAAATCATCACCATTTTTAAAAATTTTTCTAGCGATTCATTCAATGATCAGACCAAAAACCCGACTTTGGAGTAAAAGTACTTTTTCTTAAAGATTCCCCTGGATTCCTTATTTTCTTTCACACGCATTCAATATGATATGGCCAAAAAAAAGGACAATGAATGCACATCTGTACATCTGAGCTGCTTTTCTGGCCACCTACGGGATAAAAGTCCAATATTCGCCTTCCTCTGAGTCTCGACCGGCTCCGGAGAAAACTATCTGGGTCTGTAGCGGCTAAATGTTAAACTATACCAGGTTCTAAGACGTCTCGGCTCCACACATCATCAGTTCCTGCGTGATATTGAGAACCAGTAAATGGGGTTTTATTAGATGTTGTTAAATCGTCATTCACGTATGAAGACTAATCCGCGGAGCCGCGTCTGGAATCTCTTTCTCCATCTGCCGCTCGTCCGCAAATCGCAAAAACAGGGACTGACATCTGCTTGTGGCTCCCGCCAGGACGCGTTGGTCCCTGAGGACATTTCTCTAAAAATGTTCTGCCTCTGGAAAGATCTTATTTCATCCCATAGGGCTTTTTTTTATACATTTGCTGGGGTTTGATGTAATTTGATCATTTGATCCTTTTTCGAGTAACAAAAGTTATATCACTTGCAGAGCATCGCCGTGTCCCGGAGATCACGGAACACGCAACAATGTGTAGACGATTGCGTGACCGTTTTGTCCTGTAGATTACATTTTTCCACGGTGAGAACTTTTTGCCTAGTGGCTTTTTTAGAAAAGACTAAAGTGACTTTACAGCTTAGATGTAATCAGGCTTGCGCGGCGAGCAGCATCAGATAGGCTCCCACAACTTATCAGTGGAAAGGGAGGCAGAGGGAACGTTTCAGCATCTACGGCCAGGAAAAAGGGGGTAATTCATGGCTGTAATAGCAGCGGTTCAACAATTAGAGAAAAAGGAAGAATAGGAACAAAAGAAAAAAAAACACATAACAAAAGTACGCCTCGGAGGCTTTTGTGATTGGAAACCAGGAGGAACAGGAAATGAAGAAACGACTGCAGGCTTTTATAGAATTTCAAGAGCAGATGAGGCCGATAAGCCAGAGACGCACCGTACGGTTCCTCAGACTGTCGAGCGGCCTCTGGTTCCCCGCCCACTTCGACGAACGGCGGCGCTCGTCGGGAGGGTGCGGCAATCCGGCCGCGCCCTCTGAGACGAACAGCGTCGGCCCTCGGCGGAGCCGAACTTCCTCCGATCCGGCGGCGGGAGCGATTCAAGCATTTGCAGCTAGAGGTCGGTCTTTGCTCAGCGACGTTATTTTTCCTCGCCTGGTATTTGACCAGGATGTCGAGGACGATTTGCATTATAATGTATTTGACAGGTGGGAACGTCGGCGTTCTGGCTCTTTGGAAACAGAGGCCTCTATGCGGTGGGATGGAACCGTAAAGGGTTTCATCCCTGAGGCCGCCATTATGTTCCTGAAACAATCGCGTGTTGGACGCACGGCCTTATTTCCTCCGCCGACGTCGTTTGCTCGTTTGTTTGTCAGCAGCTTTACACATTACACGCGTCTTTGTGGGCGGGGTTTGGCAGCGACCTCGGCCTCCCTGCATCTACTGCCCACCTTTACCTGTCCGTCGTTTCTTCTCACCCGACCGGGAGGAAGCGCCGCAGTCACGGCGTGACGTTGGATTGGAGGCCTCCTCCACTGTCCCTGGTTTTTGCTTTTTTCTTCTGCTGTTGTAAATGCGGCCATGTCAAGAACACAGATGAAACTAGCCAGTATTATAGACCAGCTTTCTAACACGTGCTACGATAAACTGCAGAAATAACCGGCAAAGATTAAAGGTTCCTGAGATTTTCCACAAGAAAGCGCATGCGCATCATTTTTGATCCGGTCAAAAATGAAAGTTGGGGCAACGATAGAAAACTTTACCGTCCGAAAAAGTGAAAAGAGGTAAATAAAAAATCGGCTGGGCGGCGTCGTGCCGGCAGGTTTCTACCGCAAAAAGATATTTGGGGGGAAAAAAAGTTGAGCTGAGTTGAAATGACCGTCAAATGACCATTCGCAGCTAATCGGTGATTCAGTTTCAACCTCCCCTGAAATGCTTTTTGTGGACGCGGCCGAGGAGGCGGAGCTGTTCGGTGGGGGGGGTGATTTCACCTCTTTGAAATGCTAAACGGAACGGGGGTAGAAATTAGCCTGGAAGTGCCCGGTGCATTTAATTAAAGACCCCAATGAATTCCGATAATCGCACAGGCCATCATCTGAGGAAACTATTACAGGGGATTATTAGTGTTGTGGGTTTCACTAATCACTCGCTGACAGACGGGCCTGTCTGTCTGGGGTCTACTGTAGCACACACACACACACACACACACACACACAAATAAACATATCGTGTTCTGGGTCCGTCTTCCTCCGTTCCTTGTCTTGTTTTTTTATGCGCTCCCACCACCGTCCTACTTCCTGCGGCGCAGTCCCGACGCTCGGCCGGAGGTCGAGGCGGTGCGGTCCGTTCCGGCGCCGAGGGTCCACGGGTCCAGGATGGAGGGCGGGAACCCGCGGGAGACTTTGAAGGCTTCACTCGCTGAAAACTGCAGCAGGAAAGTTGTAAGTGAAACTCTGAAAAAGATGTTGAAGGAATTTACCTACTTTCCAGTGACCTCAACTTTGTTGTTTTACCTTGGGCAGTTTATATATATATCATATATATACATACATATATATATATGTATATATACAACCCACACACACCCACAGTTACACACTTGGCTGCCGGACCAGCTCAAGTTCAGGACAAAACAAGGATCAAAGTAAAAAAACAACTTTATGGAACTAATATTAAACAAAGTGCATTTTACCGGAGGACATGCAGGTCTGTGTTGAGGTGGTGTGAGGTGTGAGGAGTGTGTGTGTGTGAGGAAAAAATGACAATAAAGGTTCAGCGTGAAAACTCACACACACCTCTGCCACTCCGACTGGAACAGGGAACACACACACAAACACACACACACACACGCACGTACACACACACACACACACACACACACACACACACACATACACACTCACACACACACACAAACACACACACACACACACACGCTCACACACACAGACACACTCACACACACACACATACACGCTCACACACACACACACACTCACACACACATACACACTCACACACACACACAAGAGGCCCCAAGCAGAGACAGAGGGGCATCACAGTGTGTAACTACAGCTCTACACACCATCCAAACAGGCATGTAGACAGACTGCAGACACACACACACACACACACACACACTCACACACACACACACACATACGCGCTCACACACGGGCAGAGGGAGTCAGTCAGTCCTATTGATGTCAACCTTTTGCTCTCAGTTATCATCTGCACACAGGCAGGCTTCATATTGGATCAGAGGGACGGGGTCAAATAAAACTGGAAGGCTTTCACTTCCAATCTCATCCAGCCTCCGACTCGCCTGCCTCTACCCTGAGATGGGGGAGATAACGGGGCTCCGGGGGGAGGCGAGCGGGGGCGTTTATCCCTGCGCCCGGCGTCCGTGGAAGCCGCGGTGGCTGGAAAACGCCGACCGCTTCCCTCACGGCGTTCAATAATGAGGAACGCGGTCTAAACGCCGGCCGAGCGACCCCCGCTCTGGCATTCGGCGCGGCCCCCGCTCCCGGCCCCCGGCGGCGAAATTAATCGGCGACATTAAGGGACACGCTGAAATGCGTCACGCTCCGATGCAGCCCGATGTGTTTATTGATTAATAAACAGTCAGAGGATTCCATTTCCCAGACTCACCGTTCTCTTTTGCTGCCGAGGAGCCCCCCCTCAACCCCCCAGGACAAATGCGTTTCAGCTGAGCTGATCCAATCCCTTCTGCACTGTTTTTATGTACTTCTGTTTAGCGCTCCCCCAGCTCCACTGACTACCTGTCTGTTTAGAAGCCTATAAACATAAATCAGACTTGTTAGAGTTTTTCATAAATTCCTCAGGAAAAAAAGCAGCTTCGACAGATGGATGAAAGACCATCAGGTTTTTTGTTGGTTTTTTTTTTTTCTGAAATGAATTTCTGTCCTGGCGGTTTGCAGAACATTATTGTTGTCATTAAAGCCCAGATAAAAATCGGTGCTGGTGAGCGAGCGAGAGTCGCAGCACCGGGCTGCTGTTTTACGTCCACATCGCACACGGTGGATCTAAATCACCGGATCGGGCCCCGTCGTCAGCACCGTAGCGACGCCGTCCCCGAGAGATATCGATTCATAATTCATACGGCAAAGGCCATAAGGCTCCGTTGTCTGTCCCTGCGCTGAAAATCATCATATGCTAATGCTAATTCCTGTCGCTTGAACTGCCGAGGCCACTCGGACCCAGGCGACAAAAATGCTCCATCGTTTCAGCCTGAATCGTATTTGTTACTCATCATGGCTTTACCCCCCCCCCCCCAAGTCGTTTAGCTGGGAGGTTTGACCTTTGTGGTCCAGCAGTAGAGACTCCATGTCACCTCTGTCGCTCCCATTTGTCCCCTCACTGCACTTCACTGGGAAAGATAATTATGCTTTGGCTAATGTTTAAAGCTCGCTCGCTCTCTCTCTCTGTCTCTCATGGTACAGCTTGGGCCTGGGGGGGGGGGGGTGTCAATGGATCCACACTCACCTCTTATTTACAAGATTCATGTTTATCTAATGCAAAATCAATAGCTCAGCACCAGGGAGAGGTTAGGGCTCGACGAACAATCGCTGAGAGCTACTTACCAGCGCATCTACCGGTGCCTCAGTGGGCCATAAAGGAGAGGGACCGACCTGGGCCGGTCCCAGGCCGTCCTAGACCGCCCCAGGCCGTCCCAGTGTCCATCCAGGCGTCTGTCCAGGCAGCTCTTGTTTTCGTTCGCTGTGGCTTTACCTGTGCTGCCGTCGTCCTTTAATCCCGTCTGATTTTTCTCTGCTTTAAATTTGAACAAATACAGGAAGCGTTGAGTTTATATTGATGTAGTAACTTCAACGGGAGAAATTTTTTTTTTAAATAAAGGCGAATAATAAAATCCTATTTCAAACAAATGCATCGTTGCTATTTTAGGAAATATGGATTTATGTCCTTATAACGTGACTGATATTAGCAAACGACTGGGGCAGCGTTGTTATTATTCGTAGGAGCTGCGGATCCAGTGTCGATCCAGCGTCGTCTCCGTGTTCAGCTCTGCTTTCGGTCTTCATCCACCTCCCGAACCGCTTTCCTCGTACGCTACGACGGTGTTGAATAACGAGGAGCACGGTTTAAACGCCGGCTCACACCGGGGCCGCCCGGCCCCCGCGCCCGGCCCCCGCGCCCAGCCCGTCGGCGGTGAAATTAATCGCCAACATTAAGGGACACGCTGAAATGCGTCACGCTCCGATGCAGCCCAATGTGTTTATTGATTGATAAACAGTCAGAGGATTCCATTTCCAAGATTCACTGTCTCTGCCCGACCGCCGTTTCAGCGTTTTACCTCATCACACCTCTTAAAAAATACAACAGTCTTCAAAGGGAACATCGGCGCCTGTTTGACCTCCCCATAACTCTCACGCTCCGAGAACATAGAACCTGAGACGACGCAAAAACATAAGCAACCAGCTGCAAGGCCTCGTTGTCGAGTTTACGACAACAAGGCCACTTTACAATGACCAGTTCTATCAACCCCTGATTTTCTGTTGCGCCGGCAAAACCTGGAATTTTTCCGTGGTGACTCTAAGGAATTTAGTTGAGCCGACGGAGGTTTGGTTTCGTTGGCACGAGTTGTCGGGCTCGATGTTCCCGTCGTGTTTATTTTTCGTTCGCGGAGCAGATTCCTGTTTCGATTCCTACCACGCCGCGCTAACTATCCCGTCACATCGCGCGCGTAAACCAGCAATGCGACATTCGGTCAACTCATGCACCGGACACGTTTGGAAACGCTCAACTGTTTTGTTTTTTTACTTTAAATGCTGCTAACTTAATTTCCGGGCCCAAACGGCGCGTCCCCCGCGTCCACGCCGACAATGTTCTTTTTTTTTAGATTGTAGCTGTGACGCGGTGCTGCAGATTTCCTTTGATTTTCCGACCCAGCAGTCGCATCGCAACATTCAGTCTGATGAGGCAATTATATTTACGACAAATGCGCATAGAAGAACTTTAAACCGGGAGATGAGCGCGGCTCAGATTTTCCGGAGCTCAGAGACAAAGGCCTTTGTGCCCTGATAAAACTTTAAAAGACTAATTGACTAATTATGATGATACTTAAATTACATCTCTTCATCATGCAAAACTCTCCCTTGACATGGTGGTGTAATATCCACCAGACCTGGGGAGACACCTCCACCTTATTTCTTGGTTCCTTGCACTTTGAATAGATCAGCACTTAGAAATCTGCCTCAGCGGCTCTGCTCTGGGGCGTGTTTCATTTGGCCCCGAATTCGCTTTTCCCCACCAGTAAGCACTATCCGCCTCGCACCCCGCGAACCCCGACACAGACCTTGCCATCTGTCAGTGTCGCTCGCCGCAAAGTGGCCGCGATTAATTGAAAAACAATGGCGGGGCCAAGTGTGAGGGTTAAAGCAATACGCCTCGCGGCCCCGCCGGGTGGCCTCCTCGTTTCATCCTCGTCGGATGCCTCCACCCGTCTGTTTGGCGGAACGTCCTCCGCTCTTTTGGCGGCGGGTGTTTCCAGGCGGACAGATCCAGGAGACTATCCGTCCCCATCCATGTCAGCGCCAAGCTGAGCTAATCGGTGCGGGGGGGGGGGGGGGTGACACCGTGCTTATCCCAGGACGGGAAGGCGTCGTCTGTGACATGAGCCCTGCACGGGTTATCGCCACCCAGGGGGAACCGCCGAGAGCGATGGACGCCGGAGCGCGGCGGCGAGGACAAAAGATACGTAGGCGGTTAACGGGGAATGCGAGCGCTCAGCGTGACGCACAGCCTCCGCGCTGCGGCAGCTCGCGGTTTTATTCTTTAATCCTGAACGAGTTTCAGGCTTTTCGATCTCAAAGTTTCAACTACCCTGCACCTTGAGCAAATTCTTCCTCTGTGTGATGGATTTCCCTCCTCCTCCTCCTCTGTGCAGCCTCAGCAGATCAAATCATCCTGCACACATGCTTTCAGGGTTGACTGAACAGCCCCCCCCCCCCCCCCCACCACCACCACCACCACCACCACCACCACCAGTAACCGGGTGAAGCGACCCCATCCGTATGCAGACTTACGGCTCCGCGCTGCCGCCTACAGTCGCCCGGTCCATCGTGCCGACGCCGTACCGCGTCGGAGCCACTGAGTTGGTCGTCACCGCGGGCGTCCACCCGTCACCGATCGATGGCCGACGCCGCCAGACATACGTGAAGGAAAATACTCCAGCTTCAAGATACGACATGGACTCAAATCTGTGACGGCTCAAATCGTGTAAAGCGGCTCAGCTCGGTATTTCACACCTATGGAGCGGACGGGCCCCGGCTCACGTTTTACCGTGGTTCTGTTCAAGAAACGGGTCGCAGATTCACCCGTGATGGCAAACCCGGGACGGCGGCGTAACCGAAACGACACATGAAAACATGACGTGTAGTCATGGCTGCCGCTCAGTAATGTCGCCGCGTACCAGTCACCGGCCAGGGCTTCACGGGGGGGGGGGGGGTAAACACACTGCTGATGCTGTCATATGAAAAGCCAGGCCTTAATTCAGAGCAGCATAAACATAAAATCCAACAGACGTCCCCCCTGCACGACATGTTACCGGCGTCCCCGGAAAAATAAACAAGGCTGAGCCAAAATGTGCAGGAATGTTCCAGCGGTCAGGCCCAGATTTTTCATTAAATCCCCCCAAATCAATCTTCCATTTCATTCTGAGGGATTCAGCATGTCACAGCGCTCGGTAATGAGCCCAGCGGCGCTTACGTGGACCTTCTGAGGAGATCACAGCAGGCGGATTAGCAAATCGATAACTTATATTCTGGAAATTAAGTGTAAATCATGCCCATGAAAGACATCATCAGAATCTCGACATCGTTGCTGCCATTAGCAAAGATTATATTCCTGCTTTTCAGGAAATGGGGAGAAGTAGCTGACAGTTTCTCATCTATATTTGACCTTGAAAAATCTTTTGTCTGCCTCCTAAATTGACAGATGTTCTACCGGTAATGTTTTAAATAACTTCGCCAGAATGGGTTCTGCTTTTAAGGAGCTGCACCGTTGTACGTTCTGTTCCGCGGTAATAGAGGGCAGCCACGGGCCTCTGGGCCGCCGGGCCGCCGGGCTGCCGGGCCTGGACTGGGAACCGTCCATCCGTCCTTTAGCTCTGTTCACTTGGGGATAGGAGGGTCGCGAGGGCAGGGCAGGGCAGGGCGGGGCGGGGCGGGGCGGGGCGGGGCCATTCGGGGGCCGGAGCCAGCCCAGCGACAGACGACCGCCTGGGCTCGCACCCGTTGACCCGTGCGACCCTGGAGGAAGCCGGAGAACCCGGAGGAACCGGAACACGGAAAGTTCTCGGACAAAACCCTCGAACGAAACGAGAGAAAAGTTTTGTTCCAGCTCTTCCAGATATAACGCAGCCGCTCACCCTCCCGCGTCTCGACGCTCCTCTAAAAATATCCCGCGGTCCTGCGGCCGGCGACATCTTTAACTTCCCTCATTGCCCGTGATGAAAGGATTTTCCGATGTATTTCCTCCCTCTGTGTAATTAACATTAAAATTTTTCATCTGATACTCGTCAGATCGCCGACAACCGGTGGTTATGTCAGGCGCTGTTCTAGAAAAACGACAGCGGAGGTGCTCAATTACATCCAGCTGAACAAAACCATTGTCTCCGCTGCTTGATGTGTGGCCTAATACCGCATGATTTGATTATTCTGCACAAGCAAACACATGCAAATTTGCATTTCGGTTTGAAGCTGGTAATTTCCCAGCACGCTGATTAAGTGTAAAAATATGTCAGAGATATGTTGCTAGGTATTCACGGGCATTTCAAACCGAGAGCGATGACAGAACACTTCAGCATAATTTTTTTTTTTTCTTCATCCCGCAGGAAAGTGGGAAAAAAGGCTAATGAAGAACGTCCATCCAACCTGCTGCCTTTGTACTTTTCTTCTTCTCAAAACGAAGAAAAGCCCAGCTGGGGTTAACCTTGGAGGTCGTTTTACAGAGTGAAGGGGGATAAAACATGGGCCGACCTGGTTGCTCACTCTGCCGTCCAAGCCTTTGTTTTTCTCACAGTGTGGATGGCCATCTGTCAGCCTTACCTGGAGAGAGGCAATGATTTCTGCTCGCCCGAGTGAACACCCAGCAAAAGCAATATTTCACATGTTAGCGGTGGGGGGGGGGCATCTCGTGGGATTTTTCTCGGCAGAGCGATGCGGCGGTGTACATCAAGGGTGACAGCGGCGCCTCGGTGATGGAGCTGCAGCCGGTCAGGTTAATCGGGAACGCCTAGCCCTCCTGGAGCCCCGCTCCTCGCCTGGGCCCCGGGTCTCTCGAACGCCACCCGCCGCCGGCCTCGGCCACACTCTGTGGTTAGAGTCGGCGCCACTGTGGGCCGTTAACCGTTAGCGGGCCGGGCCGCGCGGTGCAGTCGGTTGGAAATGACGCATCGAGTTTAATTAAACGGTTTAAAATGGCAGATTTGGCAGGGATGCTTTTACAATCTGTGCACGATGTGACACCATCTCATTTGGTCCAATTAATTTGAATACAACTCATACAGTGTGATGCAGTGTTGGTATTTTAAAATTTAGACCCCGAAATGTGTGAGAAGCTTTGCTCCACCTCCATTTTTATAGATTATCTCGGTTTACTGACGCATTAAAGGGCAGCACAACAAGACTCTAAGCTACGGTGACGGTTCAAACGGTCCGTTGTGCCTAAACGCTAAGTTTTGAGCGATCGTGAGAAAAGAAAATCACCTGCAAAAGTTTCCCGAGGACAAAACAGAAAATAGCTCCCATCTAAAGGTGCTTTTTCTATTCAGCAAAGGCGTTTTGCCTGCATTGTCGTAACATTTTCACAAGAAAATAAGGCAGTTATGTGTGGCAGTACCTCTCCTCACCACAATAATATAATTGACGTAATCTAAAGCTTTTGAGAGATAAGTTTTTTTTTTATCGTTTATTTCATCAGCTGCGTACGTGTGGGAGTGAATCTTAAATCACGATGTTGTTCAACGTCGAGACGCTGCGAAAGCGAGAGCAGAGATTTTTAATGCCCCCTCAACCTGCGTCCCTCCCCTGCCCTTCCTCACAGCGTCTGAGGTAAGCGGCGGCGCCGATGGATCCCACGACCCTCGTTTCCATGGGCGGACATTGTCAGACTTCCTCAAAGTGACCAGCGCACGGTGACACCTACAAAAACAAAGTGTCATTACACCCCAGCCATTAGCGCCCGAGCCCGGGGCCTCGTTTGTCAGACCTCAACTTCTCGTCAAGGTCGCGGCCCTACAGCGGAGCTATAACTCAACCATCATCTAATTAAGGAGGCCAATGATCATTTGAAAGGAGTAATGAAGTATAGAAAATGCCCACGTCAGACCTCATGAATGCCAAGCAGGACCCTTTTAGAAGTGATGAGCCATTAGCCAACGGGATACAACCAAATGAACAGCTAATTAGCATCTCAAAGGAAACTTAAAGTGGTTAATAATTATTGCAATATCTCCAAAAATAAATATTTTCACCCATTCAGTCACGCAACCAACCATTTGGTGGCATTATTCAGTTTGAAAATGAATCTCACCACCGCGCATGTAGATGAGCTACAATTAGGACACATTTTGTAAATATATGTTAATGAACAAAATTTTTTATCGATAAATATTAATCACACAAAAGGGGTATTGATATACGAGCTTTCGCCTCAGAAACATAAGGAAAAGTTGATGGAAATCCTGACTTCCAGTTGTTGGGGCTTGTCGAATTGTCTCCATTTAGCAGCCGTTCTTTCCTCAGGCTTGTAATTGTGTCGCCGTCAAACACTCCCTCCGCCTTGTACCAAGCTTCGGGTTCTGGGTCTTTATCTAATTCATGCATCTCGCGGAAGTAGAAGTCTGAATTTATTGGCACTGGGCTAATGGCATTCATTAACCTTCGCAACAGTGAAATGTTTGATTGCAATATGGCATTTCCCTCCTTCAAAGGGATGTTTCATTCCCTTTGCAATTCAAATACTTCAAATAAGTCATTAAATGCCATTTCGCTTCAAACGTCCGGTTCATGTACGGTAATAACTATACCTCATCGCGCCAGACGTGCACGCGCACACAACTGCACCGAGGGCGCCGAGCGCCGGCCGTGCAGGGCAGGATGTGCTTAGAACCGGGACGGGGGGGGGGTTACCTCGCGTTGGCGGACAGTCTGCGTCTTACGCTTGCTGCGCCGCATCCCAACGTCGGGCTCCATCAGACACGATGCATCGGGAGACGTAATCGTGTCTTATCATCGGGCCGATCTCTGGCTAATTATGGTTTATTATTAATGAGCTGTGATTATGGAACTAATTACGAATTTCCAAGTTAAAGTTTGTGTAATTTTGAAACATTAAGGAACTAAATGAAAGGAGCTGTCTGGTGACTTTTAAAGTAACGGCGTCTGCTGCCGCCAGATTGAACAGCAGCGTGACTCAGCCTCCGGCGAGCCGAGGAAACGCGCTTGGCGTCCGTGTTTCAGGATCCTCATCGGTTGTTATTGGGGTTTTTTGATATCTGAAATAAGGTAAAACAGATATTGTTCTGGGCACATATAAGTGTAGGGTACAGTGATATCTATAATGAACTATGAAGAAGAAAAGTTACATTATATGATGAACACTGGGTTACATGTTTTAAACACCACATTTATATAAGTGCCAATCATTTAAAGTTAAGTCATGCAGGGAAGCTTAAAACTGCTATATTTGATATTTCTACACTGACAATGCCAGATGCTGTTGTCACTCATGTGACTGAGGAACCGCTGGCTCAACTTACCGATGGCGCTTTCCCTGCCGTCGCCCAGGAAACTATCGGGGGGGGGGCGCCGGCAGGGAATGATGCTTTTCCTGTAGCGTTGTGTCACGGCGGCTGTACTGATCAGGACCAAAATTAGACAAATTAGAAAAACCCAAGACGGTTCCATTTAACTTCAGGTGCTGCCGCCTCCCACTTTTTATTATTGTGTGTTTGGAGCCTCGTTAGCAGTTAGCTTCGCGGCGCACGGTGTGTTTTCACCGGGAGCCAGGTGCCTCTTCCTGGCCCGACTCTGGACCGGGCCTCCGAACCGGTGTCGCGGGGAAGCGAGCCGTTCAAGGGCATTTCGGACAAGAGTTACGCCGGCTCTGTGTAATGATTTTTTTTCTTTTTTCCCCCACACAGCTGACTGCCCCCCCCCCCCGGTTCAGTCCCGTCACCCCACAGATTTCGCCCGATAATACGCTGAGACACAGCGGCCGATCGCATTCAACCTGACCTTGCTGCACCGGCCAAATGAGGAAGAAAAGGTTTTCTGCTTATCTGTTCCGTTTGGTGAAAGGGGAGCGATTCGCCGACACTCGCTCCCGGCATGGTTCCCATTGATTCCTGCCCCCCCTCGCCTTCCCGGGGCCGCGGATAACATCTCGGGGGGCCGCCGGGATCGCGAGCACAGCCCCCCATGTCAGCCTCTAGGACTTGAATAAACATGGGAAATCTCTGGAGGATCCGTCTGCCTCGTTTGGCACAATGTTGTCACTTCTTTCTTTCTTTTTTTTTTCTTCTTTTTCACTAATTGCATTTGTCATTGAAGGCCACTTAAATCAGGCAGTTGCAGCACTTAATGAGATGCTGATTAGAGATTCTGAAATTCACTCACTACTGATTTGGAGTTATTTTAGTAGAAAAATGAGGATAATTTTCTGTACTGCCACTTGTTAAGGTAATTACTCCATAATTGCCTTATCAAGGTGTCATATAAGAGTCAAGGCAGAAAATATCACCACTCCTGAGGGGCACTTTGTCACTCTCCTTTTGGCTTTTATTCTGTTAAACACAGACTGCATGAGAAAAGAGAGTTTGCGTGGCATCTGTGGACGTCACTTCCCCACATCCACTGGAAACATACATGGTCGCACAAAGACAGGACTCGTCGGGTTTTAAACGGAACGGCGACGTAACGGAACAACACAAAACCAGCGGTGGCTCGAAATGGGTCAACGCTATTTTAAATGCCCGAGCCCACAGGAGAAATAAACAAGAACGCTGCATGATTCGATTAATGGGCCTGAATTAAAAAATTCAAGTAATCGAGTAAAAATTTACCAAATTATCTGATAGTGTGTGATTTCACATTAAACCGCTGTGTTTCGTGAGGAAGTTTTCCCAGTGGTTTATCTCGTGCTTTTTAATTTCATTTCATGTGTGTGTGTTTGAAAGCATCGCCGGGGTTTGCCCTCCGCTGCCGTGACGACTCGACGGGTCTTGACTCCGGTAACTGGACTCGAACGCAGGCTCGTCGCCCGTCGCTTTAAAATAGGAGACGTCTTCCAGGAAAACTGCATTTCTAAGGGGAAGCTGCGGCCCTGAAATGTTTTTCTGGATGCAAAAAAAGAGCTGCAGCCTACAATGTCATGGGGGGGGGTCAGACAATAAGCTGCTGATTGTGGCCGTAGCTGCTCCCTAAACAGGGACTTCATAAAAAAGATGGATTCTTTCTTTTTTTTTGAACGCCAGTATTTCTTTTTATTCTCATTATTTCAATGCGCAGCCACAGGATTTTTGAATTGTCACCATGATTGATAACAACGTCAGACTGTGAGCAAGAAGAATGCACAATCACTCGCTCCGTAATTTAATGGCTCCCGCATGCATAGTGTTGAGTTACGGAGTCGTCACTCGGTTGTTTCTGTCCTAAAAGAGGCTTCATCGTCAGCACAGGTCACACGGACTGAAAAGCTGTTGTGCTTCTGTGGAGTGACGGAGTAAAAAATATGAGAGGAATGAAATAAAAAGAAGCACAGGTGTAGGCAGCTACCTGTTTGTACCGCTCCCGACGTGCCGATGTGGTTTCACTCCCCCCTTGCACGGATTCGGTTGAATCTCAGGTAGATAGTTAACCAGCGGGATGTGACCGAACCCGGCTCCAAGAAGGACTTAATTTCGAGCCGAACCGGAATCCTCTAGCCAGGTGTCGGTGCCTGAACCGAGCCACATCCTGATTTTAGTTTTGAAAAAGATGCATTAAAAAAGAATCAAAAGCAGCAGAGGCCGAGACATCCCGACTTCTACGTCTCCAGTGTGGGTCCGGCTCTGAAAGCGCTGGATCCTACACGTCCCATCATGCACCTCGATCTGCCATCCGACGCCGACCTTCCTCCTCATCGCACACGGCCGTTTAAAAAACCACAAACCTCCAGCTTTCTCAACGCGAACCGGGGCGGTTACATCATCTGGGTCATTTTATTTTTTCCTTTTCCTTTTTATTTTAATGTATTTTTAGAAAGTACCTTCCAGGGCTGTTGTGAGCGCCGCTGTCCGTGGCGGGCGCAGTGTGAGGAGGGAGGATGCTTTCATTTCAGCGACAGCGACCGGTTTCAGAAAGGCGCCGGCTAATTTGCAGCAAAGACTCCGATGTCACCAGCATTTACTGTCACCGAAGATAAAAGCTTATAGCGTCAGAACAGTACTAATCAGATGTTTTAGGTTTTGTTGAAAATTCCACTGAATGGGATAAAATCTTCCTGTCCTCCCGTGCAACGACGCGTTTCCTGCCAGGGTCCGATCGGGGAGTTTTAGGTTCGGCTTTGCTGTCAGACTCGGTAGCTCGGATGCCAACGGCCGACGGCTTTGACCTGTTTTTGTCCAGGGTGCGTTGCTTCTAAACTTTTTCTTTTTTTCCTATTTTTTCTTTCGTTTTTTTTTTTTTTTTTTTTTTTGATGGCCTTCTACAAAAGACAGCGCTTCCTCCGACATGTTAGCATGTCACAGCGCTGTTTTGACCGACCCGTCCGACTGGTGCGGATGCTAACAATAACCACAACAGAACCGCCTGTCACGGCTTCCGCCAGGCCTGGATTTTGCCCTCGGACCTGTCTAGCCTACTTTCACAAGAGCAAAAGCCCGTCTGTCATAATGCGTTACGGTGAATGATGGCTTTTCTGCTTTTTATTCTGCAATATCGGAGGAGCTCTTTCTTTCTTTTTTCTTTTTTTCCCCCAACTTGAAGGACTTCTCCGTGTGACAGGATTAAACAAGGGATGTGTGTGACTTGCAGCGCGTAATCCATGCTCATTTATGCAGCCTAACCTCTATTTCTCTCGACTATAAATAACCCAAAACTCTCCCTAATGGAGTAATTTACAAACAGCCTGCCAAAGCCATTGACAGGACTCTCTCCTATGGCAAATGTCTGGCATTTAGCAAATCAATGACATGAGTTATGAAGAGGAGCCGGGGCCTCGCTGCCTTTCCATTCTTCTCAATAACAAAAGAGGAAGTGCATTAAAAACTAGCATTGATGGGTTGTTGGGAGTAGCAGTCAATGAGCACTCAGGGTTTAAAATTAAAAGGCTCTTAGGGTGAAAATTGTTTTCTCTGGTCATTCGTCATGTCGGGAAGGGTCTTTTTCATAGTGATTAATTAGAGACTAAAAGGGTAAAAGGAGGAGGGGGCGGGGTGGGGTGGTGGGATGAGGTAGGGGGGTGGGGTAGAATTCCAGTTGTTCTAAAAGCCCAGTGTACTTATCCTGCCCAGTTGTGAGTTAATGACACCAGCCTTCGCCTTGACTAAGTGTTATTGCTGTAGTCCATAATTTCATCTCGAAAATGGGCGAGGGAGTGGATCTTCCTCATCGTAATTGAGTATTGATTTGAAAATAAACAGTGGCGAAACTCCCACCCGACTGACAGTCCCATCTTTCGGATGGAATCGACAATAAATGGGCCCCCGGTCGGAGGGAAATTATGGATCAGGATGATACAGTCAAGCGCGCCTTTTCCCCTGCGATCTCTCTTCCAATATATATTGGATTTTAGATAACCCATTTACGAGCCCTGTCATCTAAAACCTATAGTTTTGAGCGGGCGGGTGATAAGTCGAGGCTGGGACTTTTGCACGGTTCCCTGCCGCTTACACTTCCGCTCCATCCCAGATGTTTTATTTATTTACTACTTTTTTTTTTTTAATGTATGTATCGTGCGGGACACGGTATCAGGAATAGGACTGAACCTGACTCAAATGAAACGAGATTCCGAGACAGCGCCGAGCAAATGTTTGATGTCAAGCACGACGTACGCTCTCATAAATGCAAAGTACGTCGGCACGGCCGTGGGCAAACACCTTTATCTGAGCGCGAGGGGGAGAGAGCGGTAATGGTCCAACAGCTCGGCCAATCCACATAATACCAGGAGTCTGACACTCGTGTCAGGCCGCCCGTTAACCTCCGCGTAATCACTGTTGAACTATGTTCACGCCCCCCCCCCCACCACCACCACCACGAACCCCGGAGCCCTCGCTCTGTGCTAACGACATACAAATGTGCTAATCGTTTTCATTAGCAGCCACTTCGCCTTAGATTCGGGGGGAAACAGTGGAGTCGCGTTGTGTGTGTTTTTGTGTGTGTGTGTGTGTTGCGGGGGGGGGGGGGGGTAGTCAACGTGGAGGAGTAACATGCTGATGACCTCTAGGTTCCCATCAGGCAGCGGGACAGATTAAGAGAGCGACGTGGGGGCTCAGTCGGTTTCCGCCCTCAGAGAGCTGGAGGTGACGTTGAAAGCCGCCGCCGTCGCCATCGCCTTTCGTCTTGTCATTCGCACCCGCCTAATGACTCCCGATTATTATTCACGTGCTCATGCTTCATTCGCTATCGGCGTGACCCGCATCAGGGACGCTATGAAGCGTTATCAATATTTATCTTGTCAATTATTGATTGCCTTTTCCCACCGCGCGTCATTATTAATTTGACGTGCTGTGTCGAGCCCACTGTTAATCATATTTAAACAGATATGGAGAGATAAAAATCAATTTTCCATTATCCTTGAGGGGTTTTTTTCATATCCTATCCATCCAGGGCTGCGTTGGCGACTCGAGAGATCGGCTATGCATGACTGAGCAGATCCAGAGCCCTGCAGAGTAAATAATCGTCTAATTTGAGTTTAATGGGAAAGCAGTCAAACGGTGGAAGTGGTGTCTTAAGTTCTTCTCAAGGTAAGATTATATAATGTAATGTAATTTTCAGATGTGTCACTGAGATGCTGTTGTGGTATTTACCCAGGTCTTGATGAAGCTTTGTGGTCTAGCAATCAGACTTTTGCAGTGAGGCGGTGTTACAGCGTATGAAGGAGCTGCGTTTGGGGAAAGGAAACAAAACGGGGCCGGTGTTCGCTCTCCTCTCTACCGACGACAGCAGGTCGGGCAGAGACGCAGCCTGAAGAGCTATTACCCGGCGGAAGGTAATGGCGCGAGGTGCGGGAGGATACAAATAGCCGAGGAAGGGCCCTTCACCCGGATAATGGGGTTGAGGGATTCTGGTGTGGGGAGATTCATGTTCAGACAAGGCTCCCTTGATGCAGTGACATTGGAAAGCCCATAAAAGCCATAGTATAAAATACAGAGGCGTTACCACGAGCTAATAGGATCCCCGGCTTTTTGGAGGCAGATTTAGCATAGCCTGACATAGGAGACGCAGGGACACTAATTGGATACACCAACCCGGGTTCAATAAATGAACGGGAGGGGAGAGTTCACACTGGGGTAGACGTGGGAAATTTTTAAGAAACGGTGGGAGTAGCACTGAGCCTGCTGAGCGCGCTAAAAAAGAAGGAAAGAGATTTCAGTGTGGAAAAAAACATACCGGCACAGACATAACGTAGCAACACGTCAAGTCAGATCTCTTTTACGGTCTTTTCCCCAAGTCTCGAGTCTGGGGCTCTGCGGTGCGGTTCCCAAGAGATTACGTCAATGTGACACAAACGTCCCTCTGAAGAACTGGTCACGACCCAATTCCGCACTCAAAAAAGGGATCTGTTGACGGTACCTCGAACCGGACGCAACATTTTGCAAAAAATTCCAAGAACGAACTCGTCGTGAGGAATCGCCTCCGAGTCAGATGGCTCGTCCAAACCGGCCGCGACCAAAGTTTGGGCCTGCGGATCCAGAGCTCTCTGCAACACAGGTGCCAGGAGACGGGCGATTTAGGCGGCTGCCGGCACAGCTTCCTGAGGAAGAGCCGATGAAACCGGCATCTCTAGTGCCGGTTCGTCCAACCTGGACGAATGGTACATATATATGATTTATTTCACACACAAAGGAGACGGCAGATTGATTCCCGCCTCCCGCACCCGGCCAGGCACCATTTAGCGATGCTGTCAGGAAGTCTCCCCCGCCGACGGCTGCGTCCTCTTCCAAAATGAGATTCCCCCGGACCAGCTTCTCCTCTGGCTCGGATCAATACGGCTCTGATAAGGCAGGACGTCTTCCAGGCGCCGCAGGGTGCGGGGGGGGGGCTGACACGATTTGGGCTTTAATTACTTGGCACATGCAGCTGACTCCGGTGCATGTATAAATGCGGGCGTAGGTATGTTTGTGCGTGCGAGGGCGTCGGGGCCTGCAGGGCTTCTTCTATAAAGCTCTTATAAGACTGCACACATGACATTGTTATTTATGATTCCCTATGTTTTCAGTCAGTCTCTGACGACGTCACCAATTCGTACCGATTTCAGACGGACATGAGCTTATTACCCAATTGGACCAAAAGTTAAATTAAAATAAAGTACGTTTTCTCAAAAATTATATTTTTGAGGGTAAGTGGGTTTAGGAGCCTCACCTGAATAAGTGAACTTCTCTGATGTCCGTTAAATGCACAGCAGATATAAACATCATACCACATGTCGCCTGCTGGAAAATCCAAATACTTTCTAACTGGTATTTTATTTTCCCCATAGACAGTTTTGCGTAAACCGACCTTGAAATGTGTAAAAACTGCACATGGATGTCGACCCCAGATGCCGCGCACCGTGTTTTCCCTGTGGCCCTGAGTGAGGTCTGACTCCGCCCTCCCGAACCCTGTCATATAGTCCGATCCCTCTCAGCTGACGCGCCTTTAATTTGTCATCTCCCCTGTGTGGCGGCGTGGCGGCCTGGGAAATTGATGACACAGAGGGTGGTGGGCCTGTCGCCCGCCCAGCCCACGGGCCCTCGCATAAACTGCTTTTTACACGGGGATCAATAACGTTAAGTTGTGATTAACTAGATTATTACCTTCAAAAATCAGCCACCACGGGGGCTGACGCGTGTTTATGGAAACACCGAGGCGCAGCTGTTACGCTCCCTTAAATAGGAGAGCCGGGGGGGGGTTGTTCAATATAGTGGCGGGGAGGGCGAGGAGGACCGGGGAGTTAGTGTATGCGTGGAGACTGAGCTTTGAATTTCTACTTCAACCCCCGATGGAAACGTTGATGGAAACGGCAGCGCTGCAGCAGGGGGCCGTGATCCCGTCATTGGCCTTAACGGTGCAGGTCTCCGGCTGGTTAAGTCCTGCGTACATATACCTGCCGCTCCGCCTCTTCTGACATTCGCTGCTGGACGTCTAAGGACCCGCCCGCAGGCCTTGTCGGGACAGGACTGGGATCCTTTGCTCTGGTCCACACAAACAGACGAACTACTCCAGGATCCACCTGGAGGCCTTTTTGCTCCTGTTGAGACTTTAAGACAAAAATGCGTTTTACTTTCTCTGGAAAATGACAAGGAAGGTTTGAAGTCCCGCTCTCTTGAGCTAGCTAAGGGGAAATTCTAAATAAAGATTGGGCCTTTGTCAAGGTGACGTAACGACAGTGGTGAGTCCCTTGGGGGTTTTTTTTTCTCTGGTGGATTATTGCAAAGAATCATATTCCAGCTCGAGCCAGAATCGGCTCCATTTACCGCTGGTACAGGAAGTATTACTGCTGTTTCAGCTGCCCTGTAGCGGCTCAGCATCACTTTAAGGACTGATTTTAGTTAGATGATGGCCTATGAGGCCTCTCACGGTCTTGCGACATCTTAAATTAGCGACCTCCTGACCTTTTTAGGAAGGATTTAATCTGTGCGGTGCTTCTGATCGTGTCATTTCTAACGTGACCTATGGACCTGATTTATTTATCCCTGCAGTGTGTGATTTTTGGGCCAGACCTTACCTGTCGCGTCACGCACGCCGTTTCTGTTCTGGAGGCCATCTTGCCATTGTGCCTTTTACCCAGAGTGGAAGACGGCGCCATCCTTTCAGAGCTGAGCACGAATTTGTTTGACAAGGCTGATCCGTTTCCGATGGCTCTGTTTATTCTTCCAGCATAATAGGACCCCCGGTCTCCTTCCTTTTGTGTGTGCGAGTGTGTTATAAGGGGAGAAAGAGCTCTTACCCCGCAGCCATCGCCGAATCCATTTGACTTCACACAGAAGCTCATTTATTAAATCTTTAACAGGCCCTTTTATTATGCATGCTTATAAAGATCCTAATAGAGATGTAAGGTAATGAAATTCTGCTTTCTTAAAAAGCTAATGAATCTCCATAACTTTTCTGTTTCAAAGAATACCTGTTCCAATTGAGTCTGATGTTTTATTCACATGAAAATTTGGTTTAATCCACTGAATATTTATCTCACTTCCCCAGTCCTGCAACATATTGATAAAAGTAATTAATGAGATGCTGGAGTTGTGTTGCCCCCCCCCCATAGGTATGAATAAGGATTTTTTTGGATGATATACTGATGCTCGCTGCAGGTTATACTTTAATATCTTTTCAAACTTTCTCTCAGAAGAACTAAAATGGACCAAATATAGCTCCAATTTCATATGTGCTGGAAGTGTGTGTGTGTGGGGGGGGGGGCTGTGGAGGTGGCTATAATGGGAAGTTTTCATAGAGGAGAGCCAGCGTGCTGATAAGTGGCAGATAGAGGTTTTACACTTGGCCGGAGCATATCGGTAATAGCTCCTGGAGCAGTGTATTGACTCCAGGAGAGGCGAAGGAGGAGCGGGAAGAGGCGGCGGGAAGAGGCGGCGGGAAGAGGCGGCGTTCCTGCGTGCGGTCTGAAGAGGGTGACGCTCGGCTCTGGAAGAGCAGGGGTCTGCAGGGACAAGTATCTGCCGTGGAACAGATGTCACGGGGGCCGGGGGGGCTGGGGGGGCCGGTGGGGGCCGGGGGCCGGGGGCCGGGGGCCGGGGGTGCAGTCACCCCCACCACCCCTACCCCTACCTCACTTCCATTTTCTGTCAGGCCGAGGATGTTCAGGTGATGGAGAACCTGAATTACTCAGCCTCACACCACTCAACATACAAGTAGAACCACACAAGTGTGTAAAGTGCTCAGAGTGCAGGTAGTGAGCAGTAGTGACTGGATGACCAGTGTGTGTGTGTGTGTGTGTGTGTGTGTGTGTGTGTGTGTGTGTGTGTGTGTGTGTGTGTGTGTGTGTGTGTGTGTGTCAGCCCACCAGCCCATTTTAATCCCTGACGACGGAGGACGACGGTCCGGTCTGGGCGTCAGCGGTTTGGCTCGGCCGTGGCTCTAGGTTCTAGGACGTTCGCTTTCCTCCCCGAGTGAATCCGTTGTTAGCGTGAGGTTTGACCTGGAAGCTGGAACCTTTTCTTTCTTCGTTTTCGTCATTTGCTTTGTTGACGGTTCAGCGGAGGAAGAACTCAGGTCCTGAAGGAACCGATGTCACTGTGGTGTCAGTATCATTATCATTATTATTCATATCCTCAACTCACCTTTCACCACCACCACGACTAACACCACCACGAATAAGACCAACACAACCACCACCACCGCCAAGAATAACACCACCACCACAACGAATAAGACCACCACCACCACCACCACGAATAAGACCAACACCACCACCACCACCACCACAACGAATAAGACCACCACCACCACCACCACCATCATGACTAACACCACCACCACCACCACCACAACGAATAAGACCAACACCACCACCACCACCACCACCACCACCACTAACACCACCACCACCACCACGAATAAGACCACCACCACCACCATAACGAATAAGACCACCACCACCACCATAACGAATAAGACCACCACCACCAAGAATAACACCACCACCACAACGAATAAGACCACCACCACCACCACCAACACGACTAACACCACCACCACCACCACGAATAAGACCAACACCACCACCACCACCACCACGACTAACACCACCACCACCACCACCACGAATAAGACCAACACAACCACCACCACCACCACCATCATGACTAACACCACCACCACCACCACCACCACAACGAATAAGACCACCACCACCACCACCACCACCACCACCACCACCACGACTAACACCACCACCACCACCACCACGAATAAGACCACCACCACCAAGAATAACACCACCACCACAACGAATAAGACCACCACCACCAACTGACATGACTCAGTTCGATTGATTTATAAGATATTTATCTTTAGCCTCACATTGTTAAAAATGGAGTGCCCACATTTTAACACTGCAGGGTTACATACGTTTTGTATTATATAATAATATATATATTATATAATATATTAATAATTTCTTTCTTTGTCTTGGAGTTACCTTGGGTTTTTTCGGGAGGGAAGTCACTTCCTGGTTGAGCAAAAGGTGAGTCTGTGGGCTGAGGAGTCTTACATCCTGGGGCCGGCTCATTAGGCCGAACCATGTGCTGCCATGTCACGGGGGGGTTTGGGTTTAGTTGGTTGTGATTTGTATTTAGACGTAGCTGGTTTCAGTCTAGTTTACCCTCTTGTGTGTTATTTGGTTTTTCCCGAGCCTCTGTATATGTTCCCTTGTGTGTCATTGTCTCGGCTGAGTTTGTTGAGTTAATTTCAAGTCTTGTTGTTGTATTAACCTTTCTGTCATGTTGTGGATCAGATTTACCCGGCAGTCAAAGTGGAGCCAAAAAGGGGTCAGAGGTGAGAGGTGAAGAGCACCATTGCACTAAATATTGATGGAATTGTTTGTAATGGATATAAATAATGAGATATAAACAATGTTTATTCAGATTTTTTGGTCTCTGACAAATTTTGGATAATTAAACATGCACTGGGTCACATCATTGCTGTTCCTGACAAATGAACATAACAGATGGGTTAAGTTCAGTTATAGTCTGTTGACCTCTTTTGGACCTTGGAAAAATTTCATTAAAAGTACAAGGCCCCACATATTAAATCTTACTTAAGTGAAAGAACAAAAGTATTTTCAACTAAATGTGCTTTATCTCCATAAAAATGGCCGCAGCGACTCATATACTAACAAGTTTGTATTAACAGAGCGGCCTCTAGCAGAGGTGTCATTTATTAATGAGGGTTAATGAGATGAAAAACAGTGGAGAAGAAAAGAAAAACAGAGTTCTGCTCCACATATTTAAGTTCATTTTCAACTGAAATATGAAATAATTTTACCTCTTTGGGCCTCAAACAGCTTTTTAAATGAAACCACCTGAGCAGTTCATAGGGGAAAATGGTGGAAAATGGAGCTGAGGGACCTGGATGAACTGTAAGAGACGGCAATTAGGAAAAGCGCTCGTTTAATCTAAATCAACGTGTTGCATTTTATAATCTTGTCCTGTGTTTTAAAAAAACAATCTTAAATCCAATCTTAATCTGAACAGTGACCTGTAACCAGAGGAGCAGAAGGTTAAATTGGTGTAAAATGGAAATACTGAGGTAAAGCAGAAGTTGCTCGCCGCCGTAGTTAAAACAGTAAAGTGGGTTCGGTGTTGTGGCCGATCGGTTTATGTGTGTATTCAAATATTGGAAATGGCAAATCAGTGTGTTGCCTCACAAATGAAACACTAAAATGGCAAAAATGATCAACAGAAGAATGGCACATTTGTAACCGTCCTTTGTAGAGACCAGACTGGTATTTGGACAGGTACATCAGATCCATGGGATAAAAGCTGAGATTTGCCCTTTAATGACCTCTCCAGTCATTTTTTGCTTTTTTCTTTTTTTGGTCAAACTGATTGCGCTGAGTCTCGGACCGTGTTGAACAGGAAACGCGTCGGCCGGCGTTGGAGGCGCATCGGTCCCCTCCCGCTCCGTCTTGGCCGACTTTCGCTTGACCTTTGGACGCGGCGCGCACACGGTCTGATTTCCTTTTCATTATTTTTGTTTTATTTTCTGCTGTGTTGTAAGTGGCCGTCGTCCTCGGTGGAGTCCCCTCCCCGTATATTAGAGAACTGGCTCGATATAGAACCGGTTTCCTGTGTATTTTACGTTCTGGAGAGATCGACTGGGATCGGGCCCATTGACATGGCTCGACCCAGTCCGCCTCTTCATTATCAGCCTCAGCCATCTCATTTCATTGTTTTTGGTTGTTGCACTAGAAGCAAAAACTAAATCATTTTATTAGTAAAATTAATATTCATAAGTCTGAACTATTGTGGGTTGTTTTCGGTTTTTTTTTTTTTTTGGGACGTGCATCGAGGATCTCATCAGCTCAAACCAAACTACAGCCGTTAAAGGAGTAGTCTCACATTTTGGGAAACGTTCCCTCCCTGGCCGAGGGTCAGATGGGTAGGACGATACCACCCACATGTCCGTGCAACAAAAAAGCTCCAGCCAGCCGCTCGTTAGCTTAGCTTCACTTATTTTAGCGCGGGAGGAGAAAATTTACATCAACATTTTCAATGAAAGCCCAGCAAGAAGTCTGTAATTTTTCTCCCCCTTGTCTACACACTGGATGACAGTGTCGCACAGTCAAAGGTCGGGGAGATGCCGATAATCCCTCTTCAAGTTTCCAGAGGTTTGAAATGCATAAATTAGTTAATTAAAACTTTTTTTCTCCCCCGCAAAACTGCAAACGTTACAGTCAGCACTTCATCTCGGGGCCTTAAGCACACTGTCCAGAAGTGCAGCCATTTGCACTTTTTATAAGCTTTATCCCCACCTAGTTATTCTAAGATCTGCTGCTAAATTTGTCTCTCATTCCTTCTCCCTAAGCTTAAGCTGTCAGCCCCGTAATACAGCTTCAAGAGCACATCTCCTGCCGACTTATTTATTTATATCGGCGTCCGCCTTGGGTTGGGGCCGCCGCGCTGCCGGGGAGCGGCGCCGAGCGAGACGCCGAGGCAGAAACTTCGCGTTACTTCACACTGCTTAATTCTCCGTGGTGCAGCTTATCTGCAAAGAGCCCCATCTGAAACCGGGCAAGGTCGTTTCGATAAGTCAAAGAAAACGCAACCACCGAGGAGTTTACTGTATTTTCACATGGGTAAAGACGGGCAGGGAAATAAATCATCGCATATATATACAGATTATTATTTGTCCAAAAGCAAAAAAAAAAAAAAAGGCATTTAAAGCTGAAACACTTTGGTATTAACGGGGTCTCGTGTCTTTGCGAACACAGGGACCCGCTCTCCCGGACTCGTGGAAATCGTCGGATCCGGCCCAGCTTCGCAGGAGATCTGGCTCCGTGACATTTTGCCGTTTTTCTCAGATGCGCATCGTGAACGGTTCGCACGGAGTTGAAATGCAGAGACCTGGCCTCTCGCTCGCGTCTTTCATGCAACTCGATGCAGAATTTTTTTATCCATGTGCGCCTGTATGACACCGTCTTAACATTTTGTCCTCGCTATCTGTGCGCTCTAAGCCTTAACCCCCCCCCGCAAGGTGAAGCTCCTCCAGTTCAAAGCCTGCAGATGATCGTGTTTCTGTTTTCCACATCTCACGCTGTTCTCCCCGCTGTCAAAAAATAAATAAATAAAATAAAAAAAATCGAGTGAGGTGATATTTGGGTAACTGCAGGCTGCGAGGTCGAGCACCTGACTCCACCAGTGCGCCTGGAGTCAGCGAGGGGGGGGGGGCGTCACGACGTGTCAGCCGGCATCATGTCACGTCTGGCTCCCAGCAAGGCGAAGCTCTCCGGCCAAATCAGTTTATATAATAGACAGGATGAAAAACAGCAAGCTCAGTCAGATGCAGTCTGCGCTCGCAGACACAATGGGGGCTACATGTATGTCTGATGTTGTCATGTTTGTCGCTGCCAGTTTGCCCAAAACGTCCCTCAGAATCTATTACGGCACTGGAGGAAAAAAAAGATGCCCGGAGGATCAAGCGATGAGAATCGACTTGGAGAGGTCTTATACTTTCTGCAAATATGTAATCTATTCCAGTCCCAGGTCAAAATTTGACAAATTTTAAAGTTCAGCGGAAGGTGAAAATTAATCCTGTCCCTCTGTGTCGACGGTGGAATGAAACGAGGCCGAACAGGAAGAGATGGACAGCGAGTCACGTGGCGACCGATGATGTGCAGGGAGGTGCAGTAGCGAGGAACCGGGGGGGGCATCATGGATTCATTGTCTCAGCCTGTGAGACGATATAAGGACCATCTAGAAATTCAGTTAGGGGGCAAAAATATATAGAAACACATGGAAAAGGCACCTCAGAAATACATATACTGTTCTCGTTCTTGAAATTGTCACTCTTTCAGTTTTACTCGGCTCAAACAGCAGGATTTAGAGATAATTATACACACACACATACATATACTTATATCTATAGGTTTTAAATTGGCTCCTAGGTCGAGACCTAAATATATAAAACAATACCTGGTGAAACCATACATTTAATATCGCCAGCGATCCCAGACTTCCGCTGTTTAAGTCCTTCTCCCTGAGCTTCCGTCTGGAATGTGGTGAGAGGCCACAGTCTCGGGTCCCGACCTCTGAACCCTCCCCGCATGGCCGACTCATCCGGCTTTTGGTTTGTGGTTTGGAGCGAGTGATTTTTTTTTAGCTTTTTTTTTTAAACTTGGTGCTTTTGTATTTCGACGGATCTGAAATGTGGACACGTGCAGAAGGAGCAGTCTGAGAGATTCAATCTGTTTAGTCAGATTTAATTCATCCCTCATACAATCAAACATGAGCTACCACCACCGAACAAAACGTGTTTCAACGAAAGCACTGCGGCACCGTCCATCCATGGCCGTACTGTAATTCTGCTGGTGGATGCTGGCAGCCCTACACACACGTTTAGCAGGAAGGAAGCTGTCAGACACCGTGGGGACGGGTGGCGGCGGTGGCGGCGGTGGCGGCGGTGGCGGCGGTGGCGGTGGCGACAGCAGCGGTGGCGACAGCAGCGGTGGCGGCGGCGGGATAAAACCTGTTTCTGACCTCCCTCCCCTCATGAGGTGAAAACTGGGGAGCGTCGTATCTTGCCGCGTTCAAGTACACTAAGACATCAGGGTTTTTTACGACCAGCAACGACTTTTCATTTATATATTTCTAAAATTATATTTTCCAATACTGGGCTGGAAGCCACGTTGGCCAGGGATTTTATTTTTATTTCTAGGATCTACAGCTGCCACCCCATGACCCCCCAGGTAGTTGGGCAGCGACCAGCTTCAGCCACGTGGGTCCACGAGGACGTCCCGGACCAGCTCCGAGCTGCAGACACCAGAGAGATTGTGGATCGTAGGAAGCAAAAAGTGGAAATCACAATGAGGCACCAGACATGGCGAGCGTGCAGCCTCCTGAGAAGTTTGATCCCTTCCTGCAAACGTCTAAACCGCCGTCATATGCAACCGACCTCTCACCGCCAACTTCACAACCTCAAGGATGGTCTCTGAGTTTCAGGATGCGAAGATGCACCCGATGATGGTGGACGGAGCCCGGGACCGTCGTCTGGAGCAGCTTTCCCTGTGTGCGGTACACTAGTCCACGGGGCGTCCGGCAGGAGGGATTCCTTGGACTTTCCCAGCCCGAGGCATTTGATGCTACCTCTGCCGCTGACAACGGTTGGGAACGAAAACCCGAGAAACGCGAGGTAAGACACCTCACATGCGTCTGTCGGTCCTGAGACGATGCTTTTTTTCATGAGTGGAACGGTGAGAAGTGTATGAGCTTCATTCAGAGGCTTTCTACTATATGTCCACTCCCACTCCCACGAAATCAGTCTTGTCTTGTGCTCCGATTCCAAAGCCTCTCCAGAGGCATGAGGCCTGCTGGATCTCCTGGAGTGTCTCTACTCTTTCTTTTCACATCTCCTTTCCGCCACCATCACGGATTATAAGCCTCTACGAAGCAACTACGTGTAGCGGACGGATGAAATGTCTGCACGCCTCCCTGCTTTGATCTCAGCGCCTCTAGCTACGAGATTGGAGACTAAGCTTTGCAGACTCAGGACCGACCACATGCTGGTCGTGTCTTCAGCCACGGCTCCAACTCTGGGCCTGAACCGATACCCGCACCGAATATGAAACGGCGGCTCAGGGGACACTCAGGCGTCAGGAGAGAGCGGAGACAGAGGACCTGTCGGTGCTACCGGGGACACGTCCAAAGATGGAGGACTGCGAGGTCGAGAACCCTTGTAGCACAAGGTCAGACCAGTACCGGAGATAATCTGAGGGGGAGTCTCTGTTCCAGATCTTAACAGAATGCTGGAGGAGCTTCGGAGGATAGTTTTTTCTCGATGGGTAAACTTCAATGTCACCCTGCCCCTCAGAGCAGTTCCTGGATGAAGAGGCGCTCAAACAGCTCGCCGTACGTTACAGCATCCACCCGCAGCCAAATGAGATTACTGCTGCAAAGCAACACCCCTCCCCCACGGCACCGGGGAGACTAGCGTGGACAGTCGACAGACGCGAAGATGGCGTTTCATAGCACAGTCTTCGGTTTCGTTTTGTGACCTTTTCCATAGCGAACCTTTCTCTGTGTTTCTTAGTCAGATTATAATCTGGAGAGAAGGCAGTAGAGGGAACTATTGCTTTAAATACTGGAAGTAATTAGTTCCCAGACTATGCTCCCCTCACTTTGGTTAAAAGCTTGGAAGTATCTCTGATTATTGATCACGTTCATACATATAAAATTTTTTTTGTTTTACTGGCAAACCTACCAAGTAATATTGATCCCCACAGATTAAAAGACTCTCCTTTTCGCTTTCACTGGTAATAATGGTAGCGAGTGATGTTACGGTGAAAAGAGCCTCATTTTGGTTCGGGACGTCCGAGCGGCTTGATCGTTCATGTGCAGATAATACGGTAACATGCCGGTTTAAATGGCGGCATGGTGGCGTTCTCCTGCGGCAGGTTTACACAGTGGTCAAGGCGTGTAGTGTTTGATGTTCCTGTGGGTTGTTGCATTGTTGTAGAGGTGCATATATGAGTGTCTCTGTATATCACATATGTTACTTTCCCAGTAACAATGGCTTCACTAGGAAGTCACGTAACTTTTATTAACTTTTGTGTGGCCAGGACCTGTTCAACGTTTCTACCTGTCAAAGGGGAGTGTCCAAGTCCTAGTCCTGGTTCGGGTCCTGGACTCAGTCCTAACTGCCACGATTCCCTTTGCTGCTTTCATTCATCTGGTGTCGCTCCCTGGTCTCCAATGTGCCGAGCCTGGGCTCGACGTATGGGCCGACATTAGCTCGTTGCAGCTGAACACATGCCGATGAATAACGGGTGCGCCAAAGGTACGTTTGCGGTAGTTAAGGTGCCACGTAGAAGAAAAACACAGGTAGAGGAGTTTAAAGCAGCCTGGTGCGGTTTAAAAGGCACAATCCCTGCGTCTTTATCAAAAAAGGAATGAAAAAGGATGAAATATAATTTGCAGTTTACATCTACAGCTGAGAATCAAGTATTTTCATTAAAGGAAACAACAAACTGTAACAGACAAGAAAGGGGAAAAAATAATGAGTTGACCTTTGGACTAATTTACTGGTAAAATGTTACCTTTCATTTTATATTCAAGACCATAATTAAAATGTTTATTCATCGAGTGTTTTCTCATTTTGATCATGCCGCGCCGCACCGCAGCCGTGCCTTCCTTTTTCATTTGTCTTCCACACAAAGCCGCTAATTAAATATCTTTTTATACGGCAATCTTCAATAGAGAGAGACCCATAGGCAGAAATCAACACGAACGGATGATGGTGGTCTTTTCTCCCGTGTCATGAGTCAAACAGCGGATGATCGGGCTCCTGGGCCCCAAACAATGAGTCTAATTCGATGGCCAGATTCCGATCCACTGAAATCGGCGGTTCCATCGAGGTGACTCAGCCAGTGCCATCGCCGGTCCCCTCCATGGAACTGGTTCTGTTGCAGGCCGGTTCCGTCGGCCGGTTCCGTCGGCCGGTTCCGTCGGCCGGTTCCATGGCCGGTCCCGCCGGTTCCATGGCCAGTTCCATCACAGGGGAAATCGGCGGTTCCATCGGCCCGTTCCATCGCAGGTGACTCCAGCCAGTGCCATCGCCGGTTCCATGGCTGGTTCTGTTGCAGAGGACGTCACCAGTTCCGTCGGTTCCATGGCCGGTTCCGTCGGCCGGTTCCATCACAGGGGACGTCGGCCGGTTCCGTCGGCCGGTTCCGTCGGCCGGTTCCATTGGCCGGTTCCGTCGGATCCATGGCCGGTTCCATTGGTTACATGGCCGGTCCCGCCGGTTCCATGGCCAGTTCCATCACAGGGGAAATCGGCGGTTCCATCGGCCCGTTCCGTCGCAGGTGACTCCAGCCAGTGCTATCGCCGGTTCCATGGCTGGTTCTGTTGCAGAGGACGTCGCCAGTTCCGTCGGTCATGGCCGGTTCCGTCGGCCGGTTCAGTTGGCCGGTTCCATCACAGGGGACGTCGGCCGGTTCCGTCGGCCGGTTCCGTCGGCCGGTTCCATGGCCATGGGACTGGCGGTTCATCGCAGAGTGACTCCACCAGCCCCGCCGGTTCGTTCCATGGCTGGTTCTGTTGCAGAGGACGTCGCCAGTTCCGTCGGTCATGGCCGGTTCCGTCGGCCGGTTCCGTCGGCCGCGTTCGCCTGCTCCGACCTGAGCCGCGATCGTTAGCCTACCTGGCCGACTCGTGTTAGCGTGGTTACAGGGTGGCGTTCCTGTCCGAGATGTCGGCGGCTCTGGAAACTCTGGCCGACGTCAGGAAAACGTTCCTCTGACAAACTCATCCAGTCCCGGCCGTCGCGACCTTCCACCTTATGGAACAGTCTCACAGAATCATGGTTTGAAAATACGGACGCTGCAGTAAAACTACAATAACAGGATTAATAAGAGGATTAATTGATTAGTCAGTCGTCGGGATTTTAAACCGTTAACCGACTGTCTCTGGGTTTCCGACCGTCTGTTGTGCTGTGATGGACCTTTTTCATTATTTACCTGATGCTTTATTAACTGAGATAATAAATAGAGTGAGCAAGAGCATAATCAGCAGATCAATCAATAATTAAAACAATCGTCAGTCGCAGCTCTACATGTTAGTGGCCCTCAAGTACATCCTGGATGTTTAAATTATCTTTAATTTTAGAGAACAACTGCATTTATTGACTCACGCCGAGCGTATTGAATTTTAGCTGTTTGAATATAGTCTGTGAATATCGGCCGCTCAAATTTTTTTCTATTTGAATTCGTAAAAACGCTTAGATGTCTGTACTTTTTTTTTTTTTTTTTTTTTTAAACCGAGTTCTAAAAAGGACAAAGAGGGGAATCTGGACGGAGGGTAACAAATCAGTAGTATTGATTTAACATTAATTAATTAATTAATCTGTGACTCAATTTTTCGACTAGGCGTTTGGTTGCCTTTAAGTTTGAAAATCCCTTCGGCCTTGTCTCCTGCTTCCACGGTCATAGCGGCACAATGCGGCGCGGCACGGCGACGGGCGGCGTCTTGGGCTCCACCCTCTTTCTCACTGCTGAGACGGTGGAGCTGGAACGTAATGGTTCTCCACCACTGTGAAACAATGAAGCGTGAGGGGTAATTGTTAAAGGCTCAGCCTCCCGGGGATCCTGGCCGGATTGAACCTGACGTGTGTGTGATGTGCACAAGGTGCCGTTGTTTGCACGGATGCGCATCCAGATACATATGCATACTCACGCACACACACACACACACTCTCGCTCTCCCTCACAAACACTTGCAGATTAAACCCTATTAATGCAAACTCAACGCCCAAGCGACATCTCCAACGGCGTAATGAGAAATTTAGCAGGAATCTGAGGCTGATTATCAACTGCAAATTTGTTAAAATGCCAGTAATCAGAGAAGATGCTGCGGCGGAGAGAGAGGGAGGAATGAAGGGAAGCCAACAGTGAGTCTGAGCACTAATTAAACCGTACCTGCAGCTTGCTTCCTGCCATCTCTTTTACATGACAGTGCTGCCAAGGCCCTGAGGAGAATTCATTTCTGTGCCACAGAAAGAGTTTCGGATTTAATGGCTATTTATTGTGGAGTCCACCTACTTATCTGGCTTAAATGACTAATGAATAAACATTGCAACATGTTTTTTGGGGGGTTTTTTTGGCTTTTAAAAATTGCCGGGTTTTAAATGTGGCGGCTCGGATTCTTTGACGCTCGCCTCCCCGACCGCAAACGGGCGTCGCGGGGTCAGAGAGCGAGCATAAAAAAAAAAAAAATTTTAAAAAAAGCAACCCAAAATGATAATCACCTCACGATATTCTCGTCTGCTCGGGTTCACGGGGTTAATCACAAAATTAACTTATCATCTTCCTCGACGAAGTAATTAAGCGGCGCAGGACAAACTCTTCACATAATTGAGGGTGAATAATGAGGAAGAAGAACACAATCTAGTGGGAGGGAGAAAGACGGAGGAAAGATCACAGATTGGTAATTAGGAGATGGAACACTTGATGGATCCTGTAGCGGAAATAATGTGCCGCTTATAGCACAGTTCCATCGCTGCGTTATAAGAACGCGGCGGTGCCGAGAGGACTGGCGGTCCTCGGGCATTTCCTGTCCCCGTACGCTGCTTCTCTTAGTGAAGCACCTACGTGAGACTGCAGCCGGACGGCGTGGACACAAATAGGTCGGGCGACACGCCGGCCGCACATTAGTGCTGGTGCGCTCACGTGAAGTTTTGTGCGTTTTGCCGTCTGGCAAAAGCCTCACGTGTCACCCGCTGGAGATCCTGCAGTATTTCTTATTTTCCATATAAAGAGGAAGATATTTTTCACCACCTCATAATAAGACACCCTGGCCCCTCGCATCTGATGGAAGAGATTGAAAGTTGATCCGGAGCGTAAGGAACTCCGGGAATCTTGTTTCTGTGCTCCGTGGCCACAAATCAGTCCATCATCACATAGAGCAAAGAAAAGCAGCGAGTCCTGGAAATACAGGACGTTGGGAATCGTTTCAGCTCAGTTTATGGCCAAAAAAAGGGACCTTCCTCTTTTTGAGGTTGGGGCCTGGAACAAAGGGATGTAGTTACCTCAGCCGAAGCCTGAACTAAGGACCGGTGCTGGGATTAATTAGGTTAAACAGCTGATATGGTTTGTGGTGTCATTATGCAGCCCGGTGTAAAATAACCTAACAGCATACAGCTGCTTTTGCATTTCAAGAAACAGACAGAGAAGTTGTATCGCCTTCGTTTCAGGCATCTGTCTTTTATCATACCTGCCAAAAAAGGCTTGTTGCCCAACATGCAACAAAACGTGTTCTTGCATCTCAGTATGACCAAATGTAAAGTTACAACCTTGTGCTGCTGCTGTGATCAAGGCTGATAAATCATTCACATAACTTGTGTAACTTTTAGCCTCCTTTCCACAGAGCCTGTAAAAAGTCTTTGACTGTGTGGAGCAGCAGGAAGTTGGCATCGGGTTCGCTTGTGGCCGCGTTCGAACGACGCATGGTCTACTCACCAGCTTTTTCCCGTGAAGACCATGAGATGATGTTGAGAGCACCGGTAAAAGTAAGTGAATGGGCCTCGAGTTAAGATTTTCAGTCTGGCAAAACTGCGGTTTCCAAGGTCGAGGAGGGACATCTGTGCTCATGTGGCGCCGCTGACGCTTTAATAGCGACTTCCCTCGCTCCGTTAGCAGCTCGTGTTTATATGGTGGGATTTATAAGTTTCAAAATGAATATTTGAGTTAGCATGTAGATTTAACCGGTGACGGATGAGAGCCATGAAAGCCTGGGCCACTGACCCGGGTCCTGTGATTTCCCAGCACACTTTTGTTTAGCCTTCATCATTCGGCACTTAAATGAAGCGGATATAAAGCCTGGTGTCGCGCTGATGGGAGACCCTCAGCGCTCTGCGTAGATCCATTCACGTCCGCGGAACAGGAATCCAATGTTCGCTACAGCGCTCGGCGCTAATGTTGGTTCAATGTGCAGGACCGCGGCGGCGGAGGTGTTATTAGGACCATTATGTTTCCCCAAAAGACGGCATCTGTCTCTGCCTTTTCTGCATGGCGAGCGCATGAATACAGCCAATCGATACGGAGGATAGCAATCATGAGGGAGCGCCGCAAGGAGCGCGGCACGACGAAGAACCGAGCGGCGCTCACTGCTCGGAGGCGCTCACCGGAACACACACGGCCTGCTTAGGCCATGCTCAATTTATCGACCGCTGCAAGAAATCAACAGTGGCAAGCAGCTTAGTGGTGCGCTCATCCCGTAATGGACTCCATCCATACGGGCCTTTTATTCTGTCCGACGCAAGGTGACAAATGCTCGGAACGTCAATCGGCAGGCCTCTGAATTCTCTTCAGAATTCAGGATTTTTTCCTCCCTCCTTCCTCCTTCCTCCTTCCCTTCCCAGTCCTCCCGTCACTTGTGATCCTCACTGATGTGCCTTGACGCGCTGAAATATCCAGAGTAAATTCGCTCTGCCTCCCTCGCCGTCTTATAACCGACGGACTGCCAGAAACAATCTGTGTGTGTGTGTGTGTGTGTGTGTGTGTGTGTGTGTGTGTGTGTGTGTGTGTGTGTGTGTGTGTGTGTGTGTGTGTGTGTGTGAGCGCGCCACGAAGAAGGCGAAGGCCTTTCCGTGAATTACGCAGGAAAGAGGAGGCTTTAAAAGAGGCCTGAAGTTTGATAAAACAATGGACCACATATGGAGTGTGTCAAGATCAGTTAAGCATGACTGAGAAATGGTTTAAATATGCTTAATATTAATAGATTAGTAGTGTGTGTGTGTGTTTTGTGTATGTGTGAGAGAGATAAAACATTTTCCATGCACTGCATCATAATTTCCAAAAATCAGAGATCCGAGAGCTCTGAGACTGAAGGATTTGTTAATAGAAAATCTGTTGGTCATTTGTTTACAGCCACAGCAGCAGGTGAATGCATCAATATTTATCATATGTAAACAGATACTGTGTGTTTGCAGCTTCTCGGAAGTTTACCGAAACACCGTCGAGCCCCGGTTCTTGTTTCGGAAGGATCATAATTCCACATGAAGATACGGAGCATTAATAATGGCAGCATTTTACTATGGGTGTAAATAAATATTTCAGCCTTAGAAGCCCGGTGTCGTAATCTATCAGCCCCCGTGCCCAGAGATGGGACGCTCCCCGCGGGAAAATAATTCAGCAGTTGTGGCTCCTGATCCTGAGCAGCAGATGATCTATACAGTCCTAGAAAAGGTTATTTATCGCTTTCATAATTAAATTTGGTATCTTGGTGGAGAGACTGCCGCGGGATGATTAATCAAGTTCCGCCGGCCGGAGCCGGAGAGGACCAGGTAGCAGGTGTTGCTCACTCCAGCCTGAAACGCCGCCGACGTCTGCAGCAGGCCCGCGCGTGCCCGGCGCCCAGGTAACCGCCAGCTCAGACAAAGGAAAGCCCAGAAAAATTGGCGGACGTATGAAACTCTCCGTGTCCATGAAAAAGGGAACCTGTGCGGGCATTTACCCGCTAAGGTCTACTACACCTAAAACTATTAGTCAGTCACCTGGTTTGTTGACCATCAGGAAATTAATCATCAAATATTTTATAATTCCATTAATCAACCATTAATAAATCAGTTTGAAGACATCACCTCGGGCCTGAGAAAATTCTGCTTTCTTTCCATTTTCTGAAACTGATTAGTCGCAGAAAACAATGAAATAAGCAAATCGGCGGATGACGAGCTTGATTGATAGGTGCAGTGCTACCGTGACAGGAGTTGTCCTTGATTATCGTGAACCAGGGGCCTTGTACTAGTAAAGTAAATCAGACGTCTGCCTGAGCTGTTTCTGTAAATCACTGCCTCTGTCTTCTGCAACAGTCTGAGATTATTATAAAAAACAAAAGAAAAGCCAGGAACCCCCGGGGCCCCCGCGACACACGAAGCCCTGACGGGCCGGCGCTGTCCTCGCCTCAGACCGACGAGCGTTGGAATAATAACCATTTCCATGGATTCACTGATTGTCACCGATCGAAGGACGCCGGCGTTCCCTGTCGTCATCTTCCACCACTGTAACGTCCCTAATGAGAATGAATGGGAGCGTCTGGTGAAATAAGCAGTTAAAGCGGACGCACTCTGAGAGGCGTTGGGGATCCCACGGTGGCCCGGCGCCACGTTGGCGTCACTCTAACGCTCACGGCCGTGCGTTGCCATGTCAACGGCGTGGAGAGCGGGAGGACCGACCACGGAACAACACCAAGTCAATATCCATGTTGCGAGCAAAGCGAACGCGGCGTTTAATCCTGTGTCCACAACAATAGTCCTGCTCTATCTGGTTGCTTCGGCCAAGCCGCTGTTCAATTTACCTTCCGCCCCCTGCCTGGAGGCAGAGACGGGGGGGGTTTCTTTGAGTGTGTGTGTGTGTGTGTGTGTGTGTGTGTGTGTGTGTGTGTGTGTGTGTGTGTGTGTGTGTGTGTGTGTGTGTGAGAGGGAGCATGTGATCAGAAGCTGTATGGATTACTCCCTGCAAAAGCCGTTCCTAGACGTGTTTTGAAAGGGCTTCAAATTGGCAGAGGGAGTGAAGCCGCGGTGAGTCGGTCTGATGATCAGCGTCTCACTTCCCTGACAAATGCGATTAAAAGCCGGTCGTTACGTGGAGTCGGGATTAGCCAGGTTTTGACAATCTCTGGTTAAAAAAAAAAAAATAGGACAAATTGAGTCCTGGAGCTATATCCTGAGTGTTTATGTTAATCTACAGCGGTGCAGTCTGGGACCTGAGCTAAGCAGGTCGCTCTCGCCTCTTTCATCTCCACGTGGATGCTGCCGTCAGCACCTGGGCC
This sequence comes from Istiophorus platypterus, assembly GCA_016859345.1. NCBI lineage: Eukaryota > Metazoa > Chordata > Actinopteri > Istiophoriformes > Istiophoridae > Istiophorus > Istiophorus platypterus. Next base: position 1,652,683 of record CM029125.1, on the reverse strand, counting down.
CGATCGTAGGAAGCGAACAGGTACGGCACAGATGAGGAGAACATCAGGTTTCCCTCATTCCCCCAGTGACGGCACGCAGGGCTCGGCGCAGGGCTCGGCCCGGAGATTCGGAGACACCGGCGGCTTTCGTTTCGCCGCCCGTCCCGCTGGCTCCGCCGGGCGTGGGAGACCGTGTCCGGTCGACCCGCCATTCCTCCCGGTCACAAGTCCGTGTCCCATCAGAGCGCTTCCACAGGGGCTGATTCTTAAGGCGAACTAGCCGCACGGCTTCGAATCGTCCGGCCGTTTCGTCGCCTCCGAGTCCGAGCAGACTCTAGAAACGGCAGAAAAACTGGTGGCTCAGGTGTGTAGACGCTCCGCTGTTGAACCGTCGTTGTCATCCAGGGTTTCCCGCAAGTTGAGAGTTTTCCCGTCGGGGGAGGGCAGAGCCGAAGCGACCGCCGGGCGTGTGGACACCAGAGTTTAAACCGGCCTGTTTTCTGTATGGCCCCTGTTAAATATTAAGGTGGAGCTGACTTTAACTGTTTTATTCTGTAATTTAATCCATAGCAACGCATCACATTTTGTAATTTCAACACATAAATCTAATCTAAATCTGTAATCTATCCAATAACAGCTGCTGCAAAACTAAATATAGTGTCGTTAAAAAGGAAATAGAAAACATATTCCGGTGTATTGTACTGAAGTACTTCAAATTAAAATATTTCATGAATTTGTATATGAAAATGTACAAATACATTCCACCAGTGATTATTTCATCATTGTCTCTCATTCGGGCTGCAGCTATGAATAGTTTTACTCTGAAGTCTAATGTTTTTTTTTCAACTAAATAATTACAAACAAATAATACAATACAAGGACCCTTGGAAAATTTCCAGAGCCAAAAAAAAAAAATCTAATTATTTTGTCTGTTCAGAAATAACAAAAAGGAGCCTGGCTGATAATAATGTGAAAGATTTTCACTTGTTGTATTCACACAAAAAAACCCAAAGCCTGACAGTTAAGTGAACTTGAACTTGAACTAGAGGAAAATAATAAATTACATAAAACGATCAGGTATTAAATTGGGGTTTTTTCGTTCCATCTATTATCTGGGTTTCGTCTCTGCGTCCTACTTTGCAGCTCTTATGTGCATGTTGGGTTTTTTTTTTATAGCTTGTGTATGTATCTTTTCATATACGTATAACCGTTTTTCCCAGTAATCTTCTGGTGTTTAACACCATCACCCTCATTTTCCCTGTGATTTTATTAATACAGTGCAGTCAGCCATCGCCCCGTCCGCCATCGCCCCGTCCGCCATCGCCCCGTCCGACGCCTGCGCGGCGTAAGTGTAGCGGCGGGTTGCTTTTCCTCTCAGCGTTGTCCTGCAGTTTTATCCCTCTCGCCTCCTCACCCGGCTGCCGCCCCGTCGGCTGCCAGCCTCAGATGGTTAATTATGTCTTGTCTTGTATGTGATCGCCCCCCCCATCCCCCCTCCCCAGGGTCCGGCAGCATAACGCCGTATCAGAGGCAGCCTATTGAACCTCGTCCTAGCCCACCGGGGTCTCCGACCGCCTGGCTAATAACGATTCATGCAGCTGCCAATGCGGCTGAGCTGCGCCATCAATATTCCTGTCTGCAGGATAACATCAATTAAGAGACAGGGATCTGAACATTAGGACACGGGACAACAACCCCCCCCCAGGCCACGGTCTAAGGTCTAAAACGGCAAGAACAGACAGCCGATTGCAGCGGCTATATTTCTGACCAGCGTGTGGAAATATAGAGGCCCGGTGAGGTACCGGCCGTAAGGCAAGACCGGACAGCGGGAGGTTGCTTTCAGGCCGGGGGGGGCGGGGTACCTGAGGAGATCGATCCCGCCCTCGTTAACGGTACCTCCATTGTCCATCTGCTGCAAATAAGTGTGTTTTCCCAAACTGTCAAACTATTCCTGGATGTGAGAGATGTGTTATTTTAGAAGGATGATTGATACTTTTAATAATCCACTCAGACAGGTCCTCAGTGCTCATGTCTTTGTGCTGTAACTTGTCTGAACAGCCCCTTAAAAGATCTGCAATATGACTGTGGATATCGTACGAGACTGGTTCCCAGACCGGGGCAGTCGAGCCCCCTGCAGTTGTGGAGGAGCTCCACTAATTGAAAAACACTGCATGTTAAACGGAGAGCTAGAGGTAATGCATAGACTTCAAATAATTAGGTAAATGTAATGGATCAATACTTGAAATAGTTATCTGACATCAAAGGACCAATGTTGAAGCCTAAAGTATAAACAGAACTAAAAGAGCTGGTTAAACCATTTGAAGAATCAGCTAATAGTAATTGATAAATGGCTTAAATAGAGAGCTAAAGCAAATAAATGGATAATTGGCTGGAATCGTTTGCTCAAATGAACAATTGACTTTCATCGGTATGAAACTTAAGGAAAATCCAACAGCCAAACGCTGACGTGACTGTGAAACGACTGTAACAAGTAAGTCGCATTAGATTTAAATTTAGAGAAACCGCTGGGGTTTAAAAACGCCCCAGACGAACACATCTGAACGCGGCGGGTGGTGGCGTGGGTGAAGCGGGTGAAGCGGGTGAAGCGACGCGTTCGTTCACCTGACTGCCAAAACAAAAAAGGTTGGTGGCCGTCGAACTAAAGGCCGTGATGACATGTTGTCAAACGCCTTAGAGTCTTTAAAGGGAAATAAAGCTGAATAACATGCAGACTGATGTCCCTGAAATCAATGGTGCAGACCCTCAATGTGGCAGCCAGGGAGGCGTGTTCAGAGTCGGGGACGTCTCGATCACGCCGAGCAGCTGGTGGGGGGGGGGCTGCCTCAGAGCCCCTCTCTGTTCAACAGCTGGAGGAACAGGGGACACGACGGCAGGCTGGAAACCCTCGGCCCTACGGCGCCAGCCGCGGTCATCGACTGCAATTACCCCGATTACTGAGCCCTTCATGAGAGCGATTAGGATGAAATCGGTGTATTCGTTCATCCCGGGCATCGCTACCACACCGGGGCGGAGACCATCATCACATAGGCACTGAGCAAGGCCTGAACTGAACCTATGCATGGGCGCAGGCCGCCGTGCGTACGATCGTAGACGCTAGAGTAGACGTTAGCGGCGACGAAGCCCGGCCGTTTCGCCGTATCCGACGAGAGGTCGAGCGTCGCTGCGCTGCGTGCGCCGCTTTCCTTTGTCCTCTGAAAGTATTTGTGGTGAAAAAAACGCAGCGACCTCGTTTCGTCTAATAAAAAAACGTCTCTCCCTGCCCTAGTTGTAAATGCAATCTGTGAAAGTCAAATTCCCAAATACGCAGTTATTGCTGATTCTCCCCGCGTCCTCAGACAAATATTGCTGCTGGGTAGCACCATATCCAGTGATCAATCATTTCACCTCTCTGAACCTGCTGTGCAATTTATTAGGTGCTGAACAAATGGGCCGGAGCAGGCAAGCGGCTGTTCCCAGGGCCGGGGAATGTAAATCCGAGCAGAGTAACAAATTAGTCGGACTCTGCTCCTTTTTTCCCGCTCGCGTGCTAAAACCGCTGGTGGCGATGCAAAGCAGCCCAGGGCAGACATTAAACTCGCAGAGGTTATGGGAGAAACTTGTATTTGCGGTGCAGGCGTCCAGGAGTCGCCGCTACGGTACATTACTGTGCTTATCGGGAAAACGGTGGAAAACTGTTTTAGCCCGGCAAAGCACCTTTGCGTTCAGTGACTCCCACTTTTTTTACTTTATTTACTTATTTACAAGACTGTTCGGTGCAATAGAGAGAAAGTGGAGCATCATCCACGTAAATGATCATCGCCATGATGGCGGTTCATCAATCAGCACCGTGACAGGATACAGGATACTGTACTGTAGGTGCTCGCCAGGGCAACTGGGCTGAAACAATCCTGAACTCCAGCTCTGTAGAGTTTTCATACAGCTGACTCAGCTGAGTCTGGATCCACCAGAGGGACGGACAGAGAAAAGGAGGCCCCTGCAGACGGGGCCCTGCTCACAGTGTTTGCTGAAGACGTTGTATCTGGCTACGCAATGGGAGGGTGTGGAAGCAGCCCAGATGGCGCCTGTCGAGTCCATCCGGCTGAATCATCTACTGCTGACGGACCCTGTGTGGTCGCATGTGGCAGCATTTACCTTTAAAACATCTACATTAAAAAATAATAGATGTGTCGTGTTGTAGTTGTCTGGCAGTCAAACAACTCCCCGGTCCACAGTTTTACAAGCAGAAAATGTGTTTACAACTTTACACGTTTTGTTTTTTTTATTATTCAGGGAAACAACAGTGCTGCTGCTCACGTGATGGATGTGGAAGAAATTTCGCTTCTTCACGTATGTGTGTTTTTTATTTATGTGAACGTCCGTGGTCCCATGTGGTCAGATAATAAGCGAACGTGCTCATCCGACATCCAAGCTGTGTTCGCATCGGGCCGATCCGGCGGCGAGTTTGTCCGTGATTCTCGATCCTCCATGGACGTGTCGACACCCTGAGGCCGAGCTGCTGTTGTAACTGGACAGAATGACTTCGGTTCAAGAATAAAATAAAAAAACGGACGAGTGGAAAAAAATAGGAGCCAGAATTAATCAAAGCCGTATCTGAAGTCTTGAACGTGGCAATGGGGAAGTTCCTGGTGAAACCTCCTAAAAACAGTATTAGGTATCATGAAGTTTTGTTTTCCTATACAATTACAGTGCCGTTCTAAATACAGCAAACCCGCAAATTCCCAAACACACTGAGAATAAAGAGATTAAGATTAGTTCTCGTCAGTGCTGCTGGATAGAATGAACTGTGAGTTAAATTAAATCAAACTGATGATTAATTGGATGGATTATTTATACCAGAGGCCCAGATTTCCACTCACCAGTTTACCAGTTTCGGTTTCATTGTAGTCGACCCCATCGAGCCAGACACACTACAGCGACAGCAGCTGCCACAGTTGTTATTTTCTCGGGAACCAATTTTGAGACACGATGCCGGAACAAAGACGGCAGCTCGAACGTGGGCAGACCGAGTTGGCGTCTGCTGCAAATCAGGAAAGCGGGACGATCATCATTTTTTCTTTATTTCTTTATTTATTTTTTTCCCGCCAGTACTCGTCATGGATGGAAATGGCATCACAAAGCTCTTTCAACATGAATACCAGCCTCATGCCGATGCTCCGACCTAGTCGTGAACTTCCCGGTATCTATGGCAAACAGACGTCCCCCCTGAAAATGGCGAAATGTTTGAAATCCCTCCGCTAGATTTCCTCTGTGCCATATGAGAGGAGCAGATTTTTTTTCTCTCTCTCTCCTCCCCTCAGCGTTAACTCTCCCCAAACCTCACCTTTTATCTGGTCATTTAAAATTCATAAAGTGTGACTTGATGATTAGTTTTACGCGCACTGCCTTTGACCTCCTGTCGCTTCATTATCATAAAGCTGTGCAGAGGAGAACCAGCCGTCGCCTCCTCTTTTGTGCCACTGTAATTGCATTCTTAATTTTGGGAGGTGAGGAATACTGATACTGTGGCTCCGACCCGATAACGCAGGAGGCGCGCTGTTGTGTTGGGGTGGGGGGGGGCATGCACTGAGAAACAAAAGGGGGGAGCCGGCCCAGCAGCGAACGTCCTCCCTGGACCGGACTTGGCCCGAATAACCAAACCGGAGGGCAAACGCACAGCCGCGGAAAATCGCACCTTTGGAGAAACCAGAACGATTGAATTCCGCCTCCGAATTGAGTTCGTCACACTTAGTGTGAACCTGAAAATCTGCCGATTTCCTTGTGAATTTCCTCACTTCACGTGGCCCCCCACACGTTATAGGTCTGCTCTCTACTGGAAAACGGTGCCACAGAGGAAGCCGGTTAAAATTTCCTCTGTTGTTTGGCTTCGTCACATGTGCGACGTCGTCTGCTAGCTTGGCTAGAGCGGCTAGAGCGGCGGTCGCGACAGGAACCAGAGCACCAAGAGTCAACGGCCACGCTAGCAGCTCTGTGAGGCGGCACCCAGGCACAGCAGGGCGTCAGCTGATTCTGCAGCTCCTTGTTTCGTTTTCGGGCCTGCAACTGCATAACATCGTTTTCAATTAAAAAAGAAAAAAGAAAACCTCTGCAGTCGGCCACCGTCCACCAGCAAACAGCAGGACGGACCGAGCCAAACACCAGCTGAGGAACGTGGTGGAGCGGTTAGCGGCGAAAGAGCCAGTGACTTCCCTCAGGAGCTGGTGGAGCCCAAACCCAGAGCTCGAAGGGTCGCCAGGGGATCCTCTGTAACTTCCAGACGTATCAGTGGACGTGTCGACTTAAAGGGTGATGAAATTTGTTCGGACCAGCCCAGGCTGTCGCGGTACCAGATCTCTGGTTTTATCACTGACGGAGGGATGATTGTCTCAGATCTGAGTTTTAATTTTTAACCTTCCGATTGGCCGGCGGATGGCGGCCGGCGGATGGCGGCCGCCGTGCGACGCCACGCGGACGTAGGGACAAAAAGCCGAAGGCCGTTGCAGCTGCAGTGGTTCTGCTCTTGGTTTCCTCTCCCTCGGCGGCGAGGCCTTTCAGACGGCGCTGCTCGCGGCAACCATCGGTAAATCCCACCCGACCTTGTGAAGGTCGAGCTTTTGAAGATAACAAGATTCCGTCGCGATAGTCACAACATAGATAAGAAATATACATTTTATAATCAGATATTGATTTTTTTTTTTCTCTATCTTGCTTTCAAGTGTGTGACATCAAATTGACTTTGCGAGAGGACTCATATTTTTCTGACACTAGGAAGGAGAGCGGGTTTACTGGTTAATACCAGAATAAATAAAGCACGTTGGACTTATCATGAGCAATTACTAATCATTTTCACTCATATTCAATGGATTTGAACTTTGTCACCCAGGAGGTAGCGAGTGTTTTGTTTACTCCCTGAATCAATGTGCTCTTTAATCTGTGAAATGCATATTGATCAGCCAGGACATTATCTTAATGCCAGAATGTGTTTGGTAAAGGTCCTCGGGCAGATATTAATAAATATATTTGCGTGTTCGACTTTAACTGGTTTAGCATGATCACCCAGATGTGCATCAGGTCTGTCTTTGTCCACATACTAATAGACAGCTTCGGCGCAGGAAACAGATGTCGGATCGGTGAAAGAGTCTCGGGATTCGTCTACTCCGCCCGGACACCCCCCCCAGCGGCAGCCATCTTTGACACCACCTGCATCCTGAAGCCTTCCTCTCCCTCTTCCTGGTTCCTCTCTAATAAAGACGCCTTTGTTACGCCAGAGAATCACAGAGCAGGTCGACCGAACATGTGAAGAGCCTTCGTCTCTAATTGTCTACTCACCTGCTCTTGGCTCTGATGCAGCACAATGGAGGCTTTGATTGGCAGTTGACCATCGGTTGTGGTTAGCGACACACGGCTGGTACCAGGGGTTGGATACAAGGAATCCTGGGGTATTTAGCATTTGCGTGATTGTGTGTCTGCGTTTTTTTGTGCGTTTTGTGTAGTGAAGAATGTCAGATGCCCAAGGCACCTTTCTCCAGACCTAATGAGGGCAACGTGCAGCTTTTTTGTTTGTTTGTTTTGTTTTACCACAATGGCAAGTACAACATAAACTATGCGGACGCTTCAACATGTGGCTCCAGCAGTAAACATAGAACTGGGGGGGGTATATGTGCACATGTGGTTGCATTTTGCACAGTTGGAGCTGAAACTGGCCTCAAGATAATATCACGCAGGATGAGCATCGTTATCCAAACGATTGATGGATGTTCGAACCTGCGACAAGCTCGGCCGCTGCCGACTAAGTCAAAACCGAAAGAAAACCTCAACCATGCGTTTTGTGTCGGTAGTTTGAGCATCTCATCAATGATGTGTCATGCTTCAGGTGCTGTAGACTGGTTGGTTGGTCTCAATCTGTTAAGGTTATTTTCTGTCCGAGTCATTTTCTATGGTCAATTCTGTTCAGCATGCTGATGTAGAAAAGCAGAAACATGTTTGTCCTTCCCCTGTTTCCACCCCGACAGCAGCTTATGTCTAAAAAAACTGTTCTATCAGAGAATATTACCACAAAATCTAAAAAATATTCAAAAATACCTTTACAGTAAACTTTAGGATAAATTTTCTGCCTCTGTTTTTAAAATCTAACTTCTTTTATATCCAGAAATCCTGCGAATCACTGTGAAGAAATAACCACAAGAGGTAGCTCACAGTCGCCAGCGGACCGAGAACGCTCGCCGTCGCCGTGTCCCGTCATCACGCCCCCTTCATGACCGATCGGCTCATTCGTAAAGTCGAAGGAAGTAGATCAGACAGCGTTATGGTAACGTAACCAGAGCGTCGCTGAAGCAAGGAAAACCTGTGGCTGTTGGCTGCTGTTTGTGAAGTTAGCAGAGCGTAAAAAACAATGTGAGGGGACAGGGAGCCAAGTCGTCACACACGTCGCTCTGCCGCAATACGAGTTTACGTAATAAAGATTAATATCGGCCTCAAAAGCTGTAAACTGTCTTCTCCCAATAAGACAGCAGGCGACCTACTGCTAAATCACAGTTTACAGTGTTTGACAGTAACAGGTCCTTCAGCAGTATTTAAAGCAGAGTGTAAAGGAGGCTGTTGTCACCACCGAGGGGAAACGCCTCAGCTCCAACCCGCCACCTCAAGGTAGGGGGCGGGGTTTCGATGACGATGAGTAGGAGTGCATGAAGACGGAGCAGCGTGGGGACGATGCCAACGCAGCCCCCCCCCCCCCGGGGGCGGAGCCGGTTTACGTAGAAACAAGACTGTAATCAAGCTCGAGGACAGGGACTAATTACTCGTCTCCTGCGTGTCACCCGGAGATCACATCACTGCTCAGGGATTATAGGCTTCATGCTGAAAAAAATTTAAAATTGGACGTTTAAGTTTTAATCACAGTGCTTCAACACAATAAAGCATTTTATCTCAGGAAGACTGGTGATGTCTCCTCTCAAAACTGATTAATTCATTGATATTTTTTTTCTTTATACAAATACAGTCATACATCCAGGAACCGGCAGGAACCCGGTCGCTGCCGCGGTCGGGAACCGGGGAGCCGGTTCTCATCGAGAGCCGCTAATGGTCGGCTACCGATCTAAAACTGGATCTTGTCCCCACAAGCGACGCTGGTCCCTTTGACTCGAGTCCTGCCGTCTAAGTAGAGACCTGGACCTCGTGGCCCGCGTTGACGTGGTAACATAGAATTTAGCTGACGTGGAGAAACGACCCACCCGTGCTGAGGCCACCTCCACTCACCCATCATCTGTTTAATTGCATATGTATATAATGTTATATATAATATGATGTTCTACGGTACGTGAGACACAGATACCGTGGCTGCGTTCGGTTCTTGGTATCCAGGCAAACATCTTATCGCATGTAGATGTGTATTAGCAGCATCTGTCTGGTGTAAACAAACACACACACACACACATACAGTCCTACTGTCTACTGTACACACCCCCCCACCTCCCTCGCTGAGATTGATTTACCTTTGTGTCCCAGGCCTGTCGTTATCATGGGCCTCTCAGACAGGCCCCGCTATGATAGCTCGGGGAAAGTGGGACGGAGGTGGCAGCGGGCGCATGATGGAGAAGAGCTCCTTATCACCGATGGAGAGATCAATCACTCCTTCACCGAGGGAGGGAGAGGGGAGAGGAGGGGAGGGGAGGAGGGAGAGGGGAGGAGAAGGAGGGGAGAGGAGGAGAGGGAGAGGAGGGGAGAGAAGGAGAGGGGAGAGGAGGGGAGGGGAGGAGGGAGAGAGGAGGAGAAGGAGAAGGAGAGGGGGAGAGGGGAGAGGAGGAGAAGGAGAAGGAGAGGGGGAGAGGAGGAGAGGGAGAGGAGAGAAGGAGAGGGAGAGGAGGAGAAGGAGAGGGGGAGAGGAGGAGAGGGAGACGAGGAGAGGAGGGGAGGAGGGACACACTCGGTGAAACGACTGAGAGGAGTTCTGGTAAAGCAGCGGCGAGGAAATACAGCTTTTTCCGTCACCCGTCGACGTGAACGAACGTCACTCACGTCCGACCGCGCCGACGCCGATATCGTGACAGGTCGGACGAGACAAAGCCTCGGCCGAGATGTCGGGAGCAACGGTTCAGTCCCACGCCGGGGGGGGGCAGCGAGATGCAGATCTCGTCCCGGTGTCTGGACAGATTTGTCGACCGTCCGTATCACATTCACACGCCAGCCATTTTTTGACAGGTACTGAGGCCGATGGCTGCATGTTTCCGTGCCGGTCCGCCGCGGTTCAACCTTTCCTGTTTGTTCTACAAACAATCCATGAACTCGCATATCGAGACTCTTAATATCGGAAGCATCCGCCTCATATACTCGTATATTTTTTTTCCATATGATTAAGCCTCTCCCTCCGGTGCTGCCATGAAAAATAGCAAATATAATATTTTAGGAGGCTGATTATCAGTTACATCAAAAGGCGTTTCCGTCTGAGATACTTTTGAACTGAGAGCTCAAGGAGGCGGCAACAGTGGAGCGATGGCGACACTTCACGCTGCCTAATGACCAGGTAATCTATATCGCTCAGAGAATCCTCCGATTCACTGATGCGTGGCGCAGTGCCACGTGAAATCAAGGCTTCGTCGCAGCTATTCAAGCCCAAAGCGAAAGCGTTATTGACCCCAAAATGTGTAGACGCCGAGGTCGCGGCCGGCGTCGCGGCCGGCGACGCCCTCGACCGTCTCCGGGGAGGAAGTAAAAGTACAGCGAGCGTCATCATTTTCTCCCGTTTACTGTTTGTTAGCACCCAAAATGTGATCCTGGACCGTTTTTCTGAGATCTTGCTTCCTTGAGTGCCGAGAGTCCACGAGGCCTGTGTTAGTCGCTGCCGACGCGTTTTGTCGGTTGTAGTGCGGCTGACTCACGTCCATCTGACTAATGCTGGCGAACCAAAAAAACCAAATCCAAACCCACTAGTTGCACATTAGGAGCAACGTGACGAAGGGTTATCTGCCTCTGCTGATCATCAGGAAGCTCGTTTGATATCTCATCCGCAGCCTTTTTGTTTTTAGTTTAGTTCTTTCAGAGAAAAACTTCCCTGGAGTCACCACGGTTTTTTTTTTTCAGCTTTTTTGATCATACATTCGTTAGACACAAACTTTTCATGCGAGTCTTTGATGAGCTTTAGATATACTGAAAATGTCACTGTCAGGCGAACTGTGTGATAAATACCATAAACAATAGTCAGGTAATTATGTGGCTCATATCTCACACTAGTCCCAATTAAGTTTGTCTTTTTTTTCGTGATACTTTCACCTCTGTCGGTTTTGCTAATATTATAACTGACGCACAAGATGTCAGACGACTTTAGAGTCAGTTTTATTTACATAGTAAAATTAAAATATGGAGGAGCAGGATTACAGAATATTAGATAATAGTTTGTAAACATACGTAAGGAACGTGGATCCGGGATGATGTCAGGAGAAAAGCCCGAGTGGCGCTGAAACTGGGATGACCCAGACCACGCAGAACCAAAAAGACCCGGAAAGACCGCAGATGGAAACTGGCGGGGAGGACGGCGCCCACGCAGACGGAGAGCAGACAAGATGAAGGCGCGTCTCCTGGAGGACGAGGACGAGGCGGAGTCTGATAACGAAAAATTTATTGTGAATAAAATGAACAAAATAAAGCCGTAGAATTTCACTATAATGTTTGATATAAGTCCTGTAATGTCCCGGTTTGTGACATCATCCACGAACACGCCTCAGCTAAGCGGCGTTGGTTCCTATTGGGCGCTGAAGGAGGCCGCGGAAGGACACGACCCCCGAGGGCGACCGGGCTGACATTGGAAGGTTCCCCGGTTTGTGTCTGCGGTGGCGGCGGCGGCGGCGGCCGATCATCGCGCCTGTTCTCCCGAGTGGGCGGCAGCGAGCGGAGCCTGGGCAAAGCGCGTGGGTGGGGAGGGAAGCGATAACCCCACCGGGGACTCGACGACAGCCCCTGTTTGAGCGGCGCCATGGAGACCGGCCGTTTAACAACGAAAAACTCCATTCGGTGATCTTATTTTTATCATTTCCCAAAGTCTCTCCTCTTCGACTCTCTCAGGGGTTTAATGTTGCTTCCTAACCAGCAAGAGAATGAGTTAGATGCATCTCATGAATCATATTAAAGTGCCTTTAATCCTCCAAAGTGAGGGTCTCAGGAGGAGGAGGCTGCAGACGAGGAAGCACAGAGGTAGATGACAGCAGATGAGGAAGCAGATGGGGGGGGGCGAGCTCAACCAGGTAGAAGACGAGTTAAACCTCCACCGCTGAGGCGCTGTCCCGCGAGCTGTCAATCCGCGCAGCTGGGTGTCACCTTTTCCCCCGCGGGGTTGTGGGTAAGGAGAGCGGAGAGGCAGCCGCCCTCCTTCCCTCATCCGTCCCTCCTAATCCAGCCTAAGCACTTAACCAAAGAGGTGCGGCGGAGATCACCTGGGTCTGTGGAGGATCAAAGCCGCCGCCGCGGAAATAAGAGAAACCTCGAGGAGAGAAAAGCTGATGTAATAAGAAGAGCTAGATTAGCATTAAAGACTTGACAGATGCAAAGAAAAAAGGAGGTTTCCGGGGCCTTGGTGGGAATCGTCACCGTGGATCACGGCGCTTCTGGATCGTAGATAACGGCGGGTAGAGCTGCCGGAGCACCCATTAAAAGAAAGCATCTTCTCACCCAGGAAAATGGGATTGTTTCATTCCGGCGGCCGAAACCGGGGGTCGGCGGGTCACGGGGTCCCGAGGAGACCCGCCCCCGCCCCCGCCCCCGCCCCCCGTCCCAGTGGCGGAGCGGCGCCAGCACGGATACATCAGTCCTGGGGTGTACGGAGGAGGAGAGGTCGGGGGGGTCAACAGAAGTGAGAGATTTCAGTCAGTCCAGTCTGTTCCTGAGCCCCCCAGTGTGTGTCTGTACCACCCTGTATGTGTAGACAGATTTGTATTCAGTCGATCTATCAGACGAAATAATTAAAAAGCAAAATTAAAAAAAAAGCCAGAAACACACGAAGACGGGACCGGAAAGGACGTCCGCTCATGAGCGCTGACATTTCGCCGGATGGCCGTGGGCGTCGGCGGCGCCGATGGGGAAGGGCGTACTGATAGCGTGGCTGATTAGACCCCGATCGTTATCTGCGCCCCGGCTTATGACGCTCAAGATTCAATGGCGGGAAAGAGAAGAGCTAGCGCTGCGGAAAGACTAAATGTCTCCCGCTGTGTGATAACGTCCAACTCGTCCGACGCCTCCGGCTCCGGGCTGTTCGCTGTTGAGTGCGGTCGGACAAAAGAAAAAAAGCAGAGCGGCGCGCGCTTTGTTTTCAGAGCTGATAAAACCCACAACCTTGCTACAGCGCCCCCCCCCGAACTCCACCCTCCACCCAAATGTCTGGCTGCTTGAGAAGAGGCCGGCGGCGGCGTGTGGACGTCCACATCCCCCAAAGCTTTGAAGAGGGAGACATTTGACGCAGCATCAAAGGCTTTTTCCCCCCGAAAGAGAGAAAAAGAAGAAACGGAGGAGTGAGGTGGCAAATTGCTGGATATTAGCCAACATGAAACAAGAGGGCAGATCCTGCCTCATCATCATCGTCATCATCGTCATCATCAGCTGCTGGGCTGAGAGTGGGCTAATTATGATGATGGCGCCCCCTTTTTTTCGACCTGGAGACGCTCGGTAAAGTCTGGGCCCGTTACTTTGATGTCCCCTTTTCCGTGGAGAAGTAAACGCATCCGTGGACCCGCGGTTACGTGGCCTCCAGGTCCGTTAGAGGAGGAACCCTGACTGTAATAGAAACACTATTCCAGTGAGGCCGAGCATGTGTAGGATCTGTGTTTGAAGTGTGCGCAGCCACTGTCGTCCAGCCCGGGTCCACATTTACATAACCTAATTCTAGATGAATAAAAATTAAAAGGGAAGAGGACGCGGCGAGCGGAGCGGCCCTCGTTTGTAAGAGGGGTAATTAGAAAAGCACTGCCTCCAGTCTTCAGTTAAACAGTAATGACTTTCACAATAGAGTCATTTGCACAATATCACCTCCTCTAAATAGTGTTTTTTTTTCTTTTTATAACTATGATTCATCCTATAATTTGTTCAGTTCGGGTCAGATTTCGAACCAAACTCCTCCGGAGGACGGGCGCGTTCTGCGGAGGGTCACGGCAGCCGGAGGCCTGAGAGAATAGAAATTGTGCGTCCGTGGGCTTGGTGTATCCTGGCATGAGTATCACAGGTGGAGGCCGGGGGGGCCGGGGGGGCCGGCGGGGCCTCAGGGATCTGGAGCCCACCGGCGCCATCGATTCCATCGGTGAGATTCTTAGCGGAAGGACGGAAATGGGAATAAACCGGGGCACCGTCGTTGGCGGGTTTATCTCTCTAGATTGACAAGGAAAGCCATTTATTATGAGGAGCTGTTGACTAAGATGCGTGGGGGGGGGGGTCACATCCAAGTATCCGACGTTCATATAGAATAAGGGACTAAAGTGAGGGTCCAGTGAGAGTTGTGGCCAAATGAAACGGTGCGTTCACTGCTAAACTCGGATTAGTTATAAAACCAGTGTCGTCCAGCTGTTCGGTTAACAGCTGGTTCGCCCGGCCCGGCCCGGCCCAGCGGTGCTCATAATCGGCATCACCGTCCCCATGTGTGTCTCTGCCTTTGGTCCGGTCAGATTGTATTTGTGCACCTGTCTGTTTATGACCTTTGCCTCTTTCTGCCAAAGTTCAAAGGCTACAGAGGTTTATTAATGCAAAAGCTTTATTACTTATGGTGAATAAGGGGATTATACCGCTGGAAGCCGCGTGTGCATGTATCCTCCATCTCTCTTCTATGTAGAGTGACAACGTGCCTGTTTTTGTTTGTTTTGTTTTTTATTTAAATTCGAGACAGAAATGCTGCCCTGCATCACAGTCACGTTACTCAAAAAAACCCACCAACCGACCAAAAGCAAATCAGGCTCCTACATCTGAGACATTCCTGGACTTGTTTTGTTGCATTTATTTTCTTTAAATTTACAGTTAAAAATTTTGTTCAGTAAAATGTCCCCCTGCGTGTTTTTTTAGTAAATGGCCGTGCTCCGCTTCCTTTACATTAGGGAATTTCGGTTGCGGAGAAGGATGAAAAAATAACTCATTAGTCCCGTTTTCATTCTTGTTTCATGACAAACGAATTTTTATTTAGAACCGCACCAGAGTAACGACCGGAGAGGGAGTCGGTGCAACAACCTGCAAAACGCTGCTGCAAGTCGTGAAGGTGAAGCTTCGAGCCTCTGCTGCACCAGGTTCTCACAGAAAGTTGTGGTAGTCGGAGTGAACCTCAGCTGCTCCTCTAATCCCACCGGGCTGAGCGTCGGGGGGGGGGCTTCAGGTGGAGCTGGTTAGTGGGAACAGAGGAGAGACTCATTAAAAATGATCCTCTTGTCCAGTGCAGCCCATCGCTTTCAGCCCCTTTATCCACCAAAGTCCCTTCTGAGGGGGGGCTCCCTCATCTCGGGCCCGTTACGCTGTCGCGGTCGGCCTGGCTACTCCACTAACGAGCGAGGGGCCGCGGGGAAGTTCGAGAGCCGGGGGGGTCGACTGAAGGCGGCGCCGGGCCGATCTGCTGGGCTCGGGGGGAGATGAGGGCGAGGGCAGCTCTGCGATCGGAAAATTCAAAAAGCCGGTCGGAAGAGAGGCGTGTACGCGAGGGCTCGCTTTGTCGATAGGTTCATCATAGCTGAGTTTAAAAAAGCCACCGGCCGTCGCTCCAAAAAAATGCAGGCAACACCACGCCCGCGGGGAAGCCCGCGGGGACGCCCGCGGCGACGCCGCCACCGGCCCGGCGCCGCTCCCCCGGGACAGACTCGATGGCTACGTACGTGGCAAAAGGCCAAATCTGCTTGAAACTTGAAACGTTTTACACGCGCACGAAGCACAACAACAGCACGGAGCATCAACTATGAACCGCAAAAGAACAGAGTTCAGACGAGTCCGACAACGTGGGCTTGGTTCCTGTTGCAGATTCACCAAAGAACGCATATATTCCGCGCACCGCCGACTGCGACCACGTCGAGGAATGGTTAGCTGCAAAAACAATAAAAATAAATAAAACAAAAAACGAGTGTGTTGCGTCTAATGTGGGTTTCAGTGCTGCTCCTAAAACTTTCAACGGGGAAGTGTTGTTCTGCAGCGAGGAAACAGCTGCCAACGCTGGTTATTGAGCCTCTGACCCGAGATCCCAGGTTGAAAGATAAAGGTAATAAAGGGAATTTTCCCTTGAAGTAAAAAAATAAAGACACATTGGACACATTCTATAACTTGACGTGTTTAACAGTTTGAAAGAGGGAACAAATCCAAGAAGTGATTCGACGGAGCCTTTCCGCGCTCGTTAATTTTCGTGTCGGGTTTCAAGTTATTCCTGCACCGGCTGCTGACACGTGCTCGCACCACGCGGCGCGACGGCATAAATCCATATTTACCTTTCCCTCCGCCGGTACTCGCACCTGTGAGACAGCTCCCGGGGCTTCCCCGCCGCACGCTCCCCCCGAGGAGCCGAGACGGGCGCCGCCTTTTATCCTCGGCGTTACCTGTGCTGTGTGTACGAGGAGGCGGCAGAAGTCACATCCCCGGAGGAAACCAATGGGTAAGGGGGGGCAGAGAGGTGGCGAGGGCGGTGGGGGGGGATTAAAGCTAAGGAGGTGCGGCGCCTGGTACGAGGTGAAAACACGCCGGAGCCCCAACGCACCCGTTTCATCGCTTCGCGGAGAACCAGCCCACACGCACTCCGCCATCTATATGGAGATCACACGTGTGCGCGGCGCCCCCCGGGGGTAACAAGGCAACGTCAAAAACACTTTAAACAACCAACAGCAATCCGAGCAAAACACGAGCTGGAAAATTGAGGGTGGAGATGATCAGATGAGAGTATTCCTGCCTGCCCCGGTTTCAAAATAAAGAGATGCTCATGGGAGACGACAAAAGAGGAAAAAAGGAAACGAAAACTGGGAGCGAAGCGAGCTCAAATACCTCTGGGGGGGGATCCATTGCAGAAGTAGGAATGTGTGCAAGCAATTACTCACCGGCCTGATTAACTAAGTGTTAGAGCACCGCTTCAACCCAGTAAATGTCTGACAAGGACAACACCAGCCTGCACCGCGCTGCGCTTTGATTAAAGCTAAGTGAGCGCTCGCTGTAATCCCTGAATCCTTTTTAGTCGCGCTGGGATTTAGGTGAGAATGATTTCCTCCTCGCAGCGCTGAGATTTGTGGCTCCGCTCGCCCTTTTGTTTGGGATGACATCTCAGTGTTTATTCAATCATCCGTGCCACGCTCCGGGGCCCTCGGGCACCCTCGGGCCCCGGCCCGTCCCCTCCACACGGGCGCCCACGCCGGCCGATCTAGGTCCTACGGCGCGATGCAGCGAGCTTTTTAAAAAGCAAGTTTTGTTTTGTTTCCCCCCCCGGAGCAACCCTTGTTGACTCAGTCTCCAGATATGAGCTCCGCCGTGTTGATGCGCTAACACTTATCCCCAGTGAGACGTGAATTAGTGGCACTTTGTTTGCTCCTTGCGGAAACATCTTGTTAATTACTCTGCAGCTCCGACATGACAGGAAGGCTGAGGTGCCGTCGGAGGGTTCGCACGTCCAGGCGGCGCTCTGTTGGCTCCGGAGCCTGATTTATGAGGCCTCGTTGGGGGGACTAAATCATCGGTGTGTGCGTGTGCGTGCGTTTGTGTATGTGCACGTGTGTGCGTGCGCGGCCTTATCCACAGGGGACCAGCTGATGGGACAGTTGATTGAAGTCTTAAAATGTCCGACGGGAATAAATAAGCTCGACTCCTTGACATTATTCTAAACTCGCAGCGTTTAGCCGCGCGCTCGGAGGGCCGTGATTAATTGGAGCGCGTGCGGCGAACAAACGAGGGATTAATTTCCCGACGGACCTGCTAGCGGGAGCGGTTACCCAGCACCGTCACGTCCGTCCCCCTGACCCAAAAGCCTGCGGCGTCCCACGGCGCCGCCTCAAAGGAGCAGGTCAGCGCAGAGAGACCGGCACCGGCGGAAACATCAGACCGGAGGAGCGCGAATTAATCTGCCTCGCTCTGAAACATTTAATCCCTTATGGTGTCTTACTTCGCTCTTGTGTGACAGGGACAGAAAAGTAAATAAAAGCAAAAGACGGGACTTGGGCCGACGAGCTGCTGTACGAAGGCCTTTGTCACTGCCAAATGTTGGAGTAGGATCAGGCCTCTGCGACGCTGAAATAAAACAAGCGACGGAGGAAAGTGAATTAGTTCAATGAGAACTGGCCGTTGGACGCAAAGAAACCCCCAGAATTCATCAGACACAAGCCGCCGCATCCCGTCCGCGGCGACTGGCCGCCGTTCCGGCGTCGGACCACACGGCTCAAACGTGGCCCCCTTCGTCGCCCCTTTCGCCAGGAAGCGGGCGTCGGTGGTGACGACATTAAAGCTGTAAACCGATAGATATATTTAGGGCCAGTGATCGGCGTCATCTGGAGGAAAGGATTAGAAGACAGAGTCAGAAAGACACTCGGATCCTTCGCTCGTGGAGAGAATTAACTTTGTTTTTCTCACGAGACTAAATAGGATTGTTAATGTCTAATGCAGAATATCAGACAGATGACAGGTAGGTGGACTTTAAGTTTTGATGGAGCTATGGAGCATTTGTTGTTTGAGGCACGGGTGGGGTGGGCGGGGCAGGCGGGCGGGGCGGGCGCTCCAGGACGTAACACAGACTGACTGACGGCGGTGGAGCGGCCGGAGGGACGCTTCCGTTATCGTTAGCTCTCATCGCTTCGTACCGAGAAGGTCCAGGCCTGCAGGTGTGCAGGGATGAGAACGGAGAGAAGAGGAAAGGGAAGAACAATACAGAGGTTCTGTCGTCCGATATTAACATTAAAATTGTTTTGTGGGTAAATGTTCCGTTTTTAGTAGCCAGCTTGCTACGCAGCGATAAAGCTGATGCTACATAGGCTGAGATGGCTGCTAGACTGGGATACGGATCGGAGGAAGCATTCGGGTCAATACAACAACGATCTGTTGTTAGATCGTCGGCGGATGATTAACGGCGAAGCATCGTGAGCAGCAGCACGTTGAGGCTCAGGTGGTTTGAACTGCTTTTATTCGGTTTTCTACACAGGAGCAACAGATAAATCTGACGCTTTGTGAGATGATTCATGGAGGAAAAAAAAAGTCGAGTTCTGGTTTTCACCTTTTCCCCCTAATCTTTGATTTATGGTGAGAAGTTGAACATTTGAACAATTATGCGAATGGAGCCGTGTGCCAAGTTTGCAGGGCAGCATTACTATTTGGTGGAGCTGTTAGCGGCGTGTGAGAGGGACACTGTGTGTGTGTGTGGGGGGTCATCACCGTGAACGTCCGGAAGTTCACGCGGCTCCAGGAGGAAGTGGCGCGTGCAGACCGGGTTCGGCCCGATGCCGCCGGGCCTCCTGCTCGGCTCGGTCCGCTCGGTTCACATCCGACCGACGGGGAGATTTCTGCCCCGGGGGGATTTAAAGCCGTCCCACCGGCTCGGCCGGGGGTTTGTGTGCTTGCACGTGTGAAGCCCGTAGCACCTTGTGTATTTAGGATGAGGAGCTATCGGACCTCCGCCGGGACGCCCCGGGCAGCGCCGTAGCGGCCCCTTCTTCCCGGCAAAATTATGGAATTCCATCGAGCCGAGGACGGTTCTTTGAGACTGGATAAGGTATGAATAATTTAACGGCTGATGATTAATCCGGTGGCAAAACGCCCTGCTGAAATACAGCGTCTCTGAAGGTAACTTTAGCCCGCAAGGAAGACGGATGTGGAGATTTGTCATGGGATTTTCTAAAGGAAATTTCATCCCGAGCACGACATAAATCTTACTGGCTGTGTGTGTGTGTGCGGTACAATAAGTTCATCACGAATCCGTCGACGTCACGCAGAGCTACGGCTCAATGGTCCATGCTCCCGAGGAGCTACGCGCAGACGGAGCGCGTCACTTCCTGAAGTCGGGATCGGACCCGTGTATAATCCCGTTGTCGACGCAGACGTTCCAGCCGCTCTGAGGATGAGCTTACAGCGGCGGCCGCGGGCTAAAGACTCTCGCGCTGTCATTTACGTGTATAGCTCTACGGAGAAACTTCCAAAACATTCCCAAAGAGCTGCAGGATTACAACGCTGGCGCTCTAAACCGCGTGCATCTGTGTGTGTGTGTGTGTGTGTTCCCGGATACGTGCGAGGCACAGGAATTAGAAAGAGCGAGATGGGCTGCAAACCGCTTTACTTTGCCCCTGATAAATATAGATAGCACTACGGGCAACGGCGTATTGCTCCACACAGTGAAAAACACAACCTGAATCAATTTCACAATTAGCCAGTTCAGTGTTTTAATTAAAAAACAACAGTCGCCTTTGAAGAAATCAATTCCAACTAAGGAGGCAACGGAGAGAATTCCCCTGCCGCTTCACCATCCCTCAGCACTGTCAACTCAAAGACGCGCACCGCGGAGCTCGCGGGCCTTTCGTCTGTTCGCCGCGCCGAACGGGAAAAAAGCGGCTGAGCAGCGTTGGCGGGGAGCGTCTCTCCGCAGGAAGCTCCGACGTTGCAGAGTTCTGGGTTTGCTGGTGAGGGGTTTTTTTTATTTTTGCTGAATAGTGTCACGTCTTATTCAGCCCGTCAGGAACGAACGGCAGAGGGAGAAACATGGCGGCCCGGCGCTCGGCCTTCACGCCGCTCCGCCATTAAATGTGGGCGCTCAGCGAAATTTGGAGGAAACATAATGACAGTTCTTATCAGTTAGATTTTTTTTTTTTTTAATCAAAATAGCTGGAAAATGGGGGCTGACATGGGACAAAAGGCCCGGCCCTGACACCTTAAAGCCCTGGGCTCCCTCCCAAACCTTTTTCTATCGCAAAAATACCACTATCAAGATTATTAATTGATTCTTCTTAAAATGAGCAGTTCTCGGCAGCTAAATGATTTACGTTTTGGGCCGTGTTCTGGAAATTAAACCACTGCATTAGGCGGCGGCGGCGGCGGCGGCGGCGGCGGCGGCGGCGGCGGCGGCGGCGGCGGCGGCGGCGGCGGCGGCGGCGGCGGCGGCGGCGGCGGCGGCGGCGGCGGCGGCGGCGGCGGCGGCGGCGGCGGCGGCGGCGGCGGCGGCGGCGGCGGCGGCGGCGGCGGCGGCGGCGGCGGCGGCGGCGGCGGCGGCGGCGGCGGCGGCGGCGGCGGCGGCGGCGGCGGCGGCGGCGGCGGCGGCGGCGGCGGCGGCGGCGGCGGCGGCGGCGGCGGCGGCGGCGGCGGCGGCGGCGGCGGCGGCGGCGGCGGCGGCGGCGGCGGCGGCGGCGGCGGCGGCGGCGGCGGCGGCGGCGGCGGCGGCGGCGGCGGCGGCGGCGGCGGCGGCGGCGGCGGCGGCGGCGGCGGCGGCGGCGGCGGCGGCGGCGGCGGCGGCGGCGGCGGCGGCGGCGGCGGCGGCGGCGGCGGCGGCGGCGGCGGCGGCGGCGGCGGCGGCGGCGGCGGCGGCGGCGGCGGCGGCGGCGGCGGCGGCGGCGGCGGCGGCGGCGGCGGCGGCGGCGGCGGCGGCGGCGGCGGCGGCGGCGGCGGCGGCGGCGGCGGCGGCGGCGGCGGCGGCGGCGGCGGCGGCGGCGGCGGCGGCGGCGGCGGCGGCGGCGGCGGCGGCGGCGGCGGCGGCGGCGGCGGCGGCGGCGGCGGCGGCGGCGGCGGCGGCGGCGGCGGCGGCGGCGGCGGCGGCGGCGGCGGCGGCGGCGGCGGCGGCGGCGGCGGCGGCGGCGGCGGCGGCGGCGGCGGCGGCGGCGGCGGCGGCGGCGGCGGCGGCGGCGGCGGCGGCGGCGGCGGCGGCGGCGGCGGCGGCGGCGGCGGCGGCGGCGGCGGCGGCGGCGGCGGCGGCGGCGGCGGCGGCGGCGGCGGCGGCGGCGGCGGCGGCGGCGGCGGCGGCGGCGGCGGCGGCGGCGGCGGCGGCGGCGGCGGCGGCGGCGGCGGCGGCGGCGGCGGCGGCGGCGGCGGCGGCGGCGGCGGCGGCGGCGGCGGCGGCGGCGGCGGCGGCGGCGGCGGCGGCGGCGGCGGCGGCGGCGGCGGCGGCGGCGGCGGCGGCGGCGGCGGCGGCGGCGGCGGCGGCGGCGGCGGCGGCGGCGGCGGCGGCGGCGGCGGCGGCGGCGGCGGCGGCGGCGGCGGCGGCGGCGGCGGCGGCGGCGGCGGCGGCGGCGGCGGCGGCGGCGGCGGCGGCGGCGGCGGCGGCGGCGGCGGCGGCGGCGGCGGCGGCGGCGGCGGCGGCGGCGGCGGCGGCGGCGGCGGCGGCGGCGGCGGCGGCGGCGGCGGCGGCGGCGGCGGCGGCGGCGGCGGCGGCGGCGGCGGCGGCGGCGGCGGCGGCGGCGGCGGCGGCGGCGGCGGCGGCGGCGGCGGCGGCGGCGGCGGCGGCGGCGGCGGCGGCGGCGGCGGCGGCGGCGGCGGCGGCGGCGGCGGCGGCGGCGGCGGCGGCGGCGGCGGCGGCGGCGGCGGCGGCGGCGGCGGCGGCGGCGGCGGCGGCGGCGGCGGCGGCGGCGGCGGCGGCGGCGGCGGCGGCGGCGGCGGCGGCGGCGGCGGCGGCGAGCGGCGAGCGGCGAGCGGCAGCCATGCTGGATCCTCGGCCCGTTTTTGACAGGGATCCAGTCCCGGCTGCTCGCCGCCATGCGTGCTTCTGCGAAGGGGCCGTCGGTGGGGGGGGCTTAAGCGCTGCGGTGCCCGGAGCGGGGCCCGGAGCGGGGCCCGGAGCGGGGCCCGGAGCGGGGCCCGGAGCGGGGCCCGGAGCGGGGCCCGGAGCGGGGCCCGGAGCGGGGCCCGGAGCGGGGCCCGGAGCGGGGCCCGGAGCGGGGCCCGGAGCGGGGCCCGGAGCGGGGCCCGGAGCGGGGCCCGGAGCGGGGCCCGGAGCGGGGCCCGGAGCGGGGCCCGGAGCGGGGCCCGGAGCGGGGCCCGGAGCGGGGCCCGGAGCGGGGCCCGGAGCGGGGCCCGGAGCGGGGCCCGGAGCGGGGCCCGGAGCGGGGCCCGGAGCGGGGCCCGGAGCGGGGCCCGGAGCGGGGCCCGGAGCGGGGCCCGGAGCGGGGCCCGGAGCGGGGCCCGGAGCGGGGCCCGGAGCGGGGCCCGGAGCGGGGCCCGGAGCGGGGCCCGGAGCGGGGCCCGGAGCGGGGCCCGGAGCGGGGCCCGGAGCGGGGCCCGGAGCGGGGCCCGGAGCGGGGCCCGGAGCGGGGCCCGGAGCGGGGCCCGGAGCGGGGCCCGGAGCGGGGCCCGGAGCGGGGCCCGGAGCGGGGCCCGGAGCGGGGCCCGGAGCGGGGCCCGGAGCGGGGCCCGGAGCGGGGCCCGGAGCGGGGCCCGGAGCGGGGCCCGGAGCGGGGCCCGGAGCGGGGCCCGGAGCGGGGCCCGGAGCGGGGCCCGGAGCGGGGCCCGGAGCGGGGCCCGGAGCGGGGCCCGGAGCGGGGCCCGGAGCGGGGCCCGGAGCGGGGCCCGGAGCGGGGCCCGGAGCGGGGCCCGGAGCGGGGCCCGGAGCGGGGCCCGGAGCGGGGCCCGGAGCGGGGCCCGGAGCGGGGCCCGGAGCGGGGCCCGGAGCGGGGCCCGGAGCGGGGCCCGGAGCGGGGCCCGGAGCGGGGCCCGGAGCGGGGCCCGGAGCGGGGGCCCGGAGCGGGGGCCCGGAGCGGGGGCCCGGAGCGGGGGCCCGGAGCGGGGGCCCGGAGCGGGGCCCGGAGCCGGGCCCGGAGCGGGGGCCCGGAGCCGGGCCCGGAGCGGGGGCCCGGAGCGGGGGCCCGGAGCGGGGGCCCGGAGCGGCGGCGGATCCCGGCCCCAGCTGACACATGTACACCGACCGAAGGAGCTGGGGACCTAGCGGCTTCTGAGGACAGACGCCGTCTCTGAGTGTTCCCACCGTTAAAGGAAAGAAACAAATGATTTTGATCCACTTCATTGAAAGGACCAGTTTTCAATAGCGCTCTCTGTGGAGAATCCTTCGCCTCGTGTCTGTTCCTGCACTGTCTGCAGAGAACAAATGATAGTTTTCTCCGTGTAAACCCATTCAGAGGCTGAAGGTCTCCTTCGTTTGAACACCCTGTTACCACAGTACATATTTGCTCCAGTATGGACAAACTTTAACAAAATTTTAAACAAATCTCTGGCTGAGCCAAGAAATACTCGGGAAACTAATCGCTTGTGCTGGTTTTAGCAATTTTTTAACTTGAAGAGGTTGTTGTTTTGTTTTTGTCGTCTTCTCCGCAGCCCCTTTGCCACATCTCTCATCCACGCATCCCTCCTGTACGTTATATTTTAGAAAGCTGCACGAAGAACAGCGATCGTGGCTCCTCGAGTGAAAATAGAAGCAGCAACATCTTCGCAGCAGAAGGTTCCGGGAGAAATGCTGGCGTCGTGACGGACACCGGCGGCAGTGACTCTCACATCTGGACTCATCTGTTTGCACAGTCTTGTTTAAAATTTGAGGCCGCGGGAGGATTTTAAACATTTTTCTGAAACAACACCAAAAAAAGGATGCGTTTAATGCACTTATGAGCATCCAGCTGCCACTTTGCTGAGGCAGTTTGAGGCAGATGTTTTCATTGAGGCCCAGACCTCTGCAGGGGCATGAATCGGTCCCATTGACCCGAGGCCGCGGTGGACAGAGGGAGGAGGGAGGCGCTCGGCGAGTCGCCGCCGTTCACCGCTTCTCTTTGTCACGGCCCCCGGTCTCCCGGGGGCCCTTTAGCTCCGGCCTCATCAGAGCCCCACAGAGAACCCTCTGTCAGTCACCCGGACGCCGACCCCTGATTGGATCAAAGACTGATTACACCCTATTCACGCGGCACCGTCATTGGAGGACAGCGGAGCCGGTCAATGGGGCCTTGTAATCAGTGCCAATGCAGCGGCAGGAAAATCGCCGGGCCCGGTTTTCGGCCCAAATGGAAATCCGCCGCACGCTAGGCGCATACTAAGCTAACTGCCGGGCGGGGATTCGGTTTGTAAAGGCTCCGAGTGATTTCCAGGCAGCCTTCAATTCATCTCTGGATAATACGGTGAAAAAACACCAACCCTGTAACCCTAGTCCTCATTAAGCTTGAGATATGTTTCATGTGCAGACCTCAAGCCTGATGCTCAATTAGTCAACAAATCAATAAAATTGTTTATTTTCGTTCCGTGTAGGAAATGAGAAGCAGCGACGCGGCCGGCGTCGCCCGTGACGCCTCGATAACTTGTACGATATGAAAGAAGATTCGCGAGGAGGACGTTTTAATGATAAAGTCCTTGCAGCCATCTGTCAGCGTAATGAAACGGCTGCCGCCGTATGACCTCTCGCTATCCGCAGGCAGCATATGCCGCGTCGCCGCGCCGAAGGCGCAACCTCTCCGTCGCCGACAACCATCGGCGACCTCATAAACATCAAAACCTCATCTGTTACATTCATAAATCCCACGCCGCTCTGGATTCTTGAGGATTTGCAAAGAAGCACGCCATATGCCGCCATCCTGCTAGCACGCGATCCCGCAAACAAAGACGCAAATATTAATTAAAACTGTGGCTCGCTGGTTTGATTTTTTTTTTTTGACAGGAAAACAAACAACAGCACCTTTCTTATCTCTTTTATTCCATGAGGTATTAGAGTTGGAGATGGAGCGGCAATCCACAAGTGCTAAGACTCGCCGTACCCAAGCTACCAATTCCCTCGGCATTGTGGGATTAAGAAACTCAACTCCTCGCAGCGCCGCGCAACACGAGCCGGGCGTCATTGTTACCTTCTCCGCTTCCTGCCACTCGCACGACTGTGACTCTGCAACACTTCAAACGCCTGCGAGACTTAGAGTGATTCTGGACGCCGGCTTTTTAAGTGCTAATGGGCTGGATATTAGCGGCGTAGTAAAGTGTGTGTGCGGCAGGGGAGGGTCTGTTCGGCTTTATGTGCTAGTGTCCTCGGTGTGTGTGTGTGTGTGTGTGAGAGAGGGAGAGAGAGAGAGGGAGAGAGAGGGAGAGAGAGGGAGAGGAGGCTGGCTGAGATGCTGTTGCACCGAGCAGAGGCAGTTTCAAGGATTACTGTCGGGGCGGAAAAGAGGCAATTAATCTCTGTCTTCCAAATGGGATACAGCTGAGCTTCAAGGCCTTTTAGATCTTTTTGGAAAATGATAAGCTTCTGTTTACTCCTTTTTCCCATGTGGACGCACTGACAGTGATACGCGTGAATATGTGGCAGTTATCCAAACATGCGTGTGAGTCTGCAATTACGGGTCAGTTAAAAAGGTTTAGTGATGAAACACAATCTTATTTATTTATTTTATTTTATTATTTTTTTTTTTTAGAGAGACGCGCGAGAGCGCCGCCGTTTGTTTGGTTTTGTTTTGCACATTTTTCAATTACAGCCGGCTCCCGAGTGGCCGCGGCGTCC
Source organism: Istiophorus platypterus (assembly GCA_016859345.1). Taxonomy (NCBI): domain Eukaryota; kingdom Metazoa; phylum Chordata; class Actinopteri; order Istiophoriformes; family Istiophoridae; genus Istiophorus; species Istiophorus platypterus. Next base: position 1,626,357 of record CM029125.1, on the reverse strand, counting down.
GGGGCGCTATCAGTTTGAACAGTATGTTTGATCAGAACTAAGCTCTGCTGACATTTGAGTTTTTAAAATTTATTCATTTATTATTATATTTTTTAAACACGCGTCCTTGTCTCTGTTGTCAGGTCAGAACCAGAACGGCTCATGATGTCTGCGTGAGGTGTTCAACAAACACGGTGCCAGGAAACGCCGGGTTCGTCCACAGCACAGCTCCAGAGAGCCTTTTTTAGCTTTCATGTAATATATAAAGGGAGGCTGGGGGGGGGGGGCACCGGCACTGTACATGCCTGACACAATGAGCAAAACAAAACCTAAATGTAGCTGTGCATCAACACCCCCCCCACCACCACCCAGCTCACCTCCGGCTGCAGGATTCAGCCTGATCAGACCTGGCACGACGAGCATCTCTACCTTCAGGAGCTCCACAACGGTTTCCTCCATCTGTCTGTGCCGATACAACTCCGCACCCGCCTGAAAACACAAACCACCACGGGATCAGAGAGGAGGAGAGGGCGGCTCGGGCGCCGGTTGAAGTCCTCGGTCCCTTGTACCATGAGAAAGATGGCGTGAAATTTTGTTAATATGTGAACATTGGATCATGCCCACATTCCATTTTACGGCTCTGTTCTTTGAGTGACACTGAGTTTTGGCTCAGGAAATGGAAAATAGTTCCAGCAGATGTTGTTGATGTGCACCCCCCCCCCCCCCCCGGTACGACGTCAGTCCCCAGCTGGTTCACCGCAGTGATATTACAAACAAATTCCTAGTGGATTGTCAGCTAGAAACCTCGACCCCCCCCTCCAGAGTAGGAGGTGTCATTATGGCACGAAAGAAAGTGGAACCATACCAAAGTGGACGTAGACCAGTCGACGCTAAAACACCGTTGATCTCCGCAAACGCGACGACTCTCGGCGGGAACGAATTTCGATTTGACTTGAGCTCGGCGCCTGAGTCCAGCGCGGCGAAGGGCTGACGGAGAAATCTCTCTACTGCTCAACACAGATCGAATTTACTTTCACTCCAATTCATTTCTCCTTCCCTTTCTCCTTTCCTGTCTTCCGCTGATAAGCCCCCCTCACCACGCAACACAATGGCGCCATTGTGCTAAACCGCAGAGCTGATAATATTAAGTGACATTAAGGGCAATGATGTAAGTTCCTATTCAGAGGGACATTCTGATTGGAATGTAGACTCCCGGGCCGCTATAATATTCAATGCTTTCAGAAATTAAGGGATCCAATATTAAACACAATCACCATTGATCTGCACAATCGTGGGCTCTCAGAGATTTTCATTAGCCCGCGTGTCGGGAGATATTTTGTTTCCAGATATGGAAAAGCGAAGCCCGACTAATACAGCCGTAATATTACGAAGATAGACCTTAACGATGATCTTACGCACTCGCGCGTCGGCGGCGGCATATGTCAGACAATCCGTCCACCACGGTGGAAACGCTGAGAATTCCCGACGCCCCTCAACTCCTCTCAAGGAAGAACTCATTTGTTTTTTTTTTTTAATCCTTTGTTTTTTATGTTTAATAATATTCATATTCCCCAGAACGCTGACCTGCGAGGGGGGGGGCAGTTTCAGAGCTGTCGGTGCAACGTCTTTATCTCCGCTCTCCAAATGTTGGGGTCAGCTAAGACTTGACGCTCAGCAGACAATTCTCCCAAAGACCTAATGTGATTAATGGGCGTCCCTTAAGAGGGGGTGGGGTGAGGCTGAAAAGGGGGAGAAAAAGTCATCCGAAGGAGATAGTTGCTGAAGAAAAAGGTACGTCGGCGACAGTTCACCAGCAAGAATTCACCCCCCCTTTAGCCGTAAAATGAAATGTTCAATGTCACTTTCAAAGTTTAGACACGGCCGGGGAATGCAACCTTGAAATGAGGTGTGGGCCGCGAGTTTACGGCTAGCAATTAGCGCGCTTTGTGGCGGTAATATTTGCATGGTACATTAAGGCATAGTTGGCTCACAATCCTGACATTGCTCGCAAGGAAAAAAAAGAAAAGAACATTTAAAAATAAATTCCAGCTTTCGCGATATTGCCTCCATTTGCTGGCGCCTTTGCCACGGGTGGGGAGGCCACGGACGAGCGTTGAAGACGGCAGCGGAGTCGGCTCTCTCTCCCCGGCCGTCCTTGCTCGTCCTCCTCTGTCTTTCCTGCCGGCCGCCTTCACGTTAACAGCCCCTGGTAGCTGAGAGCCTAAAGTTTAGGGACGGACGGAGGACAGCCAACAGCCTGCTTTACACCTGCTGTTCACGGCTGGATCCAGATGTGTTTTTCATCCGCAAAACCGGCTTGTCAAGAATGTCACTTCCCCTCCTCGAGTTGACTCGAAGCTTGTTTTTGATTTTACTTGCTCCGGCGAGATCCTGACAATCCAGACTTTGAAGTGTGTTGCTTTAAAGTCCCGCCACCTGTTGGAGGCATCTGTTTCTTGTTGAATTTTGCTCTTTTACGTTGGTTTGACATGTGGATTATGGAGAAATGTCATGGTTTGGCTTCAGCTGTGTATCTAAATCATGATGCTGGATTGAAGCATGTTTGCACATTTATTACCGATGGTATTTGGGTTTTTTTTTCATACTCAGTGTATAGGCTTATTAATATAGTACGGTTTGATAACACACACACAGACTAAATCATTTGGATCATTATAATCTGCGACGGGCAACAGGGTTGGTTTTCATCCGAGGGTTTAATGATAATATACTGTTTCTTTGGCAGCTCATTGTCGAATGCAAGTTGTGAATATCGATACGATAATTTTGATTCATCCACGCTGGGGCTTGAATCCTGTCTCCCGATCCACCGGCAACGGAGGCGAACGCGTCTCGGTGCCTAAAGTTTTGCCAAAGTCGAGGACCATCCGTAAAAAAACAAAAGGAAAGTCAGTAGTTAATTTTAACGGCAGCGAGCAGTATAGCCGTATAATGGAGGAAACAAATAGCAAATTAATGTTGAATGACTTTTGGGTTTTTTCCTGCATGATTTGGATTTGAAATTTTTTTTTTTTTTTTTAAATACTTTTTCATCCGACATTGAACAAATCTTAACCACTGTGTCACAGTCACACTGGTCAAAGTATGAAATCCTGATGAAAAATATGGACACAATGGCCTAGAATTATTTTTACTATTTCTATTCCTATATCACTATTTTGGCCGGATATAATAATAATTCCTAAACATATAATTAAGTCCATAATGTAGCACTTACCAATGAATTATGATCGATTCACTTAGGTTTTTGCCAAAATTAACGCTTGAAATTATTGGTAACACTGTGTAAAACTCCAGAGTATTATTATTTGTTGTTGTTATTATTTGTTTACTAGCATCCAACTCGTACCTGACACATTTTTAACATCTCCCAGCATACGATGATGCACGTGCAACAAATTCCCCAGAACAGCCTATCCGCATCCACTCAGCCTGCGTGTCAGACCTCCCGCTCTCACCCAATTATCACCGACATTTGTGTCGGGTAGTTCGTCATTTTTGTATCTTTATTTTGTTAAAGCTGTAAGAGGACGACGGTTTTAGGTGCGAAAACACCGCAAAGCACCAGACAGAAGTTCCGAAACAGAGGTGACAGAATATAGACGTGACGCCGATGAAGCTACAACTGTGTCTGATAGCGCCTGAGACCCTCACTGGGTTGTCGTGGTCTGTGGTGAGCTGCAGACGCCTCCGGAGGCCGGACAGCTTCCTTTTCTCCCGGCTGACGCTCGGTTCGGGAAAGCGACTGATGCTCGGTGTTTGGATCAGAGAGCAACAAAGCAACATCTGTATTATCACGAAGACACCGACATACTGCCACATTAATCATTCCGATAATGAAAACGGCAAAAGAAAACTCAATCGCAAGTCAATCACTATATATAAATATATAAATAAATATATATGCAAAAATCAAAACCAGGGGTGCAGAAAATGAAGGTGTCTGAGCAGCGTGCTGATTGGCCTCCTTATCTTTAGATTGCAGGTGTCTGATTTGATGATGGGGAAAGAAAAAAGAGGGAGTCGTTGCCACATGTTTGCTCTAATCTCAATCAAAATCTGACTCTTTAATCCACAGATATGACATCAAACTAATGCCAAGTGTTTGGCTAAGTAAGTAAACACAGTCACAGATAGCACACTTCACGATCCGTGGTGCATTTATTTCTAAGGTTTTTTCAAATGCAGATGTTTTGCAAGGGCTTAAAAGCCATTTCTATACACACTCAGAAGTAACTGGACAAACCAACATAGTTAAAAATCTAAGGATTAGTTTTAATACTTGGATGAAAATCCTTTGCAGTCAACGTCTATCTAAAGTCTGGAAACAATGGAGTTTCCTCATTCCAGATGCCTTTTTTTTTTCTTTGCAGAGCGCTGCAGTGTGTGCTGTTGTTTGGGTCTCTACTACCTCAGTTTTTTTTTCTTTCAGGAAGTGAAAAACATGCTCATTTGGCTTGGGGTCAGGTGACTGACTTGGCCACCGAAGAATATTCCATTTCTTTGCCTTTGGATGTTCTTGTGTAGCTTTCGTAGTATGTTTTGTGTCGTCATTCATTGGTTTTGTGTCGTCATTTGGCTGAATCTGATCAGATTGTTCAGACCTGTTCACTTCAGGATTCATCCTGCTGCTTCTACCATCAGTCACATCATCAGTAAACACCAACACAAATGTTTCATTTGACGTGAAATAACGACAGGCCACATCTTGACATTAAATTTATTGTCATTCAATTGTCCAATTAATTCTGAGCCTCTAAATATCAGGGTCTATGTATTAAAATGGCTGTAATTCCTAAACAGCGCATTTAAATATTTTGTTAAATCCCCTGAATTAAAGCTGAAAGTCGATACTTCAATCAGATGTTAATGGTTTTGTTTCAAATTCATTGTGTTGGTTTAAAGAGGAAAGCTTATGAAAATTGTGTCTCCATCCAAATACTTACGGACCAAACCGTATTTCAAGGTATCGCTCCCTTCTTATTTGACCCAAACTCCGAATAAAAAGCATTTTTCTGAGCAAACATAGAGGATCATCAGCCGGGTTTGCACATTCGACAGGAGAGTTTGTGAAAACGAACGGAAGGAAAGACGCATAAAAAACAAAAGAAACAAGGTAAATAAAAGAAAGTGGATGGCGACACAGTGTGAACCCAGTTATAAGAAAATACAGAATAATGGAGATGAAAATGAAAAGTGTTCGTGGTGTTGAATAATTTTTCAAATATAACCGTAGTCAGATTAATTTTAAAGTATCGTTTAATTGATCCGTTTCTGTCGTCATAAAAAAACAGGAGGGGGTAACGTACGAAAATCCTCGTCCCCATAAATATCTCCTCAATGAAACTGGAGGGTTTCGACCACAACAACTACATTTAGGCCAAAAAATAAATAAAAATATTTTCAAAAGCAAAATCGGTCAATTTGCCAAACTGGGTTGAAATGTAGGATCCAGTCGTTCAGCGGCTCGGCCGGTAAACGCCGGGATCTCGCAGCCTCAGCAGCTTCTCTCTTAATCCATGTCCTGAGAATCCTGCAGCTCAGCGGAAGGCCTGACGCAAAAATCCCCCATTACAGACCTGATCGTACCGATCCTCCGAAGATCCACGCGCTCCAGTCTGAGCTCGACCTGAGAGCTAACGTAAGCCGATTAAAATGTCCAGCCAGATCTCAGACAATTAGTCGATTAATCACCTTTGTTGATCGACGGAGAGTGAATTGGCGACAGGGTCCATAATGATTTGTGTCGCATTTCAAGCGAAAAGGGTTAATTGTCTTTTTTAAATGTTGGGATTGGCTGTTTTCCTCTGCTTTATAGCGTAGTAAACTGAATCTCTGCCTTTTGGACCATTAGTCCGACAGAATGAGCTATTGAAGATTTCACCAATTCTGGGAAAGAGTGATAATTTTTTTTTTTTAATTTTCTGATAAATTTATGTCTGTTTACAGAAAAAAATAAATATTTAATTAGTTGTGAAAATTATCAGCAGATTAATCCATAGGATTAATCCTAGCGGCTTCCTTAATCCTCAGGATCCTCGGTAATGTTGCCTGATATTTCCGTCTGTTGCCGATGTTTTTTCACAGCGTCCGTGTCCCTGACTCGCCACACGGAGCAGCTGACTGCGTTTCTGTTCGATTGACTCCTCGGGAGTGAACGACCGTTGACCTTTTGAAGGCAGCGCGGTGCGTTGACCGTGAACGGGCGGGAGTCAGGGGTCGCGTGGTGGCGACCGGCGACACGCGGAGACGCTGTGATCCAGCGGCGACGGCGGGGACCGTCCAGGGCCGGTTGGTTCGGGGGCCCTCGGCGGCCCTCGGGGGGCCTCGGCGGCTCTCTGCAACCGCCCGGCGACCTTGTCGCCGTTCTGTCCATGCACACACACGCCTCTAACCCCTGCCCCATCCGGCCTGTTTGCTGTTATCTATGTACGCCCCCCCCACCAGCATACCTTCATTACTGCCCCAGATAGTGGCATTGGCGACTTGTCACATGTATTGATTTTTCTTAAACTGCAATTTACATGGATATTTGTGGGCGTCCTGAGGGCAGGCTGCTGCCTGGTGGACGGCCCCGGCCCGGCCTCCCCTCCCTCCCGTCTCCCTCCCTCCCCTCCCTCCCCCTCTCTGCCCCCCGGGCTGGAAGGAAATGTTTCCTCCCAACAACAGAGCCTCAAAGTGACTTTTCAATCTGACATCAGCAGACATGTTCTGGCTTCTCTGCCAATGCATTGTCTTTTTTTAGTTTAGTGTTTTCTAAAGTGGGCGGGTGCTGGTGAGGGTAACGATGTTTTAAGGGGAAATAACAGCTTTTACAGGCAATAGAAGCCTGATTTTTGTCTTTTTCTTTTTCTAAAAATTTTAGTGAATCGTTGCACATGCGGAAACACAAACCAACACAATAAAAGAGAGAGAAAACACGCTATGTCCGCTGAGGCCTAAACAAATCTGCAGGGTTTTTTGTTATGTTTCTTTTTCCCTCCCCCTTCACCGGCCGTGGCTGTGTCCGGCAGCCTCCACGCCACACACCACACACACACACACACGCACCAACCCCACACCTGACCTTCCGCCGCAGAGGCCGGGGGAATAAAACAATATCCCGCAGCCACGAAAGCCACAAATGCTTTCTGAAAGCCTCGGCGCTGCACTTTCACACAAAGATGCCAAAACGTCACAATCTTCAAACTCCGCGGCTGCAGCGCGCTGTCAGCGGCGCTTTGGGTTTTTTCTCTTTTTTTGCCTCCTGTGCTGAAGGTCGCCCGCAACCTCCAAGCAGAACTTTCAAAATAAAACAAGAACCGTTCGGTCTCATGTTTTGCAATTAGGAAAATGAGCTTATTGTGGATTATGAAGATGGAGAATTAAACAGAATCGCGTCCCGGACAGTAAATGAAAGATGCGTTTGATGCAACCGAGTTGTTATTGAATGTGTGAAAAAGCCACTCAATCGAACGCTGCAGCATCTTAGCCCGGTAATCTCCCTCCGTGGACTCGTCAGTGACTTTAGAACAGAGAGTGGGAACGGGAGGGAGTTTACTTCACATCCATAATCCTGCCAGAAAATTATAAATCCCAGATCTCGGCTGACAAAGAGTAGACGTAGCGCTCGAGGAGAGGAGGGAGAGGGATTTATCCAGGGGAGAGTTAGATGTTTGTGTCTGCTTTTCCTCCTCAGTGTCTAAAACCTCACATCATCCTGCTCTTCCTGCCTGGAGTCGGTGTGAGTTTGCAGCGGGGCGGAAAAGTGGGGAACCGGGAAGGAGCCGGAGGAGGAGGAGGGCCGCGTCCGGGGCCCCTCACTGCCGCGCAACGACACACCTGCCGAAGCGCCCTTGAGCAAGTATCGCTGCCAGGGGGCTGACCTCTGACCCCCCCATGACAACAGACTTCCCCTGCAGTGTGGAAAAAAGCGAAGGGAAAGCGCGAGCGACGCGTCGAAATGTAAGAAACATTTAAAAGAGCAGAGGGTGAATAAGGGGTGTGGGTCGGGGGGGGGGGGTGTCGCCGGTGATGTCACACCTCCCAGACAGCCAGGATTGGACCCTAATTAGAAAGCTCGGCAGCAAATAGATAGGAGTCCTGCATGACTGAACTCAAAGTGGCTGATGCCAAAATTTCTGCAGAGGAGAGCGGAGCAGACGGGCGCGGGTTTCGGCGCCGCTGAGAGCCGCCACGCTGCGCCGCGAACGGGCTCCGTGAGCCGGGGGCGAGCCGAGTTCCGGAGGGGATACACCCACGGCGAGCGGCGCCCCCCCCGCGGCTTGGAGGGATAAGAGGACGCAAGGAGCGAGAGCCGAAAAAGCAGTCCGAGTCTACGTGGAACCCGAGGACGCCGCGTCCGCGTCCGCGTCCGCGTCCGCGTCGCCGGAGAGCGACAGAGGCTGAAGCCGACAAGTGCAGAGGACAGACGAGCCGCCGCGTCCAAGTTGTTCCCGCGCTGCGCTCCGGAGGCTGCGCCGATGGCATCCGTACTTGGAAACGGCGGCCGCGCGTCCGGCGCTCAGACCGGCCAGGGCAGATGCAAGTTGAGGAGGCGGCGGAGGAGGCGATCCAGGAGAAAAGGTAAAACTTCACCACGCTGCTCGCCCCCTCTTTGGTTCTACCCCCCCAACCCCCCCCAGCGAGAGCGGGGTCGCTGCGCACCTTGGCGGCGGGGCGGCGGAGCGCACGGCCGGCGACCCGACCCCGACGCCGCCGCGGCCGCGGCCGCCGAGCGCTCGGCTCCGGCTCCCTCGTGTCGACGCGCCGCGCACGACGAACGCAGAGAGATGTCACCTGCTCCCGCCGATGAACCGCAGCATCCCGCACCGGCGGCTTTAAATGACGCATCGCCTTTTCCCCGGTAAAAGCCCAAGTTGTCGCTGCGTGTCTCGTCCCCAGAAGCTTCGGTCGTCGTTGAACATCCCGGACGACAGAGACGAATTTAAACAGTAAATTCGTTAGAATAAAACTGCGCCTGCGGGTCGAGCGGCGCGTTTTCACAGTTTCAGACCTGACGTTTGACGAAAAGGGGGAAACGGACGCGGCGGCGCCGGAATCCGGTTTAAACTTCCCCGTAAAAGAGAGAAAAAGAAAAGGAGCAGTTTCCTCCGTCGGTCCCAACGTGTCCTCGGACTTGAGGTAAATTAAAGCTCCGGGTTAAGGTGAGTCGGGCCGAGGTCACCGCGGATCCTCCTTTATCTTTACCTTTTTAAAGAAAGGACCGACGCATTTAACGTTCGAGTCGGGGAAGTACCGAGAACCGGGAGCGGCCGTGAGGGTCTGGGTCCGTCCCCGGAGCCTCTTCCTCCCCCCGCGGTCGCCTCTAAAAAATACCCCCGACACACGCTCTCACCCGAGGCTTCAACTCCTGGGCTCCGCTGTTTAAAAGTCCGGAGCCTGAGAAACGGCTCAGGGCCCGAAGCAGGCGGAGGCAGGAGGGAATTGAATTACAGGGCTGCGGGTCTCATCCGTCGTGTAATTTTAAATTTAATTTTTTTGACTCGTAATCTCACCTGCGAGGAGAAGAAGTTAGACCCAGACGTGGCTCGGACTCCAGCGGAGGAGCGGTCCGATCCGCGCCGCCTCAGACGCACCAACGTCGGCCGTTCTCCCGTAGTTCCCCGGTAGCTGTGCTGGAACGGGCGCTGACCGGGGTTCGTGGTAAAATCAAATCCCCGTCCTGGTTTTATGCTCTGTAAATTACATTATCTCTGCCTGTAGCGTCCACTTATTATGTGCTGTTTATACCATTAATTCAGAGGGAAAATAATAAAAACCAAAAACAAACAACACAAGAAGGAACCAAAGGCAGGACCCGGATCAGTCTCCATCTCTCACACGACACTTGTTCCCCCTTTTTTCTTTACTTTCTTTCTTTTATTAATTGGTCACAATTTGCTCCATAGTTTTGTTCTCTGTTTAAAATCCACCTGCAGCTGCTGCGTAATTTTACGACCTGTTATTTTATTAGTCGTCTTGCTCTGTGATGCGACATTTTAGAAAAGATTAAGAGAGAAGTTATTTAGATTTGTCAGTAAAACCTTTGATACCTTGAAGCTTAAGTGCCTCCAAAGAGATTCTCCTGGATTTATTTTTCCTGATTTTTTCCTGGGGTATTTTCTTCCTCGTTCCGAAGCATCAAACACTTATTTTGCCCTGGCAGAGCCACAAACACTCCCAGAAATATAAATATATATGATTTTTTTTTTTCCATTTGCACATTTTTTGGCGCCTCCATAAGAAAAGGACGGAGGGGTGGGGGGCTCTAAATAAAGCAGCAATGACACATTTGTTTTTATTTATTTATATGTACAACAGATGATAGCACAACTGTTTGTGTTGTTTATGCTTGAAGATGCCGACGTGTCGCCCCGTTGCATTGTGGAATATGGATGAACGCTCGGAGCGTGCGGACGTATCCGACCGCAATTGAATGCATAACGAGCTTTCATAAACACTTTGCACTTGTCATCAAACTACAAACAGACAACTGCACCTCATTTCCATAACCTCTTGATTTTTAATAGCCCAAGTAATTGAGACAAGGCAGACAATACATAAAATATAGTGCTGAGGCAAATGTATTTACATAATGGAAACGACAGAATTGGTTCCACAACATTAAGCATTGCATATGAGTATCACAGAAACGCGCACACATTAGCTGACAGGCCTTCACGGCGTGTTTCCGAACGGCTAATTTATCAGCACCGCTGATTCACTCTGATAACACGGGACATTAGGGGCCAGTTCGGGGGGCCTCCTGTAAATGAACTGTGTCTTCGGGAAGCGCCGATGGCCGCTGACGCCTACGAAAGCTGCGGGGGGGGGGGGTCGCTGTGCCCCGGCTGCTGGAACCTTCGGTCAGATCTGCTCCTCTTCCCTCACAGATTGTTTTTCTCTTTGTGCCGAATCTCTTCTTTTTTTTTTTAAAACCGGCATTTTATGATTGGGGGATTTTTTTTCCCTACGTCAAACCTGACCACAAATTAAACAAAGCCGAGCATTATTTGCTTTGTTTTTTTGTTTTTTTTAATCATTATATCTCTTCATCACAAATGAGATCATCTTGACATTTCACACAATTATTTTCACAGACACAAAGGCTAAAAGTCACAGAGGGGTTATTGCTCGGTATCTGGGGCCTAAGCCTTGGAAAAGGCTGCAGATTATTTGTAGATGGACCCTAAAACCTCTGCGTGTTCAGAGGGTTGTTCAGATTCCTCCCCACGACTTGGCTTCATATTATTTCTTTGCATTTGTTCCTTTTTGGATGGGCAGGCCTCATAATTACAGAACTGCGATTGGAAGCCAGAGACGTGTTCGTTCACCTCTCCCGGCGTCCGGGCCCTCGTCTTCCCACAAATCCCACCCTTTGCTGACTGCGTCGCCCCCCTCTGCTGCGGTTCAGCCAACAGCACGGGGCGGCGGCGGCGGTGCGCGGACCCTCGGCTCGCTCCGTGCGCGGTGTTTGACCGGTGTCATTTCTCCTGGAAGGATTCATGGACACACCGTGCTCCGGCCTCTGATTAATCACAGCCTCGTGATTTAGGGGTTTGTCCCTAAAGGGATGTCGGTGCCGTAAATAAAACCCTTTTGGAGCCGTGTGACAGTCCAGTGATGTATAGGAACATGTGGTGTTTTTGTTTATGCGAATCATACGTGTAAATCACCGGTGCGACACGACCCTTTTTCCTCTCATCTGCGTCTCACTGTGGCATAAGTACAACATATTCCTTCTCTATTATCCACAATGTGTTTTTTTCTCTTTTTATGAATGACAATAAGCACTGCAGAGATTTATGGGCCAACGTTATTTCTTTTTTTTTCTCACCCTGTGCTCTCAGCCAACGGTTCAGTATATCAGCGAATCATCGCGAGTGCCGGGGGGGTTGAGGAATGTTCACCATAATTTATGTGGCAATTGCTGTTTACACTCTCGTCGGGAGCGGCAGAGGGGTCGAGTGTGTGTTGCCGGAGCGGTGATGGGGGGGGCAGCAGAAGGTGAGGGTCATCGCCCTCTCATGCTCAAGGCTCCTGTCCCGGTTGGGGGGGGCATTGGCGCCGATCGGCATCAGCCCCCCCCCCCCCCCCGTCGGGGCGTCGTCCGCTCCCCCCGTCCCTCCGGTGGCGGCGGCGAAGGAAGCGTGGAGGTGAGGGCAGAGGTCAGGATGGCGAGCGGAGGCTGAGGGACACTGAGCCTCCGTTAGGATTTCACTGTCTCTAACAGTCCTGTTTCCAGCCACATATGTTTGTTGCACTAGAAATTTGAATAACTGGATTTTCACACTTAACACAAATTTATTAGTAAAGCATGAAAAGCTTGTATCTCTAAAACGCCGTTTATTTTCATGTATTCAGGACCAGCTATAAATAGCCTTGTTTCACTTGGACGATGATGCGTTTTTTAACACAACAGTATCAGATAAGAGGGAACGTCTTCGGCCTATAATGGAGCATGAAATTTAAAGTTGTGTTTTACTGTCGTGATAGCAGATGTTATTTGAAAACTAATATACTGTTTATACAGAAAATACCGTCATAGCTCTCTTATTCTCACGCTGCTACCACTCTTCATCACTGTGTGTGTGTGTGTGTGTGTGTGGGGGGTTAGTTTCTCGTTTCTTGCAGCGTTTAAATCTTTTTTTTGACCTATAAAGGACCAGTGTGTAGGATTTAGTGTCATCTAGCAGTGACGTTGCAGGTTGCAACCAACTGAATACCCCCCCCCCCTTCTGAGTGCAAAGGAGACCCCACAGGGGCCTTCAGGCCTCCTCCAGGGCCAGTGTTGGTTTGTCCTCACCGGGCTCCCGTAGAAACATGACTCCGTGACATGGCGGCTCCGCGGAAGAGGAGACTCTCCCTACGTAGACACGAAGGGCTCAATCCCAGCCGGCGCAAACGCAGCGATCCTTTGTGATTATACGCCGATGAAAACATAATTATGCCTATTATTTTCCATCTCTGCCCGTAGATCCCGTTAGAGGCTACGCGCCGGCCCTTCGGTAACTGGTTGCCGGTGTGGTAGCCTCCGGTGCCGGTTTCTGTGGAGAGGAGCCGCAGCGCTCTGGTTTCAGCCCCGGAACACTTGCGTCACGTTTGTTTGTGTTTGTGTTGATAACCGCATTAAGGGGCGCGACAAAAACACCGCTGGCATTTATGAGGTTAATGAAGGTCGGCGCCGATGGCAACGGCGCGGCGCCCCGCTCTGTGCACACGCATGGCTCTGTGAATTTACAGGCGCCTCCTGATTAAGGTTGAGCGGCGGAGGAGTCGGCAGCGCAGGACGCGGCGTCCTCTAACCGACCGAGCGTTTCGCCGAGGGAAGAAAAAGGTTATTACTACTGACTCTGGTCTCTTGAGGACGGCTGATAAAATGACCAAGGAAAAGGAATAGCACAACTTTAGCACATTAGCATAATTAGTAATTATCTCATGATAGTCCCTCTTGGCTTTATTCAGGCTCGGCAGTGAGAAATTGTACTTAAAGTTCAGGCTCAGAAAACAGTTTTTTAAAATTCATTTATTTATTTATTTGGCCAAAGTGTCTCCGTAACACGTAGCCGAGCCGCCGAGCGCCGCCCATAATTAAACAGATTTTAAAGAATTCAGAAGGTGACACTTAAGTTAATTAGCCCGTTGTTTGATGACTCCCATGGTTGTAGAGATAAGGTTACCGCTCGCATCACAAATAACTCGCTGCACCTGTTGCTATGGCGACGAAAACACAGGGGTTTAATTGAGTTAGCCGTGCGTCACGCCCTGTCCATCTGTCCGCGGCAGCGCTCAAAAACAACCACCGCTTCAGGTGAGGCGTTTGGGAGCCGCGGCCGTGCGAAGTTTAACCACTTATCTGATGTGTGCGTGCGCGTGTGGATGTGGATTTGTCAGGCCTGTGTTTTCCCTGCGCCTGCGTACGGTACGCGGCGCTGCGACGCCGTCCCTCATCGGGCTGTCAGTCCTCATAAACAGAGATGTAGCCCGGCGAGGCGGCGGCGTTATTCCATCCCGTCAGCGTCTGCGGTCCGCCAGGCAACGCAACGCGAGCGGGCGCGGGAGCTCGCCACGGGAGGGGGAGGGAGCGGCGCTGCCTCTCGGCCGCCGCCGGGACAGTTTGAGCTGGCGTCGGACTCGAGTCGAAGCCCTTCCGATGCAGTTGGAGCTCTGACCGTCTGCTTCTTTCAGGCGTTCAGTGGCCACATCACAAAAGCTTCTATTTTTCTCATATTTTCGGAGCGACAGGAAGATTCCGTTATGCGGATGCATCCTCCCCGTTGTCTTCGCTGTATTCACGGTTTCCCGGCCTTATTATTCTGCGGCCCCTCTTCATTCGAGGCGTTTACAGTCCCTCATCCCAGGGCCCATCGTGAGCAGTTCGCCGGGAGAGTGATTTTTTTCCCTCCGTTGGACGTGCCGAGTTTTCAGGGCCCTGAACTACCACCGGTTTCCTCCACCCGCGGCCCCTCGTATCTGTGCTTGAAACCGGTGATTAACGGCACGTCCCTGATGTTGGGGGATAAAAGGCCCCTTTTCGCGCGCCCTCGGACTCGCCCTCGTCGGCCGTCCTCCGGCGGAGACAGAGGGTGACTCCTGCGTATTTCATGACCCCGCGGTTCCGTCGGGCTACGGTTCCTCAGCTGAAATGTTTAGCCGTTTGATAGACCAGACGACAGAGTGAATCGGCGCGGAGTCGACAAACCGCCTCCGCCTGCGGCGACTTGGGTGTTGAGGCCTCTGTTTCACTTCACTGTCGACTGAATATCTTTTGAGTTTTGGACGGCTGCTCAGACAAGACGGGGAATTTATGGGCGTCACTTTGGACGCTTTTATCACCGTTTCATGACATTTTAAAGTCTAAACTAAGGAATAAATCATAAAGGTATTCGGTAGATCAACCGGTGATAAGCAGCCTGGACGGTCGGCTTCAGATCGTCTCCAGGTTTTATCTGAATTCCCCTGAATCAAGTCTGTTCATTCCATGTAGATTTGTTTCAATCAAATAAAAAGCTGTTGATTCAAGGTGGCGCGTCTATTTTGTTTGATTCTGGGTTTTTTATCATCACGCTATCGAGACAAGCTGTCACATCTAACGTCCTGCCAATAGCATGAAAGTGCCCTGAACATCATGGTGGCAAAACATTTCTCCGGTTTATGATCCTAATTAGCTCTAACTGTGCCATCATCCCTGAGTCATCATGCCTGGAGAGAGGCCAGATCGTTTGACGGTCCGCGGCTTCAGTCCTTCTCCATCCCCCTCTCCCCTCCTTCTTCCTGTCTTTCATGTCTTTTGGTTCATTTTCTCTCTCTCTCCGTCTTTCCCTTTTTTCCTCCGTCTCTTTTCGCTCGTGTCCCGGGGCCGGTGCGTGTTCGCAGCACCGTGGCTGCTACTGTGTAAACGGACATATTTCATAGGCGGGAAATAGCTGGAGAAGCCGTTGGTATTTGTGCAGCAAAGAAAGGGGCGTTAGCCGGTTCAGGACCCGGGTCCGAGTCGGCCGCGACGCGCGCTCGGCCGCCGCTCACGAGCCGGAGCGTCCCACCGGCGGGCGCTTGACTCTCGGGGACTCGGACCTCCGCGGCGACGTCACGCCTCGTCCGCGTGACAGCGCCGCCGCCCCGTGCAGCTGTGCTGACATAGCAGAGTTACCGCTGCCCCCCCCCCGCCTCATATGGAATAATGAAATTGGATGAAGAGGCTTAACCTACCCCTTCTCTCGCCATCAGGCTGGGTGCCTATTTGAGATAACGTTAATGAAGGGGACTTTAGCCAAGAATAGACACGTCTTGCTGCTGGTGGAGGTGGGGGCTGGGGTGGTTGGGGGTGCTAACAGCATTTATTTCCATTAATAAGATGGAGCGTTTTACAAGAGGGCCTCTCCTGGGGGCTGTCCCACACCGATCCCACACCTAACATACTCCGAACGAGTTCATTTGACCAAAGCGGGCGCGTGGAGACACGCTGCGGCGAGCCTCCGCCCCGAGGGTGGTCCCGCACCACCCCGGCCGGGCGCCGGCGCTCGGTCACCACGGTAACTGCCGACGGATCGTTTCCAGGTCGTCGGTCCGAATCCGAGCGGCTGGAGCTGGCCGCGCCTTCGCTCCCGTTGTCGGTGAAGGGCCCTCGAGGCTCGAGACCCCCCCCCAGGCAGCGGTGGCGGAGCTGGACGAGGGCGAGGGCGCCCGTTTCCACGGGTTGGTGTCCACAGACAGAGACGGGCCCGACCCAGTTATTGTCCCTGCGCCCGGCTCCAGGTAGTGGCGGAGCTGCCGAGTGTCAGGTGACGCGGTAACAGTTGGTAACGACGGTACCGGTCAGGTAAAGAAGTGATGCTGTGACTCGTCATCTTCTGCAGCATCTGTGATGAGTCGCTGTCTCCCAGATGAAGAAGTGTTCAAGCCACAGTGAGTTTTTGATTTACAACATGGAGGCTGGAACATGACTCGTCGTTTTTTTTATTTTGTTGCCGTCATTGAAACCAGTTACCTGGTAGAAAAAGATGCACTGATAAGCCGAATCCTGGACCTGGTGCCAGTTAAAAAGCCGGAGGAGAATGATCGGGCGTGTTCGAGTTGCACCGAGCTGCCGCAGGCTCAGGCTTTATGTGGACGACATCCGATTCGCCTTCGCTGAAGATTCGGAGACAAATTATTGAGAATTACTATTTGAAGAATTTAAAAAGGGCAAATACTAGAGTTCATTAAGTAGCCATTTAAAAAAGGAGCATCACAATGTGACTTATGTCGCGGGCGAACCTAACGTGTGCAGCGATGATTGAGAAACGACGAACGCTTTGTGTGTGACTTGGTAACAGACACATGGACCGACGGACGGACGGACGGACGGACCGACAGACCGACCGACGCCGTCTTGTGTGTGCAGAGATACACGGTGGCGGTTGATTCACGGAGATGAACGCACGTTTCCTCTGATGCACATTAGACCCGTGGGGCTGATGGAACTGCCTAATGGCAGATTAGCGCCTCGATAGCGATGAGCGCACACGTGCGAGCTTCCTTCCTGCTTTAATATTCAGTTGGCGTGCGAGCGTTAAATAAGTGCCGCCCTTCGCCCTACAGTAAACCCTCCTCATCCATCGATTCCAGCATCCTTTAGAGGCTCCTTGTAGGAGAGAACGACAAACTTATCTTGCAAATCCTTTAAAAGGTGTTTAAAAAAAGATAAAAAGAACCTTCGCCTGCATTAAGTCGGCCCGTTGTTCTGCGGAGTCGGCGGCGTCGCACACCTTAGGGCCAAGCACTGCGCCGTACGAAGTCCTGTTTTCCCTGAGTTTGACGGTCACATGAAGTGCTGTTTACCCCCCATGCCACACAGGTTTTGATTTGTACAGCTTGAAGTGGTGGAGCGTAATAGATGTGTTTGCATTTGATGGGAAAAAACTGAGTGTCCCAATCACTCATCCATTGCCTTTGATAGCTCAGGGTGTATTTGGCTTCGCCCAGATAAGGCCTGAGTATACATCAAGTCGGATTCAGTTGAATTGTTTGTACACACACGGTGCTTTGGCATGGGTCTGCTTGGATGGGCTTTGGCATGATGGAGAATCCCCCCCCGCTCTCCGCTACCTCCCTCCCTCCCACAGCGGCGCTCTGGGGCTGGAGCTGTCGGTGAAGGGCGAAGGGGTGAAGGGTGCCTGGGACCCGCGGCTGCCGACGCTGCCTTGCATAAAGGACAAGCGAGAGGATGTCTCTGGGCGGACGGAGTCCCAGAAACACTGGCACAGCTCGGCCTACTTCCCCCCCTCACACAACTAGACACAAGGTGGACTGGTAAAGTCTCTGTTTGAGGCTCTGCAGCCTGCGCCTCCGTGCCCTTCGCCGGGCTCCTAATATTTTCTGATCTTGGCTCGCAGTCATCGGATTCTGACTGCGACCCAGACGTCCGTCGCCCGGTCGCCCGGGTGTTTCGCTGAGGCTCGGAGCACGGGGGTAAAGCTGTGCCGATGTTGTGCAAATATCTCTTCAGCTCACGATCCATCCGTGACGGCGGACGGGGTAAATGGGCTGAAATGAGATCGACTGCGAATGTGCAGAATGGCTGAGAGGGCTTCGTTAGATTTCTGTCAACAGTTCTCTAATTTTAAAAAAGAAACGTTTCAAGCTAACTTTATTTGCATTATGCCGTCCTCTGTTTACATTCTCAACCACTTTGACAGTTATTCAACTTCAGCCAATAATTTTTTTTTTAAGACCATTTTCTCATTTTTAAATTGTAGACACTTGAGACCCGATTTACATTTGTCTCTTTCGCTTACCTTTGTTTTGATGGGATTTGTTTTCTATTTATGAGGTTTTATATTGTCACGTATATTTGCTCTATGTAGACAGGTGCAACTTTTTTTTCATGTTGCCGTACTGATGCTTTTTGCTGTTATTTGATCGATTATTCTTTTTAACCAAGGCTCTGTGAAACCTAAAACTAGACACCCCTTCATAGACAACTTGTGCCACTCAGACAAATATGGTTAAAAACTGGATCCGGTATCGCAAGAATCTGTTTCTCGATACCCGGTTCTCAGTTGTAGTTCACAAACCTCGTGTGTGTGTGTGTGTGTGTGTGTGTGTGTGTGTGGGTGTATGTGTGTATACATTTGTGCCTTAATATTCAACAAATAAAAATTAATTGTATGTGGTTAAAATATTTCATCTTGTATATTTCTTATTTTTTTCGTATTTTTGCAGCTACACTATATAAATAAATATATATGAATGTTAAATACAGTAGAGAACAAATAAACATGGAAAATTACATAATCTGCATTGTGCCTAATATTTTTGGAATAATCCAAATAAAGATATGAACACAAATATTCATACCTTTTATACAAAGTGGCTGTAAATTTGTTCTTTAGCCTGATGAGAGCTTGAAAGAGAAACTAACTAAGCATCATGCCACAGATTTTTCAGAGTTTTAAAAATTTGAGGATACTTAAATATTTTCTAAATACGATGTGAGATTAAATATCATAATTGTCATCTGCATTTTCTACACTTGCAAATACAGATGATGATAATGATGGTGAAACAGATTGTAACTAGAGGGAAACTGCAGTGTTTTCGAACCGGGCGAGTTCACCCTGTCATTGAGTTCCAGTCTGGGTTGGTGATCTCTGAAAGCACCGGCTCTCCCAAATGTCCAGAAACTGTAATTAAAGTCGCACTAATCATGTGCTGCACCGTCGGCGGCGCACGCCGGAGCCCTGGCCCCGCTCTGGGCCGCATTCAGACCTGCGCCGCGGCAGACTCGCCGCGGCCCGCCGGTCCGCCGAGGGAGGGGGGGTGGCGGGAGCGTTTGGTGGTAATGGCCCGGTGGCAGCGCCGATAATCCTCCTGCTACTCCTGCTGACTGCAGAGAGCCAGCGCTTTGTTCTCCGCTCCTCGCGTTAGCATGACCAAGCATCAGCTGGATAAGGAGGGAGATGCTCGCACGCACGCGTGTGCGGACTCGCGTGGGCGAGAAGTCGTGCAGCGGGAGGATGCAGCCACACACACACGCACACGCACACACACACACACACACACACACACACACACACACACACACACACACACACAGTCCGTGCTCTCGGACAAAGACACAACCACAAAGGTCGTGCGTTGACCCCTCTGGGCTGCAGGTGCCATTATCTTCCCGGTACATGTTCCAGGAGACTTTCTCCAGACGGTCGGCCGCAGCTGACACTTCAAACGCCAAGATGGCAGACGAAGACGGCGCCGAATGAAGGCAGGCTACGGGGAGACAGGGAGCCGAGCGATAAACAAGTAACCAGCGCGGATGGATTGTGATATTAACGTGGAGTTTTGTGCAGTTGGTTCCACACTTTTAAAGCAGAGTTGTGTTGTTTTGGCCTCAAATGTGTGGTCCAGAGTTTTGGCTAGTGCTTCTCTAAGAGTTGTGCCGACGTTTTCAAGGGCGAGGGAACAGAAAAGACAAAAAAAACCCAACCCATAAAAACCCAGGATATAACAAATTAATGTTAGAAAAAAATTAGCATCACACCAGATCATTTGTAGAAAAAAAAATCACTACATAAATCTTTTTACAAAGATGTTTTCCTGCCACACTTTATTTATGAAGTCTGCTCAGTCAAATTCATCACAAATATTCTTGCCATTATTTTAAAGTGAAATAACTGAAACGATTAGTTGATCAATTGGTTAGTTGACCAAAAGAAAATTGATTATCAAGGTAATATTTAGACAAAAGTTAATTCTCCTCATTCCAGATTTTGAATTGTGTGTATTTATTGTATTTTACTGTCTCATATGATAAGAAATTGAAATGAGCTGTTTGTTAGACCAAACATCAAGCGTCTGAGTTCCAGTCTGCTACAGGATCTCTGAAAGCACCGGCTCTCCCAAATGTCCAGAAACTGTAATTAAAGTCGCACTAATCATGTGCTGCACGTCGTATACGCTGAGCCCTGGCCCGCTCTGGGCGCATTCAGACCTGCGCCATGCAGATTTCCGCTGCGCCTGGCCGTCCGCCGAGGGAGGGGGTGGCCCGGGCGTTTGGTGGTAATGGCCCGGTGGCAGCGCCGATAATCCTCCTGCTACTCCTGCTGACTGCAGAGAGCCAGCGCTTTGTTCTCCGCTCCTCGCGTTAGCATGACCAAGCATCAGCTGGATAAGGAGGGAGATGCTCGCACGCTCGCGTGTGCGGACTCGCGTGGGCGAGAAGTCGTGCAGCGGGAGGATGCAGCCACACACACACGCACACACACACACACTCACACACACACGCACACGCACACGCACACGCACACACACACACACACACTCCACACACACACACACTCACACACACACGCACACACACACACACTCCACACACACACACACATACACTCACACACACACGCACACACACACACACTCCACACACACACACACATACACTCACACACACACGCACACGCACACGCACACGCACACGCACACGCACACACACACACACACACATACACTCACACACACACACACATACACTCACACACACACACACATACACACACACACACACGCACACACACACACACACACACACACACACACACATACACTCACACACACACGCACACACACACACACACACACACACACACACACACACACACACACACACACACACACACACACACACACACACACACACACACACACACACACACACACACACACCCTCCCACTCACAGCCACAGTCACATACCTGAGGACTCCACTTCCTGTCTGCAGTTATTATCTTTAGTTTAGTTTTCATTCCGACATGTTTTATTTTAGTTGTCAAAGTTAGTTAGGTGCCAAGTTTACACATCCTGTGCTTGTTTGGTCATTTCTCAGCTGTGCTGTACCTGAAATGCTCCATTATTATGATTCTAAACTTGTTTTTGTGTCTGGAGGAACAGTGTGGCACCACTCTCATGTCTGCTGCTTAGCTTAGCTTAGCTTAGCTTAGTTTAGTTTAGCCTAGCTTAGCGTGAAGAGTCCAGACGAGGGGAAGCGGTGATGTTCTCTCTGTTTTGTACGGATGGAAGGAACAAAATGGAGTATTAACCGGTGAGCGTCTGAGGTGCTGGTAGGAGCATTTTTAACAACTTTTTACCTTTGTAACGAACCTAGGCTAGCTGGGTCTCCCCTGGTTCCCAGCTCTCCGGCTAAGCTAAGCTAACCGTCTCCCGGCGGCGGCCCCAACATGGCGGTGCCGTCGATCTTCTCCTCTACGCTTCGGCAACAAAGTGAAGAGGAGTTTTTACCAAAATGTCAGGGCCCCTTATTTGAGGTCGCCTCATTTAGCATGGAGCAACACTGTAGGACACGTCTAATTAGTGGTTTATAACACACTACAATGTAGTACAACTATTACTATAGCTCTTACTGCAGGCTAATATATGGCAATATATAAAAATGAATGAAACTCCTTTTGTAATAATATAAAATATGTCTTCATAGCAGGTGGTTTATTTGCTGGCAATTATTGTTTATTAATAAACACCTAACATGTCCTTCTAGCTGCTAATATGCTACACGGGGAAATAAAGCGTCACCAAAATGTTGAATTGTAACTTTATAAGAAAATAGACAAAAACAACAATAACAGACAGTTGACCAAAACAATTCGATGAGAGTGTTGTTAAGCCTCCTTTTTCTTTATTATGCATTATAATCAAAGAAAGTAATAGCATGTGTCGTTTCTAGCATATGTTGGTTAGACGGAGCTCGTTTTCTACACATCGATTCTAAATATCGTTACAGCGTCACTAGAACCAGGGGCAGCATCGATGCTCACGACCGCGCGGGTTCCCCCGCGCTGCGATTCGGCTCGAAAACGAGTCCGAGTTTTACCTGGTACCGAGCGTGACCGGGCACACACACACACACACACACACACACACGCACGCACACACTCACACACAAACAAACACACATACTCACACACACTCACACACAAACAAACAAACACACTCTCACACACACATACTCACACGCACAAACAAACACACACTTACACATACACACTCACACACAAACAAACACACACTCATACACACACATACTCACACACACACTCAAACACATACACACACACTCACACACACACATACTCACACACACACTCAAACACATACACACACACTCACACACACACACACTCACACACACTCTCACTCACAGACACAGACTGTTTCTCCGGCGTCGCCCTGCAGCCCTGCAGCGAGGCAGAGGGCGGACGGCTCGGCTCTGGGATCACAGCGGGGGATGTGTCGTGGTTAGTGTGGCGAGCCGCGTTCATTTCCTCTCGTTAGACTCCTGCGACGGCGGGTTCTGCTCAGATTTACCTTTTTTTTCTTTAACAAGAGCCATTTTACTCAGCCGCAAACGTCACCTGCTCCGATAAGATAAAATAACGTGAAACTTTAATGATCCCCCCGGGACAGCGGAGTGTTGCCGTCGCTACTCGTAGCAATGGATACACTGGGGGTGCTATCGTATGAATGTAGCAGAATGGGGAATATTAAATTAGTATTAAAGTCCAGACCAGCAAATCAGTCTTAAACATGTGAAATAGGCTCGGATAAATACAAATAAAAAAGGCACTAATTGATTTATTACTATTACCTGGGCACCAGAAAATACTAAGTAAAATACAAATAGAGAAGCTTTGGCAAAAATATGAAATACTGGCTACATATGGTGACCCCCACCATATGTAGCATTAACTACTATATAAAAATAGGGATGATATCGCACTGTATTGTGGTTGTAAATAGATATGTCCTTATTTATGTCTTAACATCTTTAAACCGTCTGATGAAGCGTTCAGAGGATCTATAAATGTGACAGTATTTAATCGTACATGTTGGGTTTGCAACTTGCTGTGAAGGATTTGTACTTTACATGTAAATATCTTTAAAGGTTTTGTTCATGAATTTATGTAAAAAAAATATTTTTTTTCCATTTAGGTTTTTTTCTTTCATGGTAATAAAAGGTTAGAAAAGTATGTAGCAGTGATGAGTGTTGTAGGGAAAACAGACTGGTAAAAAATATATACATATATATATAGTATACTAATATACACTAAATAGCATATATAGTGCACATGAAAGTGATTGTTTGAGACCGTCACATACAGTCTGTCTGGAGGTGTTCATTCAGTTCTATGTTTTAGCATTGAGGACTTGTTGTTGCGGGGGGGGGGGGGGGGGGGGTGTTACACTGCACTAGAGTCAGAGCCGTAGAAGCATTTTAAATTACCACAGGTGAAAATAGTCCCTGGAAACAACCCGAACCAATCAGACCGGCCCCGATTCTGGCCCCCAAGTTCCCCACGCACCTGCTCGCCGTCGGCCGTCTCTCTCGCCAGCGCGACAATCAGATCCTTGTTGGCGGCACGCTGGGCCCGGCCGCGGCGGTGCCCATTATCTCACGCCGAGCAGGTGCCGAAACCGATCGCTCCTTGACCGCGATGCAGATTTGTGCCAAACGCGCGTCAAGCAATCCATTTTTCAATTTGGTTTCCTGCCTGAGATAAATTAACAGATGTTGATTGATTTCCTTGCTACCTGTGCTACCGTGAGCCGTGTTTACACCTGACAGCCGGGGCGTCATACCTGAGTGGCCGTTTGAGACCAACGCACATTATAATTAGCATTTTTCTTCCAATACATTGAAAACTAGCAGGAGACTGACTGTAGCTACTTTGACACCTTTTACTTTTCTCACCCTTTTGTTCGGCTAATCAACAGATCGCTCTGAGGAAGACGAGGCCCGTATCACACGACTCCGCTTGCTAGACAATATGCAGCTGCTTTATCATACTGTATATTATCACTTATGTATTAAACAGACTTAAGCACATCAATCTTCATTTTCTCTTCTTTCACTCTATGCCTTGATAACACTAACAACAGCACAGCAAAGACGTCATTGTCACTTATTCCTTGCCCCTGGAGCCTCAGATTCGACTTGACGCGATCAGAGCCCCCCCCCCCAGCATTTTCACAGCCACCTCCTTTCACCAGCTGGTTATTACTGCTAAAAATACACTAATAAAACTGGTGTAGCCTGACTCCATCGCGCCCTAATGAAGGGAGTCAAGTGGCACGCGGCAGATATGCCCTCAAATGTGCGCTGTCACAAGCCATTTAATTGAACTCGAGAAACTGGGAGCCGGCGTTGTTTTGCCCCCCCCACCCCACCACCACCCAACCACACACACACAGACGCACCCATTCTCTCCCCGCAAGACGAAACGCGCTAATATGCCATCTTTATTGCCGTCGTCTCGGCGATCATGATAGTTTTCCCGTAGTGATGATCTGATATTATCTCCCCTATGTTCCCTGCTCATGCTCGTCAAGCTGCACTATATTCACTGATATGAGGGGAAGGAAAACACCAGTGTATAATTTAATGCTCACAGAAGGTTAACGAGGAGCCTGACAGACAAACTCTAAAGCCGCTGAAAACTCGGTTCTCTGTAACATAAATGTTCACCACCGAGCAGGGATGGAAGTCGAAGTTCCAGCGGAAACACATTTAGTCGTCACGTATTGAGAATTTAACCCTCAACACTCCGCTCTGTCTAGTTATGATGTGTCTCGGTTGATTTCGGGTGCTTTGATACCGGTGGCCTCATTATGCGGATCATGAGTCACGACCAACATTAAGCTAAATACAGTTTTGGTTTATGAGGGAAAAAGACAGAGGGAAATGGGTTAATGAACTCGTGCTACGTATTCACAGCCGCTCGCTGCCTTACATGTGGAAGAAAGGTCTCAGTGGGCTCCAGAAAGCTTTACTGATTTAGAACGAGGCTTGAACTGAGGCCTTTCTGTGTGAAACGCCTGTTCTCCCCCAGCCTGCGTCGGTTTCCTCCCACGGTCCGTGGACGGGCAGGTGAGCCTGATTAGCCACTCTGGAGGCGCCTGGAGCTGAGATGTGTGCTGCTCTCTGACACGAGAGGAGGCAGCGCGGCGGAGTCGAGTCAGGCGCCAAGCCGCTACCAGCTCATTGACTCTCCCCCGTAGCCTCTCTCCCCCTCTCTCCCTCTCTCTCTCCTTCCCTCTCTCTCTCTCTCCCTCTCCCTCTCTCTCTCCTTCCCTCTCTCTCTCTCTTTCTCCCTCTCTCTCTCCCTCTCTCTCTCTCTCTCCTCTCTCCCTCTCTCTCCCTCTCCCTCTCTCCCCTCTCTCTCTCCCTCTCTCCCCTCTCTCTCTTCCTCTCTCCCTCCCTCTCTCTCTCTCCCTCTCTCCCTCCCTCTCTCTCTCCCTCTCTCTCCTTCAAGTTGGCGCCGTAGCCAGGAAACGAGGAAGTCGGCAGGATTACGTTTTGCTGATTTGAGGCCAATTGCTGGTTTTCGCCAGAGTGTTGAGAGGAGGATGTGAGCGTCTGTGATTATCGGAGGGCTGAGAGGGCGATGGAGGCGAGCGTCTCTTCCCTGGGCCTCAGGCTGAACATGACCGACTCCATTCCCCCGACGCGCTCTGCCCGGCTGCTGGTCGGCTCCGCGGTCGGTCGTCCGGCCTCTGTCAGGAGGCAGGGCAGCCGTTAAATCGCTAAACACTTCGCCGTTCGTATCAGGTGTGTGCTCCACTTCCTGAAGAAAGAGAGAGAGAGAGACATTGTCTGCTCTTTGTATCATCACAGAGGGCTGTCTGCAGCATATGCTGTATTTTTAATTCAACAAGAGCATTTTGGAAGTCTTGTAGCATGACACACGCCAGCAGCTCGCAGTAGCGTTTCCCCTGACGCCGACAGAGAAATCAAACGTAAAATGAAGCACCGGAGCGAGCGAGCGGCGATACAGAACAGATGTTCCCAGGAATGTCGACTTTTTTGTTTGGCCCGTATCTTTGACACCGCCATCCTCCGATAAAGTGAGTGACGGAAGCGGGAAGGATAAAGGTGGGGGGGGGGTGGGGGCTGTGAGAAGAGGAGTGGAAGGAAACTTTGAGGAGGAAGAGGAAAAGCGGCGCTGTTGGTAGAACTAAGTGGAGGAAGCAGTGGCGGGCGGGGTGTTCGATGGCAGGAAAGTGGGACAGCCACACAGCTGTGTTTTGGCGTCGAGGGACGCCCGAGATTGGTGTCACTGTATTTCATTGTCAGGCAGAAGAAAAGGAGAAAACACTAGAGACACTGTGATGTACAGAGAGAGTGAGAGAGAGAGAGAAGGATGGGGGTGAGGCGGGGAAAATGAGAGTTAAAAGAGAGACAGACCCGGGAGCAGCTGCTCTTATATTACCTGCCGTAGAATAGAGGGAAGAAAAAAAGGCACTGGTGTCGGCAGTTGTGGGGGGTGGGGGTGGGGGGGGGGGTAAACAGAGGCGCCTCACTCTTCACACGGGGGGAAGAGCGATGCCAGGTTCAGTCGCAGCGTGACCTCACGAGCGCTCGCCGTCGTCTAGACCGGGCCGGAGGAACACCCCCCCCCCACGATTCGGCTCCCGCTGCGTGAGGCGTCGCCAACGTCGTCGAGATCGGCCCGACGCTACATCTCGACCGCTGACTTATATAAGATCACCGGGATCCCTGGGAATTTATGATCAGCCATTATTTCATCGGTACAGTGGGATGAACAGGCTGATAAATGCCTGAAGTCGCTGTGGGGTCAGGCTCTTTTCACGTTTCGCTATTTCATGTTTATTTTGCCGAGAGTTATCTGTCGAGGTGAATCGTTTGAGTAATGCGCCTGAAGTCGGAATGGCTCCGTTCTACGGAGGACAGGTCCACTAGACCCGGGGGGGGGGGTGTCCAGGGCCTCCTCCCATCTCCTCGTATGTTTCATCTTAATCACCGGCCTCATTTTGAACCCTACAGTGGGATCTCCTGTAATAGCAGAGTTGATTTCCTCAAAGATAAAATGGTATTTTATCAAATTGAAATAAAAGAAGCAAAACAACAACAGATGATTGGGAAAAAACAACCCCCCCCTTTTTCCAGCGCACTGCCGGTAAACAGCCCGTAAACACACGGGCTGCAGTTTTGGATGCAGCTTTATTTTCCACCGTTTATTTAAGCCCAAAATGCGTCCTGATGGAGCCATCAGCCCCCACTCGTCGGCTAATGGTTTAATTATGTCCATCTGGAGGAGGCTGGGAAGGGGAGCTCGCCTTACTCTCCAGTCATTCCTCTAGTAATTTGTCTTCCCCCGTGCCCACCGACTGGCGCACCGATGGTGCCGGGAGGCGGCGAAGCGTTCTGGCGGCGGATCGGCCTC
This sequence comes from Istiophorus platypterus, assembly GCA_016859345.1. Taxonomy (NCBI): domain Eukaryota; kingdom Metazoa; phylum Chordata; class Actinopteri; order Istiophoriformes; family Istiophoridae; genus Istiophorus; species Istiophorus platypterus. Next base: position 1,598,642 of record CM029125.1, on the reverse strand, counting down.
CTGCCTCCACCCGCCGCCCGCCGCCCGCCCACCATCCCCCACTTCCAGGGCCGCTGCCGCCTCTGTGGCGCACAGTGAGACGCCGCAAGCTGTGGCGCGCCGTGCGATCCCTGACCTTATGGAAGCCGAGCTGGGTTTCCTAAAAGCAAGTCAGCTCTTGTGTGAATGGAGATAAAAGTCCCCCGTGACTGAGACGTGGAGACTTCATGAGAAGTTCCCGGGGAAAAAAACACAAATCCTTTTGATTTCCAGTAGCAGCAACGACAATAGCTGTAGCGGCACAGAAGAAAAAAATGGGTGAATCCAAACTTATCTCCGCTACTTGGATGAAGTACGTGGACCGACCAGTTTCCGTCCAAAAACACATCTCAAATCGAGGAAGCGTTGAGCCCTTATAGCAATGCTCATATTCTCTTTCTTTCCAATAGTTGAAAGGGAAGATTTCTACCACTCCCCTGTCGTTCTGTTCCATATGAAGCTAAATCCAGGAGACGTTTAGCTTAGCTTAGCATAAGGCAGGAAACAGAAAAGGCTAGATACCAGCCACCTCTGTTTAACACGTACTTTTCAATCAGAAGAAAAAGCTAAGTGTGACACTGAGCTGTTTGTTTTACTAAATGAGCAGGGCCCGGATTTACAGGAGGAACTGTGAGATGGAGCCTGCATATTTTTAGCGCACTGAAGTATGGTGAAACAATCAGCGGGGCTCCGTAAACACCGCTTCAGAATTTGATAGATGATTTAAACGGCGCCTACGTGGACTTGCCCTCCACTGCACCATGGTTGAGAACCGGCAAACGGCAGCCAGCCGCGGCCGAACGGGCCGAGGACGCACGGGAGCAAGACCAAGCCTGTTCTCTCACGTTAATACAAAAAAAGATGATGATAATAACAGGTAAAACACTCTTCCTCCTCTTCCTCTACGGTTCCAATTCCCTTGGATCCAGAGCCTGACCCCTGACCCCCGACCCCGACCTCCGCCCACCCTTGTCCCCGTCATGTAGCCGCACGGATCAAGCGCCCCCCCCCGGATCATGTTCCGTGGCCGATACGGTCCAAATGGTGTCTCCTCGGCCCAGAAGTTTGCTGGGCTGAGTGGCTTTGTTAGTTTGTGTGCGAACATCATTACTTAGTCTGGGTATTGTTGCGGGCAGACTAAGCCGTATTCCCCTGCCAGGGGGATGACATTGAATTACTTGTTGGGGAACTGGGTCAATAATGAGCGTTAGCTGAAACAGCGTGTGTGTGTGTGTGTGTGTGTGTGTTGTGAATAATCAGTCTGTCTCCAGGTGCATTGGTTCAACCTGTTAAATTTACATGACACTGTGTCAGTCTTTGCATGCAGATGTGTTTCTATATAAAAGGACAGAGTCGTGCTGCCGTCAAGCCACAGGGTGGCGGTTCTGGTTTTTCTGGTGTCCCGTTTCTAAGGCCCCACCTCGGCTGCAGATTCCGGGTCAGCGCGTCTTCTTCAGACGGTTCACTTAAACTGCCGGAAACCGCCGCCGCCGCCTTTTTGGCAGTGCACGCAGAAGCGGCTTTAACATTTGAATGGGGGGGGGCTGTTCTGCACAGGTGACCTAGTTACCTTTTTACCCCTGAGAGCACACAGGTTTGAATCTGAAGGTCGGGATGTGCTGTGGGGGCATAAAGTGAAATGCTAAGTTCGTGGGCTCCTGTTTCATCAGCTCCATTTTGAATGAAATAGAAGTGGAGGCTTTTATTTTAACTATCCACATCTGGTGTTTCTCTGAGGAAAAACTATTTTTCGGCGCCGGCCGAAGCCGCCTCCACCTCGTCCCGCCCCACGTGCATACATGTGGAGGATTTATCCTTAACGGATGGGTTCCGCTAATAGATGAGAGCGAGGACAATGTTCCGGCTCATCAGCAGTTCTCACCTTCGCTGGCACCTCAAAGAGCAAGTCGGGCCGATCAAAGGAGGGGAAACGCCGCAGACCTGCAGCCGGAGCCTTGCGAAAGTTCAAATGGCCTCCCTCCCCTGTCTGACGGAGGAAGATGACTTTGATTCCTTGTGGGGGGGGCAGCTGGTTTTGCAACATCTTGACAAAAAAATTCTATAGTAAAACATGGAACGGGTTTATCCCCTGGCAACGTCTTCTTTTTGTTTTCAGTCGAGCAGGTGTGGGACCCGTTTAGTTATTTAGTGGTTTCAGTTTTAGCACCTTGTGTTGGCCAAGATATTCGCTGTCAGTGAAACGAGTCAAGCTATAGTAATAATAATAATGATAATTATTATTATTATACTAGTCCTGACCTTTGAAGCTTCAGTTTTCATTAATCTGCAACAAAAACGGCAAAATAAAAGGAATACAAATTGTCCACCAATCACAGGCCTGGTGCTTTTTCCTAGGTTTTCGTTTTGTGATAAGGCGCATAGAGGAAGACACAGGGACGGGAGGTGGAGATGGTGGTGGTGGTGGTGGTGGGGGGGGCACTGTAGCACCGTCAGTTGGCAGCCGTCGGGGAACAGTATCGGCCTCAATTATGATGGGCAGTGGAGCGCTGCTCAGGAGCAGATGAGCTGAGAGCTGGACCCGGCGGAAAAGTCGGCGGTTGATAGCTGATAATCCCCGGGAAGGGGGGGTCGCAGACGGAGCCGTCCCTCGGTCGGCGGCGCCGCGCAGGGACACGTGGGGAACGTGGCCGCGCCGCGGGACCTGGGGAAGACATTTGTGGGGCACAGTCCAAGGTGAAGGGAAGTGGGTGATATTTTTAATATTGACTCCGAAGTGAGCAGTGAGTAGGAAATGAGCCAGAACCAGAGACGGGGAGCGGAGCGCCCACGTCCGCCGGCCTCCACCCGCTGGATTAAACCGGAGCAAGAACAGGGGATGAAAAGAAAGAGATCGCCTCAGATCGCTCCATTTATTTTAGATTTTCAGCTATTTCTTATTTCACAGTTACAGCACCATCAGTTATTAAATTCAACTGGCAAAATGGGCCAAAAATGGTGTTTGATTATTCCTCCTAGATTCACACACACATAGCTTTGAACCATCTGAATTTCTATTTTTGCACATTATGTCCATAAGGGCGCAAAAGAGAGACGTAACCATGTATTTCCTACATGTGCCCCCTGAGTGCTGGCCCCTGAGTGCTGGCCCCTGAATGCTGGCCCCTGAGTGCTTTAGGATCATTTTTGATACCTGACCGGCTTCGGAGGCCATTTCCCAGGCTCAGATTTCTTCAGGGGTCACTGGGTAACTTTGGCAAGATTAACGGCCGTTTGGAGGTTCTCGTTTTAAGCCCTGGTAACTGGGGCAACTAAACCGAACGAATGTTATTTTCGTCGAGCCGTTGCCAAAGGCAGGGAAACTTGTTTCACTGAACGAACCCAGTATTTCCAGCTTCTGCTGTGGTCACTGGTGTTGTACTATGTTCCCTCCTTCTGCCAGCAAAAATAATAGAGGATATCCAGGTCATAGCCGACAAATGGGTGGCAAATGATTCTGGTTCAGCTGGTCTTTGTCTCCATGCGCACAAGAGCACAAAGCACCATGTTTCCTTCAACAGAAAACAGATTTCTATTTTTGTTCTGCCCGTCACCATTGAACAGAACGTGGGTCGTTGTTGTGCCGGAAATATTTGAACGAGAGGTGCATCATGAAAACCTGACGTTTCATAAGCAAAAGAAGCGACGAGCCTCGGTCGGACTAAACTCTGTGTCGCAGCCGCTGCAACCAAATAACAGCTGCTGTTTTTCTGCCGCCATGAATCACGGGGTTGGGTTCAGAGAGAAGTCGAGTGCCGTACATCAATGGGAAATGCCGTGTGTGGAAAGGTAGTTGTGATGAAAAACCGTTTCAACGGCTCTTCAAACGGTCGTTGCCCCGGTGAAGCTGGAGGCCGGAGTCCCTTCGACCACCCACAACCACGCTCAGTTCTCTGCGCTCATGGATCAGCGCCGGGTGCAGGACTCCCATTGTCCTGTGGTAGCTAACCGGAGGTGCTTTACCGCGGCTCATGCTGATAGTCTGCTTGTTTCTCAGACACCGGGGTTGACCCAGGTGTTATGAAAGCGAATATGTCAGTTTTGTTTTTTCCCACACCCTTGCTCCCTTCACTTATTCAGCACTAGTGGTAAAAACAGTTCATTCAGACAGTCGATTAACAGATATTAGCATCCTTATCAAAACGCCGTCAGTTTTTGTTTTTGTCTTCAGACCGGCTCGCGGCGCACAGATCCAGCCGCGAGGGTCCGTTGGTGAGAGCGGGACGTCGCAAACCCGCTCGACAACAGTAAAAAGTAAATCCGCCCGCCGCACTGACCTGGCTCACTTACAGCGCAGCTGCAGAGTCCAGTGCAAACATTAGGTTTTCGAGGACTTCCTCCACGCGTGTAACGCGGAGGGTGTGTGTGTGTGTGTGTGTGTGAGCGTTGCCATCGTGGAGAGCCGCGGCGCCTCATCAGAACACAGATGCGCCCTGATTAAGGGTGAGCGCAGCAATGACAGAACTGCATTAGTGTGATGTATGTGTTGTTAGCCAGCAAGCAGCTAATTCCAAATTTAACACCTGATTCGCACAATGCAGTCACACCTGAGTGCAAGCCAAGATTTACTACCCTTGTCAGACCACTGATGGCTTTTATAAGTAATTTTTCGGAGTCCCCGATTCGTTGTCTCACGGCGTCGCTGATAATGAATTATGATTTTGGGTCAGGATGCGGCTTAACGGCAAAATTATAGTCATTTGGAAACTGGGTTGGCGTCAGAGAGTCACTCTACTGGAGGGAAAGCCCCCTCCCCACCCCCCCGACCCCTCGTGGGGTTTCGTGAAAGGCAGAAACCGCCGTTTGAAAGACAAATTCGTCCTCGCTTCCAGCAGAGGCAGAGTTAAGTGAGCCTGGGCATCTGCGCGGACCCGGCGGACCCATGCGCCGCGCCACGGTCCGCCCTGAAAGCGAGATGCAGACGTGCCGCTTGGCGGGCAAACCGCTCTTTCCTGGAGTTTCCTCACGTAGTCGGCGCCGACGGAGCATCTGTGCCACCGAGGGGGGCGGCCCTCCCCGCTTGATCCCGCTGAATCATGGCAGTGTTTGAGGTCTTCATGATGGAAAACGAGGGGCCCGGTCATCTCAGGCTTTTGTCTGCCGACAGGTTGTGTGATTTTGAACAAGTGTGTGTGCTGCCTTGTCCCATCTGGCCTTGGTGTATTTCCCAGCCTCTTATTTGTCCTGTTTTACACCTCTCGCAGTGAAAGAGCCCTGTGTGTATGTGTGTGTGTGTATGTGTGTGTATGTCTAGCTGTTAGTGGTGTATTTCCAGGTCAAGCTGGTCCTTTATAATCACAGTTGTGTCAGCAGCCCGCCCGCTCATCACTGAACGAGGATACCGGCCCCTGACATTGACCTCTTGACCCCTCCCACCTTCCCAACACGCACACGGACACGGACACTCCAACGCCACCAGGGTTATTATACTGTGTGTGTGTGTGTGTGTGTTTGTGTTTGTGTGTGTGTACGTATGTGCGTGTCCGTCAACGGGCCTGGAATTAAAGCCGTGGCCTTATGGCCACAAATGTCCCCCGGATGAGCCACGGTGACTCCACCCAAGGTCGGTGGAGACATGCTCCGCCTCCGTGGTCGCGGTCTTATCGGTTCCATTATTGTAAAGCAACTTTCTCGTTTTCTCGCTCGAAGCAGCGATGGCACACGGCGAGAAAAACTTCTGCATAAACCGTCAGCTCAGAGTGAAGATTGATAATTACCCACAGTGGAAGTGTTTGAATTACTGTGCGCTAAGTTGAAGTAGTTAACTACATGTATAAGGAATGTATAAATGGTAGAGATACTGTCGTTAACCAAACGTAACAGATAAAGTTTTGGATTAGAAAGCTAAGGTGATAAGTGGTTGAGGCCCAGGTTAAGTGCCCAGGCGGCTGGGGTCAATGAGGAGGTATTCGAGCTCGATTAACGGGGGGGGGGGGCTCCACAAAACCTAGCCCCACACCTACGGTCATTCCGGCGCCGAAGCTGAAATGTTTGCTGCTGCTTATGTGCACTTACTGGTGTTTCTGTGTGTGTGTGTGTGTGTGTGTGTGTGTGTGTGTTCCAGTCTAGGCCGGTCTGATTAAGTGGGCAGCTGCATGTTCCTTGATTAGCCCACATGCACACGTCAACACACACACACACACACACACACACACACACACACACACACACACACAACTGAAAGTTGTCGAGCGTGTTTGAGCCTGTTTTCCGTGTGTGTGTGTGTGTGTGTGGTGGAAGTGTCTGCATGTGTCTGGGTACCAGTGTGTGAGGATTTGCCTGAGGGCAGCAGTCACGCTCCATTAATTAGCACAGCAACCTGCTGACTTTCAAGTAGCAGTGGCGAAATTAGACCCTGCTTCACCACCTGAAAGGTTCTGTTATTACAGCTTGATTGCTTACATTTCTACATGCATAGCACTGTATATGTGTGTGTGTGCGTCATGCCATCAAATACCATCTCCTAGCGCCCCCCTGCTGAGCTCCTGAGAAAATTGGGGGGGGGGGTGTTTGGGGGAGCAGTGGATATGAAATAAAGAGATTCCTGATGCTTGCAGGCACAGGAGGCTTTTTAACAGCGGCTGCATTAACACTTCGTATTCAGTGGAAGATTCGGGGGGGCGGGGGTGTTAATGGCCTCTTGGCTGTAATGAATACAGTTTACCACAGATCCTCCTTAAACTGATGACTGAAGTACAAACATGAGGGTCAGTAGGTTTTCACATCTGTCAGTGTGTTGTTTTGTTTTTTTTTTAAATGCAGGTCGCGCCCCCCCCATCCAACCTCCCCCTCACCCCCTCACCACCTCACACCCTCACCCCCTCACCCCCTCCCCCTTCCCTCCCAGCGCTTTGCCTTAAAGTCTTGTGAGATGTCACCCTGCATTACAGCGCCCTCCCACACCTCCCTCTGGTACAATTACTGACTGTCAGGGTGTGTATTGACCTCACAGAACAGAGCTAGACCCCCCCCCCCCCACACACACACACACACACACACACACACACACACACACACACTCACTCCACACACACACTCACTCTACACACACACTGGTGGGGGTCGTGGGGGGGTTCCAGCGAGGGAGGCTGGGAAGCCGAACGCATGCGGCGCTGGAGGTAGGAGCACACAGAGGGCTTCAGGGGGAGGGGCCTCCGTGGGAGGCGTGACTGGCGGATGCTTGTTCGCCGCCGCGGTGAGAGACGCGAAACCCGGTGGATTAACGCTGGTTTTCAGCGCTTTGGTCCTTTTTTTTTCTGTGTTTAAAGCTAAGTAGAAAAAGAGTGAAAAGTGAAATCGCTCTTGTCAGTTTACCGACCATATGACCAGGGCTCCATATTTTCATATTTTTGTATGATTAGAATATTTTTAGGGTCACGTTAAAATATTTTATTGTTTTTGTCTCTTCTCTTCTCTTCACCCTAACATTTGAGGAACTGGAACCAGCATCGTTTGTTTTGTTTGTTAATTTCCAATCAGTCCCTTAATTGATGAATGGATTAATTGTTTTTAATTGTTTTAGTGTGTGTGTGTGTGTGTGTGTATATGTGTATATATATATATATATATATATATATATATATACACAATTTTTTTTTTGGTCTAACAGCACCTTGGTCCTTCCATTTTTATTTAGTATTTTCTTTCTCCTCCGTCTCTTTTGACGTCTGTCTGCTTGGCCGCTGCAGCTATCGCTTGCTAACGCTGTTCGCTCTGTCATCCCCCTGTTTGTTGTAAACAAAGCACATCTCTGCCCCCCCCCCCAATTGGGATGGTGCTACCTGAGCAGTGAAAAACCCGAGGAAACTGGCCTGCGTTTGAAGCGCCGCTGCACTACAGCAGTACGTGACGGGCATTTTGTCTCCATAAATAACTGATGATTACTTTAAGTATCTGCTAGGAGGCTGCGAATATAAAAAACAGGAAATAAATAAATAAATAGGAGAGTGTGTGGTGTTTCCAGGAGAGATGGTATTTGGCTGCTGTCTGCTGTCATCAGCGAGGCTCCTCAGTGAGTGATGCTGACAGTTGAGTCGGCCTGGATGCTGTGACACGTCCTTGTCGGTCCACTCAGAGTTAGGGGACGCACCTCGCTATTGTCAGCTCCTATAACCGCTTCACACACACACACACACACACACACACAGTGACCTCCTGACATTCCCTGTCTGCCCCGTCCTGGCTCTGTCCATGTTAAGTGCCAGCTCCCCCGTGCCACCCCCCCCCCCCGAGGGCCGGATCGGAACCGCCATACTGGGCCAGCCATGGATCCCTCCCGGCTCGTCGCTGCACATCTACCACCTTCCCTCAGAGAGCTGCACCAGCGGCCTTCATGCGATTTGCCTTCATTCCCCTGCAGTGGTGGTGGCGGTGACGGTGGCGTCCGGGGCGGCTACGTAGATCACAAGCGGTGCGTCCGCGTTCCGGTGTTAGCAGCGCGGATCGGGGCCCACCTCCGGTCAGACATAAAGCGTTGCCTCGGCGGCGGCGGCCGTTGCAGCGGCACGTGCAGCCTCGGGAGAAGTCAACAAGGCTGTCGACTGTTCCACACTCGGCTTAAAAGCCAAACAGTTTCCTGTTTTTCGGCGGCTGCTTCTGGTCTCAGTTAGAGCTCAGTGTGTTTTCTCATTTTTGAACTGTCACAACTTGTGAGCATGTGTTGCTGATGTGTGGACGGAGTGTGTGTTGTCACGGTGCGGGGATCTGCATCCAATTTCCACACGCTTGTACCTAACACAAACACACACACACACACACACACACACCTAATGCTTCTGACCACATTTTTCTTTTTCTTTTTTTTCCAGCTTGGTCTCTTTTCTGTTTATCTGAGCTCGGATCCATAACTTTTGTTTTGTTCATGACATTACTCCATGTTCTCAGTGCTCAGTGGAACATGTCTGAGTTATTGCACGGTGAATTTTCAACGATCTGATTTAATTGATTTATTAATGGAATGCATTCCTACCATATGCTCAAATACAAAGTAGTTATACTGCTATGGCGTGAGTGACGACTTTTCGGCCGAGCATTGGGTTGTATTTTTCTCTCTTTATGTAAAGAAATTTGAGGTTGGTGCAAATTCTTTTGTCAGTCAAACTTAAAATACAAGAGAATGACCAAAAGTTTCAGGAGCTCTGCTGTAACGTGAGCTGCAAACGTTAGCATGTAACCTGCTGCAGTGTTACACTGCAGGCTGGCGGCGTTTTGCACCCGTGTTTTGTGGAGTTTACGAACTTGTCCCGTTGAGGTTTGCGCGTCCATTGCGTAGCGTTTCTCCTCCAGATGGAACCGGACCGTTAACCGGAACTTCGGCGGTTCCTGACGCAGGTTCAGTCGTCCTGGAATCCGGTGATGATCGACCAGGCCGAATACACTTCATCCAAGATGACGTCGCTTTCGCTGAATGCGCTGTTAAATCATGATGGTTTCAAAAGTCACCCACAGTTTGGAGCAATAAATCTCTTGGGGGGCCTCAGCTTAGCGAGCGGACTATTCCACCGCTTTCCTCATCGGTTTCCATCAAGTACTTTAAAAAGAAAGAGAACTGGCTTATATCACAATCATATTCCACATTGGCCTGAGGTTGACGGCTGGAAATGTATGGAAACATGAGGTGGGAGGGGGGTTGCGTTCGTGGCGCATACATAATAGATGTCGCAGCGTTTTTCTGTACTTCACAGAGATGTCCTTCAAGCTGCTGCCGCGGCTATAATCGACCTGTCATGGCTCTGCTGCCGTCACCGGCAGCGACGGAGCTTCGCCAAAAACATTTCTACCCCATCACTCCAGCGCACGACCCGACATAAGAACATCGGCGGCGACGGGAGGTGGAACAAAAAGCCCCCTGGCACCGCGGCTTTGTCGCGGACTCAAGAATAGTAAATATTGGTGGGATTTGAAAAGACCCTGTCAGGACTGTCCCATCCCGGCAGATCCGACACCTGTTCGATCGGATCTCAGTGTCCGAGCAGGTCCGGGGGCATTTATCGCCCCGGACGGAGGCATCTTGGCAGAAATTGCCGGAGTTCTGTTTGCGGGAAACATCAGAACAAAGATTTGCGATGCTGTTGATTAATAAGTTCATCTAGTGGCGGGTATCTCACCAGTCATCAGCCGTCGCTTCGCTTAATCATCAGTGATTGCGCTGATAAAAGCAAGTTTTGATGATTTGATAACAAATGATATCAGATGCAGGGGGAGAGAAGCTTGTGTCAAAGAGAGACGTTGGCAAAAAAGAGAAAGGGGGAGAAAAAATTCCCCTCAGAGCGACACCACAATAATTAGCATAGCGGGGGAGAGAGAGTCGCAGTGCGGGAGAGATAATCATAGCGCCTTAATGTCTGCTGAATGCTATTAATCAGCGGCATTACCCATAGTGCCCTGGCTTTTCTTCACAGTTATCTCATGGTGCGGGGTGATGATGAGCCTCCCCCTTGATGCAGAGCCATGTCAGCGTGTGTGTGGTTATTATACGACATTACATTTGACATTTCTAATATTTTTTTCCTCTATACTTTCTCCTCCATATGTTTTCTTTGTGCTCTCTCTCCCTCACACACACACACACACACACACACACACACCTCCCTGTCCCAGAGCTGCTGAGTGTCCTGGCGAGGCGGTAACCTGGATAAGTGGCCCTGGGCTGCGGCCGTGTCGACCCTCCCTCCCATAGTGCTCGTCTCTGGACGGGTCTAATGGACCTGTGGTCGCATGGAGGTTTTGAGTTGAGTTGCAACCATTGGAGTGGGGGGGGGCACATTTTTTTTTTGTGTGTGTATGTGTGTGTTCGTAACCAGCTTCCCCTCGACACGCCTTGTTACTTACTTCTTCATTTGGTATATTACTACATTTCCCAGGCTGCTCTTCAGCAACCTCAGACCAAATATCCACAGAGGAAAATGCATTAAAAAAAAAAAAATTGAAAATTAAGAAAAAAGAAAACAAAGCTGCTACTGTTGAATGTAGGTCTGTAGCGAGCCACTGTAGCCGGGTTAATTGCCACCAGCCACAACCGTGCCATGTGTTACGCATAGATGTTGGCGTGCTAATCTGGCGACCGGCCAGGCGTCGGCGCGTTGGTGCGTCGGCGCATCGGGGCACGGATGTTAGCATTGAGCCTGAGCACCGTCGGGCCCATGTGTTGCCTCTCAGAGCTGCTAGCATGGCGGTCGCCTCTCGCTCTTGTTTGACTGCGCGTTGAAGTGGATGAATCATTCACCACATGCTCAACGCTATTTACCTCCGCTCTAGCACGAAGAAAAAAAAATAAATGAAATAGATAAGATAGAGATGAGGTAACGTGAGGAAAAGCACAAAGGCCACGCGAGGAGGGACGAGCCACGATGTGTCGGTTACTACTTATATTATCTTGTCACGTGCTCTTGAATATAATAAACTACGGAGGAAGAAACACTCACTGATTCATGTCAGAGGGATTTCAGAAAACTTGAATGAAAAACCTAGGCCATTTTTAAGGGGATTGATAGCCCCCCCCCCACCGGTGAATTTTTAAAACCACAACAGATTCTTGCCTCGCGTCCCGGCCGACCCACATCTACACATCATTTATTGCCATGAACATTCCTCATTGCTCCCGGCGCAGATGTGTTTGTTGTTGTCACTCACTCCTAGGTCATTTATTTAATGTGCCCCCCCCCCGCTCTCTCTGTGTCTCTGCTCATTGTGAGGAGCGAGAGCATTGTGAGGAAATCAAACACAGATTTAATGATAATGGACTGATGTGTGAGTGAATGGGGGTGAGGGGGTGTATGTATGCGTGTGTGTGTCGGGGGGGGGGCTGGTTGAAGCAGAACGCTGTGCTGGAAAATCAGATCCCAAAATCTCCAAGGTACAAACATAATAGGAAGTCAAAAAGAAAGCCTCGGCGCCTGTCGCGAATTCTCCTTTTGTCAGTCGGGGCCTGGCCATCGCCGCCATTGTTCGGCTTTTTTTGAGAAGGAATTGGATTTTTCTCTGCCTCTGTCTCGCACCGTGTTGGCGGCTGACTTCCCCCCACTCGCCAATGGGCAGACTTAATTAGGACATTTCTGAGTGATTTATTCACAAAAGGACACTGGCTGTACCTCTGACCAATTCATTTTTGAACAAGAGGGGGACAATGCCGCGCGGAAATTGCTAATGGCACAACGGGAAAAACAAGCAATCAGGCCGACAGGCAGTGATTTATCAAAACGAATTGAGGCCTTCGGTGAACGGCAACCTGTTGGTTTGATCACTCTAATGAAGTCGGAGGTGTGTGTGTGTGTGTGTGGGGGGGGGGGGGGGGTTCGTAAGAAAACCCTTCGACAGGTAACATGAACAGGTCTCTGTGGTTCTGGACAAGTTCTCTGCCACCACAAGGTTCTCATCATAAAAACTATGGAGGGATTGAGAAAGGTGTAGGTGTGTGTGTGTGTGTGTGTGTGTGCCTGTGCGTGTGCGTGTGCGTTTGCGTGCGTGTGCGTGTGCGCAAGTGACTTGTATGTGCACACGGTTGTGGTCGTTCCCTAAAACGACATATTGCCCTTTACCTCACCGCACTGCAAATACTCATTCATACCAGCTAAGCTAATGCAAGTTATCATGACATTTACCAACACACACACACACACACTCATTCAGCTGTCCCCACAAAGGGAAAAGGTCAGCATTTTAATGGATTTGCTCCCTGTGGTAATCGCCTTTTTGGTTAGCCGTGCAAACTAAACGCAGAGATGTGGCCCGGGTGTGGGGCTAACCTCTGCTGCTCCCTCTCAGTAAGTGACGTGTCATTAGCCTTGCCCTCCTCTGTGAGCCCTGTGAAATCGGGTGATGTGGGGGGGGGGGGTCGCTTTACCACAACATGACTCTTTTCCACCATATGGCTGAAAAAGCTGGGAGAATCTGTGGAGGATCCAAATTCACCCATTGACAAGGAGTCGGCCTGTGACACTGGATTTATCGTCACGTATTCTTTGGTATGTGGGTGAGCCAAGGGGACAATGTTGACTCACTGGTAAACCAATGTTAAACAGTGGTTAAACAGTGGTCTAACTGGTCTAACTGGTCTAACTATGGTCTAACTGGTCTAACAGTGGTCTAACAGCAGTCTAACTGGTCTAACTATGGTCGAACTGGTCTAACAGTGGTCTAACAGCAGTCTAACTGGTCTAACTGGTCTAACAGTGGTCTAACTGGTCTAACAGTGGTCTAACAGTGGTCTAACTGGTCTAACAGTGGTCTAACTGGTCTAACAGTGGTCTAACTTGTCTAACAGTGGTCTAACCGTGGTCTAACAGTGGTCTAACAGTGGTCTTACTGGTCTAACAGCGGTCTAACTGGTCTAACTGGTCTAACAGTGGTCTAACAGTGGTCTAACAGTGGTCTAACAGTGGTCTAACAGTGGTCTAACTGGTCTAACTGGTCTAACAGTGGTCTAACAGTGGTCTAACAGTGGTCTAACTGGTCTAACTGGTCTAACAGTGGTCTAACAGTGGTCTAACTGGTCTAACTATGGTCGAACTGGTCTAACAGTGGTCTAACAGCAGTCTAACTGGTCTAACTGGTCTAACAGTGGTCTAACAGTGGTCTAACTGGTCAATCAGTGGTCTAACAGTGGTCTAACAGTGGTCTAACAGTGGTCTAACAGTGGTCTAACTGGTCTAACAGTGGTCTAACTGGTCTAACTGGTCTAACAGCGGTCTAACTGGTCTAACAGTGGTCTAACTGGTCTAACAGTGGTCTAACAGTGGTCTAACTGGTCTAACAGTGGTCTAACTGGTCTAACAGTGGTCTAACAGTGGTCTAACTGGTCTAACTATGGTCGAACTGGTCTAACAGTGGTCTAACAGCAGTCTAACTGGTCTAACTGGTCTAACAGTGGTCTAACTGTGGTCTAACTGGTCAATCAGTGATCTAACAGTGGTCTAACAGTGGTCTAACTGGTCTAACTGGTCTAACTGGTCTAACTGGTCTAACTGGTCTAACAGTGGTCTAACAGCGGTCTAACTGGTCTAACAGTGGTCTAACTGGTCTAACAGTGGTCTAACCGTGGTCTAACAGTGGTCTAACAGTGGTCTAACTGGTCTAACAGTGGTATACTGGTCTAACAGTGGTCTAACAGTGGTCTAACTGGTCTAACTGGTCTAACAGTGGTCTAACTGGTCTAACAGTGGTCTAACAGTGGTCTAACTGGTCTAACAGTGGTCTAACTGGTCTAACAGCGGTCTAACTGGTCTAACAGTGGTCTAACAGTGGTCTAACAGTGGTCTAACAGTGGTCTAACAGTGGTCTAACTGGTCTAACGGTGGTCTTACTGGTCTAACAGCGGTCTAACTGGTCTAACAGTGGTCTAACAGTGGTCTAACAGTGGTCTAACAGTGGTCTAACTGCGGTCTAACTGGTCTAACTGGTCTAACAGTGGTCTAACAGTGGTCTAACAGTGGTCTAACTGCGGTCTAACTGGTCTAACTGGTCTAACAGCGGTCTAACAGTGGTCTAACTGGTCTAACTGGTCTAACTATGGTCTAACTGGTCTAACAGTGGTCTAACAGCAGTCTAACTGGTCTAACTGGTCTAACTGGTCTAACAGTGGTCTAACAGTGGTCTAACTGGTCTAACTGGTCTAACAGTGGTCTAACAGTGGTCTAACAGTGGTCTAACTGGTCTAACTGGTCTAACAGTGGTCTAACAGTGGTCTAACTGGTCAATCAGTGGTCTAACAGTGGTCTAACAGTGGTCTAACTGGTCTAACAGTGGCCTAACAGCGGTCTAACTGGTCTAACAGTGGTCTAACTGGTCTAACAGTGGTCTAACAGTGGTCTAACTGGTCTAACAGTGGTCTAACCGTGGTCTAACAGTGGTCTTACTGGTCTAACAGTGGTCTAACAGTGGTCTAACAGTGGTCTAACTGGTCTAACTGTGGTCTAACTGGTCTAACAGTGGTCTAACTGGTCTAACAGCGGTCTAACTGGTCTAACAGTGGTCTAACAGTGGTCTAACAGTGGTCTAACAGCAGTCTAACTGGTCTAACAGTGGTCTAACTGGTCTAACAGGTCTAACAGTGGTCTAACAGTGGTCTAACAGTGGTCTAACTGGTCTAACAGTGGTCTAACTGCAGTCTAACTGGTCTTACTGGTCTAACAGTGGTCTAACAGTGGTCTAACTGGTCTAACAGTGGTCTAACTGGTCTAACAGCGGTCTAACTGGTCTAACAGTGGTCTAACAGTGGTCTAACAGTGGTCTAACTGCAGTCTAACTGGTCTAACTGGTCTAACAGTGGTCTAACAGTGGTCTAACAGTGGTCTAATAGCGGTCTAACTGGTCTAACAGTGGTCTAACTGGTCTAACAGTGGTCTAACTTGTCTTACAGTGGTCTAACTGGTCTAACAGTGGTCTAACAGTGGTCTAACTGGTCTAACAGTTGTCTAACAGTGGTCTAACTGGTCTAACAGTGGTCTAACAGTGGTCTAACAGTGGTCTAACAGTGGTCTAACTGGTCTAACTGGTCTAACAGTGGTCTTACTGGTCTAACAGTGGTCTAACAGTGGTCTAACAGTGGTCTAACTGGTCTAACAGTGGTCTAACTGGTCTAACAGTGGTCTAACCGTGGTCTAACAGTGGTCTAACAGTGGTCTAACTGGTCTAACAGTGGTCTAACAGTGGTCTAACTGGTCTAACAGCGGTCTAACTGGTCTAACAGTGGTCTAACAGTGGTCTAACAGTGGTCTAACTGGTCTAACAGTTGTCTAACAGTGGTCCTACTGGTCTAACAGTGGTCTAAACTGGTCTAACTGGTCTAACTGGTCTAACAGAGGTCCAACAGCGGTCTAACTGGTCTAACAGTGGTCTAACAGCGGTCTAACTGGTCTAACAGTGGTCTAACTGGTCTAACAGTGGTCTAACTGGTCTAACAGCAGTCTAACTGGTCTAACAGTGGTCTAACAGCGGTCTAACAGTGGTCTAACAGCGGTTAGGCAGATCCTCCACACTTCTCCAGGTTTAGCTGCTCTGCTTAGTTTCTCTTTTATGTTCTCATTCTTTTTATTATCGCTTTTACCTTTGTTTTTGTCCCCTGCTCTTTGTATTTCTATTATTAATGTTTTTATAATGTTCTTCTCACCTTTAACTGTGGAGTTTTATCCTCATTCTGATTATTTCCTTGCCTTTACTATTACAGTTATTTTTAATACCTCATATCTGTCCATTAGATATGAAGCTACAATCAGCACCCATTTAATTTAGCGTGGGCTAAAGACAAGAGACAGTGGGAACCAGCTTGTCCGTTCAAAGGCAACAAAATCCACCTGGTCGGTTTGTCCATATCCTCAGTCAGTTTATCACCAAAAATCACACCTGTATCGCGGCAGGTAGCTCCACCCCGTGTCCATCAGGCTAAAGGGTCCCCTCGCATGTGGAATAAGGTGACCGTACTCCCAACATATCTGTGCTGTCTGTCAAATGAAGACCACTGGCAGTTCGTCCCTTGAGTACAATTGCAGTCTGGATGTCTTCAGTCGGATTGTTTCCCCAAATCTGCATTCAAGTCTCAAGACATGAGGAAAAAGCCTAACTAATAGGAATAAACAGAGTCGACGAGTCCTCTGAATATAGTGAATTAGCCCCCCCCCCTCCCGGCGCATCGCCGCCACGGCTCAAACCCTCCTGATTGGCTCCTGATTGGCACGCTCGCACCGATAATCAGTCCACGAGCGTGTCCTCCGGGAAGGAGAGAGGACTTAAAGAGCCCCGCGGTCAATGCTGTTTCCACACTAGCCGGCATGCGTCACATCCAAATCCTTCCCCCTGGAACGCAGGCGGCGTTAAACTAGCCGGAAAGAGTGGCGCGCCGCGCCGGGAGTAAATGGAGGGAGACGAGCGTCCACAATGACCCTGGGAAGTGGCTGCTCTTGTAAACAGGAGGATTAAGGGGGAGGGAAACGCCGTGCTCCTTGTACAGGTGTTCACGGAGACAAAGCCCAGTGTTTAGACTCCCTCTCTTTGTACCTGTAGGCCTCCAGCCCCCCCCCAGTCAGCTGAGTGACATGGCAGTTATGACGGAGAGATAAACAGCTCAACCTGTCTCATTGTGTGTTGATTCTACCATACCTGGCTGTGCCCACCCCTGTCAAC
Organism: Istiophorus platypterus; assembly: GCA_016859345.1. Classification (NCBI taxonomy): domain Eukaryota; kingdom Metazoa; phylum Chordata; class Actinopteri; order Istiophoriformes; family Istiophoridae; genus Istiophorus; species Istiophorus platypterus. Next base: position 1,581,512 of record CM029125.1, on the reverse strand, counting down.
GCACCTCCGTCCGTCCGTCCACCTCGGTCCAGACTGAAAAACTGTGTCACAACGGCTACTCCTACATATCCTGTATATTTTTTTCCATTTATTAAACCTCGTGTGCTCACAAATCCCTTTTCAATTCAAATCATTCAATTTCATCCACATGGTGCCAAGTTATCTCAGGGCTCCTTTCACACAGAGCAGGTCTAGACGGACTCTTCATGGTTATTATTCGACAAGAACAAGAGCTGGGCGCAAGTGGGTGAGAGGAAAGAGAGAGAGAACAAAGCACAGTCAAAGCCCTGCAAAATCAGACAAAATGTAATAATGATAACAATAATAGTAATAATCATGATAATAGAAGCAGAGGGAGTTGATCAGGATCATTGAGGGGTAGGTGGTTTATAGTCCCGGATCCAGACTCTGATCCAGACTGTGCAGCATCAGAGGCAGACAAACCTACAGGAAGCGACAGGAGCATCATGGCGCATCATGGGAAGTCTCCAGCAGTGTAGGCCTATACTGAGTCTTAATACCCCCCCCCCCCCCTTACCAGCCATCACAAATCAAATAGTTTGTGGCCAATCAGGGGACAGGCGTCTTTCACCGTCACGTCAACGCTCGTTAAGTGCTTTGCCCTCAGGGTCTCTGCTGTTGGGGTGAGCGGGGCGGCGGCGGGGGGGGGGCATTTGCATTCCACACCTGACCCACTGACAAATGGCGTACAGGCTTCCCAGGGAACACGGCAGACAGGCTTGACTGGAGACGACAGAGCAGCCCCCCCCCCGCTACCCACAATGCCTCACTCCCACCAACACTTTACCGATGCTCCTCTCTGCTCTGCTCTGCTGCACTTTGCTCCTTCTCACCACCTCCCCTCACCTCCACCCCATCCCTCCTTTTCATGTCACTCTCTCATTCTTGTCAGTTGATTTTTTTTTATATCCTGCAGCTGCTTCTCGCCTGCTCTTTCTTTTATTCTCTAATATTAGCAAATGCAAATGATCGAGCAGTACGGTCCCATGCGTGCTCACTCTTCATGTACGCTGTGAGTGGCTGCATCTTTTTTTTTCTTTTCTTTATCAAATCTGTGGCATTTAAGTTAGCTGAGAGAAAAAAGGCCGGAGTGTGCCGGGTGGGGGGGTGCATTGTTGTGTGTCTGCCTCTGTATCAGGCACCTGATGATCTATTTAGAAATCCAGAGCACTTCATTTTCATTTTCAGGTCCTGCAGCATCTGATGACACCTAAATAATGGTGCCTTTCGTTTTACTAATATTGGGAAGAAAACGGTCGGGCTGGGGGAGCCGTGGGTGGGATTGTGCCTGGTGTTGTGAGCGTGTATGTGCGTCGGTGTGTGTGTGTGTGTTGTGCAATCCGGTCTCGTAGACGTGCTCCTCAGAAACGGCGTCTGTTAACGTCTGTGCTCTTCTCAGGTGTGCACAACAAACTGCAAACGGAAAATCACACCGTTGCAGGAAACCGTTCATCCAAACACGACAGGCCTCGGTTTTTTGTTGTTGTTTTTTGGGGTTTTTGAACGTGGCATCTGATCAATGACGCCCCTCAAACATCGTCTGAGATTTTCCTCCCAAATGTTCAGAGTGTTTGCGAAGTATAGGGGAGCAAAATGTCAAACACATGTTCATTAATAACAAGTCTTTGGTGTAAATATGGAAGCTAATCAGACGAGCCTCGCCTTATGAGGTAATCAGCAGACGTGAGTGTGTACGGGTGTGTTTGTGTGTGTGATCAGGCTCCCAGGTAATTATAGCAGACAGCTGCCATGGCATCCTGGATCAGTCCCACGTCAACAAGCCGCGAACACACACACTGACGCACACAGACGCACACAAACCAGGTCCCACATCAACATGGCATCATTATTAGCGGGCCGATGCCCAGATTTGTGTCATTTTATTCGGCGTCTCAGATAAGCCCGGGCGAATCGTGTCTGCGGTGCATCCAGAGTGAGCTCGTACGAGGATGGGACGCACCTGCCGCATAGCGAAGCTGACGGGGCCGTGGTGATGGTGGTGTGTGTGTGTGTTTGGGGGGGGGTCACGGCGGGGGGGACAACGGTTCCAGAACTCGCCGTGAGAACGTGCAGGGCGTGGACGCCATCACAGGATGACGTCCAGGTGCGATGGAAGCCTGAGAATCGGGATGCGATTCTCTAGCTTTATCGGCTTTAACGCCTCTTCCTCACAGACCTGATCTTTCCCTTGATGCACCCTGATCCCCCCCCAGCTGTCTGTCTCTCTCTCATCTGTGCTGTGTTTGCCAGGGCTGGTGCGGTATCATGCCTGCATGCATCATGGAACCGCTAACAAATTACATAGAGTAGCCACTCCGCCTCCCCTCTCACTCAGCTGTCAAGTGGAGCCACTGAAGCATTCTCCTCTCCTCTCCACTTCCATCCATCCATCCAGCCTCCTCTTCCCCGGCACACTCCTTCACCCGCTCACGCTTACACTCGTGACCCCCCCCCCCCAAACCCCCAACCCCCATTTCCGATACCTGTACACCCATCGCGCCTGAAGAAGCGATCCCCCCTTCATGATTCCCCTTCATCTATCCATCCCTCCCTCATTACTTTCCCTCTCATCAGTCCTTCCTCCCACACAGACCCATCGGAGACTAGCAAGAGGGCATCTCCGCGCTTACATTTACAGCCGGTCTCCTGCTGAGGATTCGCTCAAGACACGTCGCTATTTGCCGAGTTAATTCCAGGTTTAAAATATTAATTCCATCTAATCATCATCATCATCCAATAGACGCTAAGCATTGTCACAGCTGCTTGCTCCTCAAACCTGCTAGATACACGGTGCAATAATCAGGGGGCAAACTCAGCTCTGCCTCAGTACTGATCTTTTTCATGCCCTGAAGGCAGCAGGAGCCAAGTTAGCACCTCAGTCATGTTCACTTAGCAGCTCTATACAAAAGTTGTGGCTTATTTACACATGATGAGCCACAGAACTGTCCCGAGATTGTTGTGGAAATCCGATAAACCCAGCGCTATATTGAAATTTAGTGAAATATTACGGCTGTGCCCTTTCGCATGATGCACCGTTTTGTAGTTTTTCTGACATCAGTCTGTGATCAGATTGGTCGATGGTGTGATTTCCTCCGTCTCGCTCTGTCCACGCTGGGTGCAAATCATGCTAAACTCTGAGGCCCAGGTGATGCTAGTAAAGAGCCGGTTTGTACGACGGCATTAAGGGTCTATGGCTGTTCCGGGGGGAAGGTCGGTGTCATACAGAGGGGGGAGGTAACCGTCTAATCGTCTAATCGGCCTACAAAATATTCGGATTTGCACTCGTTTGTAGACAAAAATGGCTGTGGAGAGAAGGTCAAGCATGAGGCCGATCACGGCGCGAGGCGGATGTGAACGTTGGATCGCTGGTTTCAGAGTGACAAAAAAAACACAAAAATTAAACACAAATCAAGCTTCTCTGCAGCCCGTTCAGAGCTCCTTTGATTACCTGCCGGGGGGGTTTCTTTTTTGGTGGCGTGGGCGCGTGGGCAGGCGTGAGCTGGAGCACCGGGGGTTTTAATCTGACATTCCAACGTCAGCGCGTGAACACAGCGAGCTCAACCGGTCCGTCCTCATGGCAGCGTGGCTGAGGAGCGAGGAGCGAGACGCGAGACGCGGCGGTGATTAATGGGCTGGCGTCGGAGCCCTGACCTCTGAAGGTCGGCAGGTTGTTCCCTGTTTGACTGGCCTCGCACACCGCACCACTTCCTCATAACCATATACAACAGCGCAAGCACAAGCAGTCAAACGCACCACCGCCTCTGCAGCATTTCCACCGAGACAATATTCACTGTGTTTACCGGCCCTTGAGTAGCTCTGACTATCTGGGGGTCTCCGCTTTACGGGTGCGATAGGGCGCCGTGGCTTTCATTAGCGTGTCACAGCGTCGTAATACCACCGCTGCCAAATGACATGCGACCGAGTCCGGGTCATAAATAACCGCCGCGGTCCGCTGGAAACCGAAGCCCGGACTGTGCGGGAGGCCGGGCTCCGCTTAGCCACGTGTCATGGCCGAGGAGCCTTCTGCTTTGACTCATCACGCCTAATGGCCCCCGACCTTGGTGGTAGTCAAATAGAAGCCTGCCTAACCCCCCACCCCCCACCCCCTCACTTTTGATATCGAAGGTCACCCTCTCTCTTACCGCCTCCTTAATAGAGCTGCCCCATTGATATGCATTGCTTTCAACCAGGGAGCAGGTCCTCCTCCCTCGTGCTGGTGGGTGGAGCAGCTCGGGTCATGATCCCCTAAAGCCAGGGACAGGATGGGAAAGCACGTGTTTTACACCAGGCGTGGGATGCTCTAATAATTGTGCGCAGTCTTGTTTTGTGTATGTGTGTGTGTGTGTGTTTGTGTGTGTGTCTGGTGTACCTCACCTTGTTAGTTTCTTTGGATCGCACACACACAAACACTTCCTCACTTGAACCCGGCACAGGGTCCAGAGAACCGGGTCTCGACCCGGTCTAGATCCGGACTCGCCGTCCGATGGTCTGCGTCCGACGGCGGCTAAGGCGTAACGGTGTCATTTTAAAATCTGTTCAGGGACTAAATTGGCGCTTTAACCCTGCAGGAATGAAGCAGTGGAGCAATAGTGGGCAGGCTGTAGTTTACCCTCAGGGATTTAAGCAGGAAGATGACAGCTAAATAAAGCCCCGGGGGGGGGCCCGACGGAGCCGTCACTAGGTGGATGTTCTCCTCACTTTTCTGGAGCGGGGACAAAGGGCAGAGTCGCTGCCATGAGCACAGTATTTGTATTTCTCAGGAAACTAAGTCACGTCGGAGACATTTTCTCTCCGAGCTTCACGTGGAACAGCCAGAAATGATTTATGTCAAACTCACAGGAGTCAGATTCACCAGCATCTTGGCTTGTGCCGTAAATTAATCCAGCTCGTCACCTTGGAGCTGCGAGAACTTTAAAGGGCTTTTTTAGTCGAGGCGAGTTGCAGCTAGAATTTTGCAATAATGAAGACACTTTTTTTTTTGGATGGAATTTTAAGGCTCTGTCTGCCAGGAGTTATACAATACATGAATTACCTTGAAAAAATGGACAGTTTAGTCTCCATTTAATACACAGTCGGTGTTTTACCGATGAGAGATATGATGGAGGACAATAGCTAAATGTTTTAGTTTAGACACGGTTTTCACCGGAGGAATTGATCCAACAGCACAACTCTTAAAGATTTTACTGACAGTCCAAATCAGGACCAGGCGAAAAATTCAATATTCTTTTTTAATTTTGGTTTGGCAGTTACTGCCGATGCCTTCTCTCCTTGTTTTACATTTTCCTTCTGTTCTTCCCTCTTGTCATCCACCAGATTTACTTATATATTTATACATATATTATTTTTTCTGGACAGACCAGAGTCATCAGCGTCTGTGTTTCCGCTCTAAGTGTTTTCACTGACAAGCTTTAGCGCACAGAGCGATAGCATCCGATCGGCGAAATGTCCAGAGCGTCGCCGGCTAGAGAAGCGATGAAACCTTGGCCCCAAACGGTCGACTAGAACGAGTCTCAGCTTTTCTACGAGTGCGGACGAGTTACAGCTCGGCAAATTTCGCACTGGATTTTGCGACTCGTTTTCCACAAAGCAACAAATCTAACGACTTTTTGGGCAGAATGTTAAGGAAAGTCAGGGACATTTTCAGGTTATAGTTACATTATAATGTCGCTAGTATGCAAATAATGTGGTGACTCTTGGCACAGGCTCAGTGCCACTCGCTTGGTTGGCAGCGCTGAACGACTCAGCCGGCCTCCGTAACAGTCCCTCAATCGGACATACGAAACCGGTTCAACATCAAGACCGGTTCCACCGCGGGGAGACCCGGCGAGCTTCCCGGAGGACGCGGGTTGTCTCCGGTGACACGTTCCCGCCGCGTGAAGCACATGCGAGTCCCCCGGGCCGTCCCGCGTTTCGGCACCGTCCCAAGATGGCGCTGCCCGTTCTGTACCGCGCTGCAGCTGCAGGTAGTAATTACTGATTAGGCTGTGGAAAGTGGGGACAAATGCACTGTATAATCAAAGAGCCGGTCGACAGTGGGAGCCCTTCACAATGGCTTGTAATTAACAAGATAATTGGTGAGAGATGGCAAAGATTTCTTGAGTTCCTCCTTATTTGCATGTCATTTTGCACAGAGTTCTGTATGACTCCTATTTTTTTCCTTTTTCTTTTTTGCCTCTGTGAAGGTTGAGTCGCTAATGATACCGTGTCCCACGGCGCGGCGCGGCTGTGATGTGGATTCAAACTGAGCGCGTGCGGCGGCGGCGGCAGCAGAGGAACGGAGCAGCATGGGCGGCGTGCACCTGTACGCTCACAGGATCCCATGTTTGCTTTGCGGAGCAGTTCAGTCATTTTCTATGCGAGCGCTATTTACGCCGCTGCTCATCACATTTCTGTGCAGCCCAGAAACGTGTAACAAGGCTCTTTAAGGCCGACTTTATCCTGGAAGAAAGCCCTGGAAGGCTGTTTCGACATCAGGCTTCCTGCTCGTAGCCCCTGAGGACGTCTCTCCCTATGTATTCATTAGTGTTATTCTTACAATGACTCCCGTAATGAGCACTTCCTTTTCGAACACCATTCAGTACATCACACACTCAGATAGAGGAGATGTTTATCACTCCTTTTCCAATTATATTTCTCCAGATTAAGGTGTCGCTGTGGCACTTGTTTCCTTGACAACGCCGTCGTTATTTCGCCCTTCTTCCTAGTTCCCTTAATCTGAGCGGATATGAAAACCGGTGTGTGTCTTTTTTCCCAGTTAGCCACACCAGTGCTCGTCCCCTCATCCTCTTAAGCCGCCATCACGGGGTTCTTTTTTTTGAGTGACTTAATTCTGAAGTGTGGCTGAGGCTGGATTTTCCTTTCGCCCTCTTTCCCCTTTGTTCTGATTCCTACCCCCCCCCCCCCGCCACCCGCCTATTGTGAGTTTGAAGGGGCTCCCTGTTAAATTTCATATGTGGCATTAGCCTCGTAATGTGTCGGATTAAAAAGAGCATAGACGCCAGGAACAAACGCTGCATTTATTAGATTATGTCTCGCAGAAACAGAGGGTAAGAGAGCGACGAAGGAAAAAAAAGAATCCACCTCGGTAAATTGATGAAGCATGAACATTGTTAATAATGTATAAGGTTTTCAAAATTCAATCTAAAAAATGTTCGCCGTTGGAAGGGAAAAAAACAGAAGGACATAAAACAGAGCGTATATTTGACAGGTGACATGATTCTTTTTGTGTAATTGATTTGCTTTGCCATTTGTTTCCCCCTTTTTTTCATCTTTTGTGGAGCGCGGGAGGCAGCTAGTGTGATAGATGAACCCGGTGCAGTTCATTTCTTTCCCCTCCGCTGCCGCTCGCTAGCCTCCGGTGCAATGAACACCGGCGCACCGGTTATGGCAGAGTGGGAATGTTTCCCACTTACTAGACACGTGTCTCCCTCTATGCCCGGATTTTTCCTCTAAAGAGGAAGCCGCATGGTTTCACTGTGACCTTTCACATGCTTTAAATGCCCTTTTGTGACGATTCATCAGCGACGTGACGTATATGACGCTGTTTTCATTTCTAGCCTTTTAAGTACCTCAAGCACTAATCGCTTCCCTTTTTCTCCCTTTTTTCGTGCTGTTCTTGATGTTTACTCAGGTAAGAACCTTTTCTCTTCCCCTCAATTTGTCTCTGAGTGTGTGTGTGTGTGTGTGTGTGTGTGTGTGTGTGTGTGTGTGTCCTGTACACATTTCAGTTGATGCGTTTCATCATGTCTGACACTCGACTCTTTTGCCGACTGTTGTGGTCTGAACCACAGGTCGAGCTTCGCGTCATGAGCATCCTGACGTGTCGTTTGCCCACCAGGTTTCACGGTGTGTGTGTCCGTGTGTGCGATGTATCACAGGTGCATTGACTAACAGTAGAGTTTTCCCGTGCGCCCCGACGGGGGCGTCATCGTTGGGGCGGGTCTCGCCTGGTGCCGGGTCGTCGACACTTTCCGAGGACAGTCTGAAGTAGCACGGCGGCGCCCGTTGTTTGCGGCCGCAGTAAATCCGTTCCGTTCAGCCGCCCGTCCGCGCCCGATGGCCTCGCCCGCCGCTGGTTTCTCCCCCCTCAGTCGGTGTTTCCTCCTTCGTCTCTTCCTTTCCTTTTTTTTCTTTTCTTCTCTTTCCTCCCCTCCAGAAGACTCATTCAGTTTTTACTGCGGAATGAGACTGTGAACAGCTTGCGGGGCGGGAGCGCGGTAATTACCACGGTTATGTCAGGCGGATCTGAGGGAACGTAGCCCGGGGAGGAGAGAGGCCACTGTGCGGTGATGGCCCCACGAAATTAATGGAGAATTGGAAATGAATCAATAGCTAATGAAAATGTGTGTTCACTCTATTACTGCTTTTATGACGGCTGTAGCCCTGGGCGCGGTGCTTTGTCACGGAGAGCGGTGGCGCCCGTCTATGTCTGGCGCCCTCTCATCTCCGCTCGCTTCTCCGCGATGCTTTCTGTTTGTCTATTTGAAGCTCGTCCTGCCTGCCCCCGCTTCCAGTCTCCCCGTTTCCCTTTGGTCACAATTAATTGAGGTATGAGAAAAGGCCTCATTTCATATTGAGAGGGAACAAATGATTTTTTTTTCTCTTTGGTGGAGGTTAAATGTTGGAGATTGTTTGGTTTGTACTGAGAGGGGCCATGCTAACTTCTTGTAGCGCACTAAGGGTAATTGAGTGTTCGTGAAGGCCAGTCCTCCTCGTTACTGTTCTTACACCTGTCAGCTTACAGAGACCCTCAGTCATTTCCGTCCCAGGCAAAATGTCAGCATCCACCTAAGATGATCCCTGCAGGAGGCGTGGTAATAGAGGAGTGGCGCCATTTTCTACTGTGGGCTAATTAGCTGTGGTATGACGGGGGGCGGGGGCACCACTGCCACGGGCGCCGCTTAGTGAATGGTCGTTTACCAGAGTGTTTTACGCTCACAAGTGGATGAATGGAACATATAATTGTCGGCCATAAAGGGAACATCTGTGGGGAAAAGACTTGACTTCCCTGACTCCACTGGACAAGGAGAGTGTCCAGGAAGACGAATAGATTTGCAAACAGAGGAGGGAACCTTTCATGTCATCCAGGTTGTAGAGGGACACAGAGCCCGGTGCACATTAGTCGACTGCCCCCCCCAGGATTCACAGATCATTTCTCTCTCCTGACATGGTACATGCAGCACTGCCCTGGGGTGCCTGACAGTGCATGACATCGCCTGTCGCCGTGTGTGTGCTACTGTGTGTGTGTGTGTGTGTGTTTTGCAAAGGGGCCCAGATCTTAACCCGTCAGCAGCTCCTGCAGACTGCGAACCGAGGGGGGGGCGGCTTTCAAGTTAGCTGTCTTTCTCTTTGTTAACCCGCTGGGTGATACCGTGAATAAACACAAACCACATCTTCCCAAGTTGGCCACCATCAAACGCATCGCACCGCCGGGGATTTATGTTATCTCAGCAGCCCACAGTGGATTGTAAGCCGGTGTTTTCTGTCCACCCAGACCATTACATGTGTTTTATTGTCTTCGGAGAGGTGCGGGTTCTTTGAAGCTCACCGGTAATTCATCACATTGAGAGTCGGTTCTCTCGCGGAGCGCTGTCCGGCTCTCATTTAAATCCACTTAAAAGTTATCAATCTATTGACAAACGGCCCAAAATCAACCTCTAGTCGCTTTATAGCTGCTGCTGCCTGCTTTAAAAAAAGAAAGAAGAAAAAACCTAATTCTCTGGAAATAGACAGAACCGTCAGACGCTGGTGAGTTTTCTTACTGGCCTCATACTGTAGCCTACACTAACCTGTAATCGCTGCTTTGCTCTTCTCTGTCTGAGATTGTTAGAACACAACAACGATTCATCAGAGCCTTTATATTTGACGTTCAAAAAAAGCCAGTGTCTTGTTGGTGTTTTCTGAAAGAAAAACAATCTATTATAGGATTTATTTTTATTTTCACATTTTTATAATGATAAAAAAAGAGGATGCCCTCAATGGGAACCAGGAGTCAACTGGGTTTATACACACTTGCACACTGGGCGTTAGGACGGTCAGACCCGATCCAAACCGACCCAAGGATGTTTAGACCCGACCTGAACCCGCGGCGAACAGCCGGAGAAAACCGACACCGGCAGCGGCGACCGGCGGCACTGGGTGAGTAGCGGTTGGCCCGGAAACGCAGGGTCCCCGCCCCTCGCCACTGACGCCGTCCGTCCGGCGTCAAGTGACACACATTCCCATCCTGTGCTGACGTTGAAGGAAAAACCCCACAATCAGAGCTGATGGTGAGTCCCGTCTGTCTGACCCGATCAGATCCAATATCTTGTCCGGAGCTGTAATTCAGACCGCTCTGCAGGTATCCATGGTAACCCTCTGGACGTGTGATGCACGGTGTGGTGCGGCGCAGTGTTTATGTTCTTAAGAGGAGGACAGAAGAGTCTCGGCTGATGCATCTGTTCCATTAGCATGCTTGACCGGAGGGGTCAAGGCACCTCGGGGGTCAAGAGTCCCTCAAGCGATGAAATTAACCATTCAACGATGTTCCTGGAGAGAGAGGGGGGGGGCAGCCGCCTTATCATGCCACAGAAACCTGCAATCATCCTTGGAGGCAGATTAGTGAGCGGACCGGTGAGCCCATGAATACCCTTCAGTGCCTGAGCAGGTGGCCGCCCATACCAAGTACAGCACATTAATCCAGTCTGTTAACAAATAAGCAGCCCGGCTAATAGAGCACTGCCAGGGGCTTATGTTTCCACCATTAAAGGGGGGTCGTTTAATTTGTCTCCGCCTCGGACAGAGAGAGGGGACGGGGAAAAGGAAGTGGAGAGAGAAGAGGGAAATAAAAATGGATAAAAATGGTGGGACGACAGGGACTGAGGGGGAAACGACAGTCGGACTCAGACAGTCAGCAGTGGTGCAGCCAGCCCACTCTTCGCCACGAAGGCTCCTCAGAACCAACGAGAAACCGGGACCAGTAACCCGTTCGTGCTGTTTATAGTCAGGAACAGAGATGACTCGCGATATCAGGCTATTCTGGGGCGATAACTTGGGGCTTCTGGGTAAAACACAATGTATGAAAAGTACCGGCACCAGGAAAGGGGGGGGTTATTCGCTCTAGTTCTTTTTTCGAAGAATTGCCAAAACCCTCCCCAGCGCTGACATTTTCTCCTCAGGGAAGAGAAATGATGCTTTACCCTCCGTCTTTACTGGCGTATCCTGCCCCGTCAGTTTTTTCACACGGTCCCTTAGTGGACCGAACTCGGCGGGTTTACCAGTGGATTTGCCCCTGTGCTGCGTTGCCCGTCCCCCGAGGCCCGATGAGACCTGTGGCCCCCTGGCCACCCGGCGTCCAGGGGCCTCTGTGCTCCTCCGTTGGTCGCTAACGCTCATCGCCGGGGATTCCCCCCTCGGTTTACTATCAATGACGGACGCCGCCCGCGAGGACAAATCAATAACCGGCCCCCCGCCGCCCAGGTGACCGCTTTCATCTCGGATTTCCTCTTTTTGATTTGGCTGAACAGCTCCGGCCGGCCTCTCGGGGCCCCTCTTCCTCTCATCTGGCCCCTCTCTCTCTCCGGTGCAGCGTCCGAACAAACGGCGGTTTCCTTGAAGTCGTTTTTCCTTGCGTTGTGTTTGAAGTATGCAAAGAAACCCACGACTGTCTGAAAGCGCGGCGAAACGTCGGAGCGAATAGAACCAAACATGCCACGGAAACCGCTCTTATTTCCAGTCATGCCCGGGGCTTGTTTTGGCTTATGAGGGTGCAATATTCCTCTTCTCATCATTTTAGCTCAATCGTAATATTGTTTTAATTTTAATTTACACTTTCTAAAGGCAATTGAAACGAATTTGCCTAAACTGCTGTTGTATTCTATTACAGAAAACCTCTTTGGCAAAAAAGACTGCAACTGTAAATTAATTAAAAGCAACGCTTGGCTACGAGCGCGGCTCGACGTGATCGTTGCATTAATGTGACCATTAGGGACAAGTTCCCAATCCGCTGGAGGCAGTTTCCCCCAGTTGTGGGTCGTAGGGGACAAAGTGACCACAGTATTCCTGTAATCTTTCCCAGGAATGTCTGTCCAAGCTATTTTAGCAATTAGTTGCGGACCGGCCGCTGATTAGCGCTTTCTTTCAGGGCCAAAGCGGTGAGGTTAGCGGGCCTCTCACAAATCCCCTCGTCTTCATCAAGCCTTATTTCCTACTAATGAGGTTTATTAGATTACAACTCTACCTCACACGTTTAACAAAAGATTAAATTGGCAGTGCTCTGCGGGGAATATGTTTTTGTAATGAGTGAAAGTTAAGGAAATGTGAAGCGCTAAGCAGGAATAAGTCATTGGACATGCTGAAGTAGGCCGGGAGGGTCTGAGCGCTCAAAGAGGCACGTAATGCCGCCGGATGGGCCTTAAATGAAAGTGACGTGACGGCACTAATGAGACGGCTTCACATTACGCGTGACTCCCGCCCGGGGGACGCATTACGGCTGACTTAATGAGAGGAGATATCGTACACAGGCGCTGTTGTAGTTGAGTGATGAGGCCGCCGGCCTCGCTGCCGAGGTACAAGCAGCCGCAACGAGCGAACGTTTTGTTTAAGAGCTGTCAGGCCGAGCAGCAGCAAGGGCGCTGGCCGAGCGCGCGCCGCCGCGACCGGGTCCGCCGGGGGGGGGGCAAGGTAACAGATGACCCCGGTGGGTGGTCATTCAAAGGTCATTCCACGGTCCGCGGTTGAATCTTAGATGGGATCGAGTACGACAATCTACTTATTGACTTATAGCACAAAACAGTTTATATGCATTTACATATAAATACAGTTAGGTTCATAAATATTTGGACAGTGACACAACCTTTGCAGTTTTGGCTGTAATTCCGAAACGCTTAGCGCGATATTTTTGTTACACCCCTCGGATTATAGCTGAAAGTCGACACTTCAGTCACATGGCGATTCGTTCGTCTTTAATCGGCTGTGGTCGTGTTTGCGTATGATACAGTTTCCAAACCGGAGCATGGCCTGGACGGGGTCCGTAATACTGGACCCGGAAACGGCCGCTCCCGCCAATGAGTTAGACGAGGACCGGACCTTGGCCGTTATTGTCTGAGGTGTCTGTAATGAAAGTCCTGAAATATCTGCCTGAATGTTACTCGACCTTAGCGCTGCCAAGATTATTGTACAGCGCCAACATGAGCAATTCTAGCATCTGATCCCTGGCAAGTGTGGAGTGAGTCATCTCCATCACTACAGAACGGCTTTCATCCCAACCTCATCTGACCAATGAGCGCAAACCATACACAGGAGTCAGTGAATTGACCAGTAAGCTAAGTAGCATAAATTCCACCCATCTAATGTCAGACTGATAAACTTCTAACAAAAGGTGAAATTCTCTTCCTTCAATCAATTTATAGCAGAGCTTGAAATTCATGTTAAAATGAGGAACCCCATCATATTTCTATTTTCATCATTAGCTCGTCCTAGCGGAGCGCGGCAACGTTTGTCTATAAATACCTGTTTACTCTCTTCACTGTCACAGACTAATATGAAAAGGCTGCATCAGATCAAAGCCCCCAGGACTCCCCGGGGGAGCTCGCTCTGCTTTTGGACCTGGGCATTTCTAAAATCCCGTGTTAGCTCACGGAGACGTGGCTAATGGCCAAGAGGCTGTTTCAAAGCAGGGCGTGCTGGCATCAGAGCTGAGGGTGGGCGGCTGGTGGCGGAGCCGTCCATCATGCCTAATGGCCGGCCCGGCTTTGACCGAGGTGTGAGGGTGAAATCAGATCCACACGAGGCACATCCAGGAATAAACAATGGAAACACTGGGCTGAAAAAGACGAAATCACACGTGTCAGGAATTTACGTTTAAAAAAAAGTCTGCGACATCAGTGTTACAACATTACAACTGTGGGCTTTACGCACTTTAATAATTCATGTGGTCATAAGTCATGTTTTATATTTTAGGAATAATTACTTAGAATGGATATGAAACATGTGCATAATATATCACACCCTCCGCTGTGGCCTCGAATTAGTTTTGCATGAATTACAATGGGCTTGAATGTACAACGAGCATCTAACTTTGTTCATGCATGATACGGCGATGCGCTGTCTTTTCATTTCTCATTTTGAACGAGCGACGCCCACCCCCACCTCTGTTAAGGCCGTGTTAGAAAGAAGGATGTATCCGAGGGACGGGCAACTTGTGTGGCCCCCGCGGTTGACCTTCGACCCCGTGTGCCAGTTTTGCTGTTGTTGTGGGAGCCTCCCTGGAAAACAGCAGGTTTGGGTGTTTTGGGGCGCGTCCTCCACTGCTTGTTTGTGTGTTTGTGTGTGTGTGTGTGTGTCTTTATGTGTGTCTGTGTATGTGTGTGCCTTTAAATGGCAACTCTCACCCACAAGCCAAGAACGAACATCCGGTGTGTTTTCAGTGTTCGTGCTTAAATTTTTCATCTTAAGGACGAACGTTTAGAAAAATGACCTGGTCAGACCTCGGCCAGCGAGTCATTGTCTGTGTGACTGATGGATCTGTAGCATCTATTGACTGGAAAAGAGGAGGAGGAAAGAGGAAAGAGAGGGTCACAGGGAGGTGTGTGTGTGTGTGTGTGTGTGTGTGTGTGTGTGTGTGTGCCAGCTTAGTGTCATTGTCTGTGTGACTGATGGATCTGGTAGCATCTATTGACTGGAAAAGAGGAGGAGGAAAGAGGGAAAGAGAGGGTCACAGGGAGGTGTGTGTGTGTGTGTGTGTGTGCCTTTAATGGCAACTCTCACCCACAAGCCAAGAACGAACATCCGGTGTGTTTTCAGTGTTCGTGCTTAAATTTTTCATCTTAAGGACGAACGTTTAGAAAATGACCTGGTCAGACCTCGGCCAGCGAGTCATTGTCTGTGTGACTGATGGATCTGTAGCATCTATTGACTGGAAAAGAGGAGGAGGAAAGAGGAAAGAGAGGGTCACAGGGAGGTGTGTGTGTGTGTGTATGTGTGCCTTTAATGGCAACTCTCACCCACAAGCCAAGAACGAACATCCGGTGTGTTTTCAGTGTTCGTGCTTAAATTTTTCATCTTAAGGACGAACGTTTAGAAAAATGACCTGGTCAGACCTCGGCCAGCGAGTCATTGTCTGTGTGACTGATGGATCTGTAGCATCTATTGACTGGAAAAGAGGAGGAGGAAAGAGGAAAGAGAGGGTCACAGGGAGGTGTGTGTGTGTGTGTATGTGTGCCTTTAATGGCAACTCTCACCCACAAGCCAAGAACGAACATCCGGTGTGTTTTCAGTGTTCGTGCTTAAATTTTTCATCTTAAGGACGAACGTTTAGAAAAATGACCTGGTCAGACCTCGGCCAGCGAGTCATTGTCTGTGTGACTGATGGATCTGTAGCATCTATTGACTGGAAAAGAGGAGGAGGAAAGAGGAAAGAGAGGGTCACAGGGAGGTGTGTGTGTGTGTGTGTGTGTGTGTGTGTGTGTATGTGTGCCTTTAATGGCAACTCTCACCCACAAGCCAAGAACGAACATCCGGTGTGTTTTCAGTGTTCGTGCTTAAATTTTTCATCTTAAGGACGAACGTTTAGAAAAATGACCTGGTCAGACCTCGGCCAGCGAGTCATTGTCTGTGTGACTGATGGATCTGTAGCATCTATTGACTGGAAAAGAGGAGGAGGAAAGAGGAAAGAGAGGGTCACAGGGAGGTGTGTGTGTGTGTGTGTGTGTCTGTGTGTGTGTGTGTGTGTTTGGGGGGTGGTATCATCCGTCTAGCTCTCCACAAGACGCAAGTCACACCTCATTAGTAGGTAGTGGAAAAGGGAATGGCAGCTATGTCTGCAGTGAAAGCACCATCTTACACAAACACACACACACACATACACACATACAGATGGACACACACACGGACACGGACACACATTTCTACCCCAATTACCCCTGTCCTGTCCCTTGAGCTGACGGGTTGAGTTATGCTGACAGGCACCCCTCTAGAAAGTGGGGGGAGAAAGTCAAAAGAGAGTGGTGGGGTGGGTGAGGGTGGGGGGCTGGGGCGAAGAGTGATGGAAGGGTGAAAGCTGGGGGAGTTCAGAGAGGGGGCGAGGGAGGGAGGAGAAATAACAGTGGAAATGTGAGTGTAATGCAGCTCGCAAGCGCAAGCGTGGATTTTCTACTTCCTCTCTGACCAAATCCCACCATTTCAGGAGATTAACCCCGGCATGCGATAAATGTTCGACTTCTCCTTCCCCTCCAATTTCCTTGGAGCCGGGAACTCCAGAAGCCGGCGCGGCATGTAAGATAAAAAATGATCACCTAATTCACTCAACCACAAAATACAATTCTGGAGAGGGGAGGAATAGCGAGCGGGGGCACCGGTGCCTCACGTCCACTCTTCAGAATTCTCCTCAATGAATTATTATTAAATGAAGCACTTATTCAAACGGACCTGTGCATAGCAAATAGGTCGCGGCACCATGATTGTCTGTGGAATTTCTTCTTTTTCTCTTATCCCGTGGGATTAATGGCATTGTTCGGCGCTCCCTGCTACCCATAGTACACCTCAACGCGGCAGCTGTGCTCAAACGCTGTTGATTGCTGAAGGTGCCCTCTGCAGATTGCAGCCGCCACTAAGCCATTTAAATGGAGTTGTTAATAAAAATGTAGCCATGATTGCCTCCCACTTCCCCCTCATTTCTGGGTTTGGCAGATGGTCGTTGCAAGACGGACGCGGGATTCGGGCAAAGCATCATCAGCGTAGACGCTAAAGTTGGACCGAAAAAACTGAAAAAGCACAGAGACGCAAAACTACAACAAAAAAGATAAAAAAGCGCTGCAAAGGGACAAAAATGACGATAAATAGATCCAGAACTACAGAACAAAAAAAAAACACTAGAAAAGGTGAAAATCAAAAACAGACGGACAAAACTATCACAAAGACGAGAAACGCAAAACGGCTACAAATAAGACGCAAAAATGACTTAAAAGAGATGCAAAATAGTTTGCAAAATATGTAACTAAAGATTACGGAGCCAACACATTCGGTTTTGTGTCTCTGTCAGTCTGGGTGTCTTGTTGTTATGAGGGGTGGTGGGGGGGTCTTTGCTCAGGGGGCACTGGCTCTTAATGATATTTGTTGGACTGTCACTTTGTTCAGCGGCCTGTCGCGTTCACATTCAAACCGCTGCCTCCTCCGTATTCATGCTTTATTTGTCCTTGTTTAGCTCCAACGTGCCGGCGTTTCTGTCGCCGCCGCCGCCGCCGCTGCCGCCGCTGTCGCCCGTCGGTCTCGGACTCAGAAACCTCTCGGGGGAGGGGGCACTTTGTCACGTCGGCCCGTCGTCCAAGGCACGTCCGTCAGCCAAAGGCTGCCCCGGGTGATCCGTTAAAAGCTCGGATGTGGTCCTTCGCCGGCCCTCGCCTTCCTTTCGGTGCCGATCATCGCCAGACCAAAAACTAGTTCCGTTCACCCGTTAGCAAAGTAAGTGCAGGAGGAGCCTGGCGCTCGCCGCACAAAGGAGAAGGAGCTCACGCACGCACGCACGCACGCACGCACGCACGCACGCACGCACGCACGCACGCACGCACGCACGCACGCACGCACGCACGCACGCACGCACGCACGCACGCACGCACGCACGCACGCACGCACGCACGCACGCACGCACGCACGCACGCACGCACGCACGCACGCACGCACGCACGCACGCACGCACGCACGCACGCACGCACGCACGCACGCACGCACGCACGCACGCACGCACGCACGCACGCACGCACGCACGCACGCACGCACGCACGCACGCACGCACGCACGCACGCACGCACGCACGCACGCACGCACGCACGCACGCACGCACGCACGCACGCACGCACGCACGCACGCACGCACGCACGCACGCACGCACGCACGCACGCACGCACGCACGCACGCACGCACGCACGCACGCACGCACGCACGCACGCACGCACGCACGCACGCACGCACGCACGCACGCACGCACGCACGCACGCACGCACGCACGCACGCACGCACGCACGCACGCACGCACGCACGCACGCACGCACGCACGCACGCACGCACGCACGCACGCACGCACGCACGCACGCACGCACGCACGCACGCACGCACGCACGCACGCACGCACGCACGCACGCACGCACGCACGCACGCACGCACGCACGCACGCACGCACGCACGCACGCACGCACGCACGCACGCACGCACGCACGCACGCACGCACGCACGCACGCACGCACGCACGCACGCACGCACGCACGCACGCACGCACGCACGCACGCACGCACGCACGCACGCACGCACGCACGCACGCACGCACGCACGCACGCACGCACGCACGCACGCACGCACGCACGCACGCACGCACGCACGCACGCACGCACGCACGCACGCACGCACGCACGCACGCACGCACGCACGCACGCACGCACGCACGCACGCACGCACGCACGCACGCACGCACGCACGCACGCACGCACGCACGCACGCACGCACGCACGCACGCACGCACGCACGCACGCACGCACGCACGCACGCACGCACGCACGCACGCACGCACGCACGCACGCACGCACGCACGCACGCACGCACGCACGCACGCACGCACGCACGCACGCACGCACGCACGCACGCACGCACGCACGCACGCACGCACGCACGCACGCACGCACGCACGCACGCACGCACGCACGCACGCACGCACGCACGCACGCACGCACGCACGCACGCACGCACGCACGCACGCACGCACGCACGCACGCACGCACGCACGCACGCACGCACGCACGCACGCACGCACGCACGCACGCACGCACGCACGCACGCACGCACGCACGCACGCACGCACGCACGCACGCA
>CM029125.1:1277657-1557657 GCA_016859345.1 Istiophorus platypterus | reverse complement strand
TCAGTGTTCCTCTCACTTCCCTCTCGCCTCTTTCTTCCCCTCGTTTTGTAGTCGATTGTCTGCCGGAGCAACACGTGGCAGGTGGTGAGAGGGAAAAAAGCAGCAGCGAGGGTGGAAGAAAGGAACACTGACAAAGGCTCCTTCCCGCTAGCTTGCTTGTAGCTGCAAAAAAAACATCAATTACCTCCGTGATTGAATGATGTTAGCACAACTCGGAGGACGTCGCCTCCACCGAGATGAATGGCGCCGCTCGGCGCGGCGGATTCCTGTGCCGACATGTGTTTGTTTTGTGCGCCCCCCCGTCAGCGACTGCGGCGCCATGCCGCCGTCTGGCGTGGCCTGCCAATCAAGTCACGGGAGAGTCGCGCACTACAACGCTGCAACATCTGTGTAGTAATGGTCTGTGCGTGTCTGAATGTCAGTACTGACTCCAGGAGTTCCACTTTCGGCAGAGAGAAGCCGGCGGAATGAGGACGATGGAGTCGTTGCTCTTTCACTTTGTTTCCAATGTGCCGGATGAGGGACAAGTCAATAATGATATTCTATGGATTAAACTACCAAAGTGAATTATACATTCTACTCGTTCGGTTCCATTTTGGTGCAGAAAATCTCCTAAGAAGTACGATTCATACTCATCCCACACCCACTGTAACAAGTTTTACACCCTGAGACACTAGAAAGTCACAATGCTGCTGCTGCTGTGACTAATTCTGCTGCATATCGGGTCCAAACAACCGATAATGATTAAAATCTGATTTCAAAAAGTCAAGATAATTTATCTGCATGTTAGAGGTTGACTCAACTCAGTGTATCACCAAGAAATAGGACATTTAAACAATTTTAATTTCACTGTGTAGTGATTGCAGTGTGTGTGTGTGTGTGTCATAAGGTTCAGGGTGTGTGATACTCTTACTAATGTCATCACAGGGCGAGCGGGATCCAAAACCACGTTAGTACAGATGTAATCCACATCTGGCCAGAGCTGGGCGATCAGACAAAGAGATGCCTGCCAGGGAGGCTGTTCAGCATCGCAACACACACACTCACACACACAGAAAGCACACAAAACACACACACACAGAACACACACATCACACACACACACACAAAATACACACACACACATACACACACACATCACACACACACACACAAAATACACACACACACATACACACATACATCACACATACACACACAAAATACACACATACACACACACATCACACATACACACACATCACACATACACACACATCATACACACAAAACAAACACACACACATACACACACCTACAAAAAACACACACATGCACACGAAACACAAACATCTCACACAGACACACATACACACACATACAAAACACACAAATCACACACACACACACACACACACAAAACACACACATCTCACACACACACACATACAAAACACACACATCACACACACATGCACACAAAACACACATCTCTCATACACACACATACACACACACATGTGCACACAAAACACACACACACACGTGTGGCTCCAGCCTGCTTAGCTTCCCAGTGTGTTGGGTCATGTTTGTGGCTGTCTCCCCGTCAGCCCCCCCCCACCCCCCGGGTCTGGAGCCCTTTCATCTGTTTGTCTGTTTGCTCCTGTTCCTCGAACCACTCGGCGAAGTTTAACGCCAAGTATCTGTGTTTGCCGAGCGGCCGGACGCGTCGTCTGGAGACACTGAGACTCGTCGGCACCGCGGAGCAAAGGCGGCGGCCAGTTCGTGGTCGGACCCGTGTCTGCAGTCCGTCGGCCCGCCGCTTTGGTTCTGACCAAAATGTCTCGCCGTCGGCACGACGGACCGGCACGGACACTCGCGGCCCGTGCAGCCTCACGGAGCTGCGAGCGTGGTGTCGGCGCGGGAAGCGTTGAGCCCGTCCGACAGAACGGGTCAGCGGGGCCGTCTACGTGCCCCGAGTGTGCCCTTCCGCTCGGAGCTTTTCCTTTTCCCATTTTACGCACCTCTCCGGGGGATTCTGCGTTGGGTTGAAACCTCCCTGGATGGGATGTAACTGTTAGCATCAGCTGAGTTTATTGGCCCCACCTTGATTCGTGGCGACCAGCTTGGTTTTGTCCCCGAGTAGCGAGTGAGGAAAGCGAACATAAACGCCTCAGAGATTTGGACCGAGCCTTCACCTTTGATTCACTTTTAGAGAGACCCAGTGTTCGACCAATGATCGAAGCGATCCTCAGAACCGGGGCGGGGTTAATGGAGCCGGAGGATACTGAGCAATTAAGGAAGAACAAGAAATTTCATCGAAACCGAAGGCGCACACTCCTTGTTGTGCCTAACGTTGATGCGTCCGCCGGAGCGATATTGACCTGTGGCGGCCTCTCGTCACTTCCTCCGAGCCCCGACTGTGGCACGCGACCGGTACGCTGATGTTAACACCGGACGAAATGGTGAAATGACCTCAATCTGCGACCGGGTTGATGCTCAAAATATGTCCCCACGAGATAAACCTCATTATTTCAAAGGCAGCTGCATTGTTTGCCGGGGACATATAGTCCTACCTCGAGCCGGCGAGTGACATTTCGCTGTTCTCCGGCATTATCAATGTGCTAAACGTCGATAAGGAAAACATGCATTAGGATGCCGACACACAAGGTAATGATAACCTCTGCCAATCCTAATAGACTGTCGGAAATCTTGATTGAAATCTCCCGGTTTGCTCGCTCTATAAAGCCAATCAGCACGCCGGCGTTTCCCTAACGTCTTTCCTGCCGTGCCCCCACCCCACCCCGTTCCTAATGCTTGCTTTTCAAGGAACGGATATTTGTTTTGGAATGTGTGTGTGTGTGTGTGTGTGTGTGTGCGTGTGGCGGGGTTTCAACAGAGCGTTGTTTACCATAATGGGCTGAGGAGAGCGGCGGAGGCTGGGTCATTGCAGGAGTTTCCTTCCTTCCTCGGTGAAAAAGTCATATAGATGCCTGTTATCTTCATAAAGAGGAGCTCGTAAACATCAGCGTTATTAATGGTCAGTGCGCCACATGGACCGAACATCTGCAGGATTAAGTGATGTTACCTGGAGAACAGATATTTGATCACTCGATATTAAAGCTGCCACGTTCTTCTTGAGGTATCAGTAACCTGTGATTACCGTTATACGAGCGGTCGGACGACGAGAACAACGACGCGTCCGCGCCGCAAACGGGAGGCCGCTGCCAGCGGCCGGTTAGCCTAGCTTAGCACGGGGGCTGTGAACGGGGAGATCTAGCGAGCCGCTGGCGGTGAAATTCCAGCGAAAACGGCTACGGCGTGCAGGGCGACGCACGCCACGGCTCGTCGTCACATTCCTGTCGGCACCGACACCAAACTAATGAGCTTGAAAGGTGCTTTTTAACTGCATTTTCTACCATGAGCCAAAGGAGTTGAATTTTGGCAAGAAATTGCAGGCAAATGAACCCCCCCCCCCCCCCCCGGGTGTTTACCCTCCTCTTCACCGAAGCCAGGAGAAAATAAATCTGAGCGCGGACGAGATCTTTAGCGTCAGGGTCTGTCATAGATGTGATCTCGACGCGGACACGGCTTCGCCCATCTCGACCACGACTTGATTAACCAGACGCTGACGTGTTTAAGAGGCTTACATGCACTGTCCTGTAAATGCTGAAGGTAATTTCCTGCTGCTAATATTTATCTATTCTCCTCATGCGCTTCTAACCTGTTTATATGTTAATAATCTATGACAATAGTTTCTCATACAGCATTTTTTTCACGCTGCCATTCATATCCACTTCCTTTGTTTCTTCTCCTCTGCCTCGCTCTCTTCGCTGCTGCTGACTCGGTGAAGCAGGTAAGACTGTTATTAGCTCTCTCTCCTCAGCCTTTGTGCTTTTTTTTCATCAGCCTACGTGTGTGTGTGTGTGTGTGTGTCAGAGAGGGGTTTAGCTGAGATGAGTAAAGCTGGGTCACATGCCGACTCTGGTGCCGCTGATATTGCTCCAGCTGTGGTGGTGGTGGTGGGGGGGGGGCTTACAAGGGGCACTGCTGAAAGTGAAAAAAAAAAAAGATCACACACAGTCATTCACACACACACACAAGCACACAGCACATGAGAGACTGGCGGCGAACTTTACAGCCGCTGTTGATGGGTTATAACCGAACGATTCCCGAGCGACACTGCGGGCGACCGTGGCGAGAGCGCGACGGCTTCGCCATCACTGGACCCATGTTTATACAGGTCCCCGGCGGGTGAAGGCAGCCAACCCCTCTGCAAACGTGGACCTATAACAAGTCCTGTCAGCTCCTGGGATGGCGAGATCAACACTAGCGGGCTCCTTATTTTTAAGCGAGTTTCCAGGCAACGTGATTTAAGATTGTGTGTTGATGCCGGGCAGGAAGCGACCCTCTATGACCCCCCCCCCCGATCGTGTCCAGAGCTCCGGATCCCAGGAGGCCGGGGCCGGTTTCACGGGGTTTCGGCACGAGCCGAGCCGAGCCAGGAGCAGACTCACGGCCCCGGTCGCCCCTTTATACAGTGGATACTGTTTGTGCCGGTTTAGTGTTGGTGACCTGAGATGGGTTCGCTGAACATAAACAGATTAAGACCAATAGTTCTCTCACACACAAAGTGTGAAAAGAGAGTGAGTCCTTCTGTGAATATACAACACACAGTCTCCTTCCTTTTTTTTGTCTTTCACGTTCCTGCTTGGTGCTGCTGTCAAATTTCAATTTAAAACCATCTTCTTGCATTTATAACAATCTCCTATAGCCGAAAAAACAACCTGAGGTTTAATCAAATTCAGTTTTCAGAGTTTTTCCAATGTGAGGAGACTGTTGTTATTTCCTAAATGATAAGGAGAAAAAAGCAAACTTCCCTTTTCTTTTCTATATTTTTCCCTTTTGTTTCCACTTGGCATCTGAGGTTCAGCGTTGGGCGGGTACACAGTACCTGGGGCTCTGTTTGCAAGCTTCAGGTCGATCAGGGCGCTCGAGCGATCCAGCGGCTCAGCGGGCGATCAGCGCTCAGGCGATCGGCGCTCAGTCGATCTGGCCGCTCCAGGTGATCTGGCCGCTCCGGGTGATCCGGGTGATCCGGCCGCTCCGAACGTGAATCATATCTGGTGGAAACTCGTTTTTAGGGTGTGAAAAATGTGGATCCGGTTGATCCGGCCGCTCCGGGCGATCCGGCCGCTCCGGGCGATCCAGCCGCTCCGGGCGATCCAGCCGCTCCGGGCGATCCGGCCGCTCCGGTCGATCTGGCCGCTCCAGGTGATCTGGCCGCTCCGGGTGATCCGGCCGCTCCGGGTGATCCGGCGGTGATCCGGCCGCTCCGGGCGATCCAGCCGCTCCGGTCGATCCGGCCGCTCCAGGTGATCCGGCCGCTCCAGGTGATCTGGCCGCTCCGGGTGATCCGGCCGCTCCGGCCGCTCCGGTCGCTCCAGGTTCTGATGCAGACAAACTGATTAAACAGTCGCACCCTGCGTCTGTTGGTTAATACAACCGGTGACTGACAGCTGGATCAAGTTATTGACTGAAACCGTCTCTTTGTTCTGCTCTGCCCCCCCCCCCCCCCCCCCGCTCCTCCTCTCTGCCTGGTTTTGAAATTCAGGCAGGTTATTACACGGAGAGGAGGGAAGGTTATTGCCTGGTGCGAGGGGGCATCGACTCGTGTTGGCCACCTTCTGGGCGGAGGCTTGTCTCGTGCGGATCCCACCCGGGGGGGGGCGACCAGAGCGCGGCATCAAACCGCTCTTGCGGAGAAGACGAGCGCGCTCATGTGTTTGTAGCTCATGAATCTTTCAAAATGAGCAGGTCTTTCCATTTTTATTTTTGTTTTCACCGTTGCTTTGACAAACAATGCGGTGAGAAATATCCACTGTAGATTTTAACAATGCTGTTAGATTCAATATGTGAAGGCCAAGTGGGAGAATTAGCCTGTAATTCATCACCGAGCTCCCTTCTTGGGTATGAATGCAATTTACACCAATTGCATTTTTTTTTTCCTATGGTGTCTAAAGCTTCTGCAAATACAGGCGTAATGGGATGTGAGTGTGGAGGAAAAACAGGGAGTGAGTGTAGGGAGGGAGGGGGCCGGCTGGAGCCGAGAAGAGGCTGCTATTAGCTGTTAATTCTGAAACAAATTATGCAATTAGCTCTGGCATCAGGATGTAGGCCATGAGAGAGGACAGCGTAACCTTCATTTGATCTGTTCTGCGGTGAGCCAGGGAGAGAGAGAGGGAGCGAGCGGGCGAGAGAGCCATCCCTTTAATAGGAGAATTTCTTTCGCACGAGCAAAACGCGTATCCATAAGTGCCACTTTAGCTTCGCTTTGAGTGCTTTCTTTTTCCCATTTATGGAGGGATTTTCATAATGTGTGTTTATGTTTTTTTGTTTTTTTACTTTCTGAGAAATACTCATGTCCTTAAAACAAAGAGGTAATTTGTCTGTGCATATGAGATAATACTGTCTGGGGAGCTGTGCGATTTGCTGCCCCTGCTTGACTGAGAAACAGAGGGAAGGTGTTGATTTCAAGGTGTGTGTACGTGTGTGTACGTGTGTGTATGTGTGCGTGGCGCCATCAATAAAGGTCCCAAACAGCGGCGGAACCGATCGTAGCTCTTCTTAAACGTCGGCCCGGTTCTCGCTGAAGATTTGTCGTCGGCTTTACACAATCGAATTTGTCCACAGCGAGGAAGTCGTTAAATCTAAGTGGACCATACGTTTACTGTTGTTAGCCGGCGGAGGGGAAGGAGTCCCCACGGCGTCGCCGAACGTTCGCCGCCCCGACGAGGCTTCGCCGCGATAAACGGCCGCCGGATGGTGGTTCCCTTTAGGAAGGTTACCTGCCGGAAAAAACGGTGGAAAACACCGCGTGTCTGTGCAGAAGAGAAAGTCTGAAGGATGAGTTTATAAGGTTATATCATCTGCAGCATGTTGAACATCAGGATTGTTCATTATGTAAAAGTACGGAGAAGCCTTAGTCTGGTTGGTTGTTCACACGGACGAATCACAAACCAGTGGTGTCCCTTTTTGAGCGCTGCAAAAAATTAAATATTCAAACTCTATGTTAAAATCCGATTCAAGAAGCAGTTCACCTGCAACATAGCAGTAAACTATGCTTGTCAGTAACAGTGGAGGCGCGAGCAGAGCGGGGGCTAATCTGAAGGCTGACGGGGGAAGCTCCGTGTGGGTTGCGATTGAATCGGCCAGAACCAACGACGTGCTGGTCCGAATTCAGCCCGGTTAGAAACAGCCCTCCCGGATCATCCGTCGTCGTCAGCGCCACGTCGACCCGTGAGATGGTGCTCGCTGACCAGCAGAGCGGCATCGCGGCCGTGGATAAGTGTTTGGCGAAACGATTCGTCCGAACGGCGGCGGCTGAGGTCTGACTTACTCATTTCAGCCTAATTCTCCTGTTCCTGATGGAACGGCACAGGTGTGGGCGGAGGCTGACGGCCAGGCCACACCCACGCTTTCAGTCGTCCGATCACAGGTAAAGGATTTGATTCGAATCACTTTCTCAACTAAACATTTCGCGTCACGTGACCGAGGCTACAGACGCTCTGACCTCAGCCGGACCTCGTGCATCATAAGGAGGCGTCTTGCGCCGCGATGTTGCCGAGAGGTTGCTCTACCCACGATCCACGTCCAAACGCAGATCGCTCCCTTGAGGGTTCGCATCGGGCAGACGGGGCGACAGCGGCTTTCTCCTCAATGCACTGATGCTAAAATCAGAGAATCCTGCGGTTGCTCCGCTTCGCTTTCACGGCGCAGAGGTTGATTGACGGTTAAAAAAAAAAAGGTATCACATTAAATGAGAAAATTGCATGAGGTAACGTGTGAAAGTAGCTCTGGCGCCCTGTGGTCAAAAGACTGAGAAAGAATATTAAAAGACTGTAATACGTGTAGAATGTTATATATATAGAGAGAGAGATGGTTCGGCGCTATATTGGCATAAATTCTGACAGTCGCCGACTTTCTTCATAAAATATCGCATCAAGCTTCAAAAGCTTGAACCGAATGCTGGTGCGATGCAGAGGCTTAATTTTTCCCTCGTGAGCAAAACAAAACTCCACGTTTTTAACCAGAAAGATAAGAAGCGGTCGACGCCTCCTCTTTTGTGGTCTTTTCTGCCCCTCGTACTCGCTGTGGCGGTTTCCGGGGGCCGGGTCTGTTCCTGAGAGCTGTGTGTGACACAGCTTTTAGGGTAATGATTTGGGATGTTATCAGTGCAGAGCAGGAGAGTAAACAGCGGCAGTATCTCCAAAAAGGTTAGCCATATGTTAAATCAGTGGAAGGGGACAGGAGGGAGAACAGCTGCTTCCCCCACCGCTATCTGACAGCTCACACACACACACAGACACACACACACACAGTCAACGCTCACTGCTGCTGGAATCATATCGACTGCTCCGCGTGCAAAGGTGTTCAAGGAAATCAAACATCCTGAAAAACACCGCCGCACGTTCCGACGGACGCTGCAGCTTTTCAGATGGACGGAGGTGGGGGGGCACATCTGGAAAGCTGAGCAGACCAGTGATCAAACTCAAGCCACTGTGTAAACAAAACGAGGCGGCGGCAGAGTGTTGGCCGCGCAGCTGTCTGGCAAACGAGTCTCCCTCTGTCTCCGTTTCCTTATTTCGTCGAACGCGAGACGGGCAAAGACGCTGTCGCGGGGCAGTGAACAGAAACCGGAGCCGGTGGCCATTTTTCTGTTCTCCGCTTGTGATGCGTTGGGACGTGCGTTGATATCACGCTGACTTGGCTCAAAAATGAGTGACGCACGTAATTATTGTGATGCTGCACTTGTGCATAATCGCGCTGTTATCGGCGAATTGTCTTTCATGTCCGACGATTTTCACAGATGATTATCAAATTGGCAGGCGATTTCACACAGTGGAAAGCTCAAAGACTCCCGTTATGCACCGATGCTTAATTAAAGTCGCTTTTCACACTCAGGGAATCCCGTCACAAAACCCTTTACACAATTCCTACGTGCGCTACTCTCACGCATAATTGTATTACAGACCGCGTTACATTGTCAGCCCCCGGCTTACAAATCTTGAAACAAAGACTGGGGCGTGCACGAGCGCCGCCGAGCTTCCCGGTCTTACTCCATGGCAGCGCCGAGGCGTGCGATCGTTCCCCGGATGGGCGGGGACACGTCCGTTCGCAAAGGCCACGGGTGGTGGCCCGCCGCCGAGTGAGAATCAAAGCGTCGTTTATAGATTAATGGGCACATTTGAATTGAATAAAAGAGACAGAATAAAAAAAAAGACTAAATAACTACTACACAAAGAGCTGATTGATTACTGGTTATTGTTAAAAAAATAATGATGATAAGAATAATGATAATGTGAACTATGCATTGTATCTAAAACACAGTTTTATATACTTAGAGATTAAAATGCTCAGGTATGTCCTGAGATACTGTGCAACATCTGCAGTTACACCAACATTAACAAGTTTTACAAGTAACTTTCAGGCACTTTTTGATGAGGAGCGAAATAAAAATGAAAAAGAGCAAAAGAAAAGTGACTCCAGAAAACAATTGCGCCCCCCGCTGCCAATTACCGGGTCCTTTCCGCAGCACTCAGGCGAGCGGCGGACCGCGGCGGAGCGGCGGGCGGAGCGGCTCCGCCTCCAGGCGGCGGCGGCGGCGGCAGAGCAGCAGCATCGTCTGCAAAATGCACATCTGGCACCTCCACGTTCACCACTTAGCCAAATTACATTACTTCTAGCCTAGCGCCTCTAACAAGGCGCTCTGTGTTTTTCACGAGTCGGGAGAACAGAAAGGGAACACGGCGAGAGACGGAGCGGCGAGTATCTAACACGCTGTTAACAATTGCTCAGTGAGTTCCTCTGCTTCCCATTACACACACTTTGCACCTTTTAACCTTGTTAGCGGGCCGCAGCGGCGCGCCGCCCCTGAATGCTTGTTCCATAATTAAGGGTGGCTCAGGTGCTAGATTTATGGAGATTTGCGGGCCTGTGATTAAAATTGAAATTTAATTCCGGTAATCTGGCGGAGGTGAGGGAAGGGGAATATTGAATGTGAGAGGAGGGAGGGACGGTTTGGGTGGTTGGGCCGGCCACATATCAGTGTGAGATACTTCACACAGGCTGTTCAAACATGGACTTAAAACAGGCTTATCTCCCAAAAGGTTAATGAGGAGCGGCTGGCTGCGCCTGTTACAAACGCTCTACAGAGGTCTCATCTTCTTCTGCACAGCGGTGCCTCAGTCTCTCACACACACACACACACACACACAGACGAGCTGGATAAGCTGCAGGCATCACAAGCCCACAGCTTCACTGATAGAACCCTCGTTTCCAATAACATCCTCAGACGACTTAATTACTTTTCCTTTTGATGCGACTAGCAAGAACGAGCGGACTGGAGATGGAATCTCTCCGAGCTCCGTCCATGTGTCTCTCCCTTCTCGGCGTTTCGGACGGCGGGAGCGCGGCTCTCCGGCAACGCCCCCAAAGACGTTCTGATTCTTCTGGAAAGGCAAAATGAGAGAAACAAGACAGAGACCAGAAAAAGGTTTTTTTGTCTGCGGAGCTGAACTCGCTCGCTCGACTCTGGCTGAACTCGGTAATGTGCTCCCTCTGCCTTCGGTTCTCCGTTTTTGTTTTTTCAATCTGACTCCCGAGCAAAGTAAAAGCAATCTTGAGCTGCCGTGAGACGGAGAGGCGCCCGGTTTTCGCCGAACCTGCCCGTTTGCCGTTTCGGACTGACCCTCCACCCCCCCGTGACCCTGCGTTTCTCTCTGTCGTTGCCCCTGAGATATGAACAGAGGCCCGACGCCGGTCGAACCGTGCGCGTGTCGGACGAGCTCACGCCGCGGATTTGTGCCGACCGCACCGCCGAGGTTTGGCTGTCAGTGTCCGGGTGAGGCCCGGTATGTGGACATCCACCCCATGTGTCACCTGCAGGGGAGCGACCGGTTGCTCTGTTATCAGCACATGGTGGTGTTTGGGCCCGGCAGGGTGTGTGTGTGTGTGTGTGTGTGTGCAGTGAGAGTTCCCTGTATTGTTCCGAGAGCTGAACTTTTAGATCTCCAAGTATTTCCCTCACTCATATAGTGCGTTGGTTTTTTTTTTCCTTTCCATCTTGAAGTAATTTGTTCCACTTTGAGGATAAATACACATATTTGCTGTTTAGTGGCAAATTGGCTGAGAAGACTGAAACCATCCTAAAATTAAAGCTCACTACTTAATATCTCATTAATTTAACCCATGCAAAACAAAAAATAATGTGTTGACAGTAACATGACGACTTGTAGTTTCTACATTATGGTAGAGATTTTGTCTTTGGAGGTGCAGAAATGAAGATTATTTTAGATTATTTTCAGATTATTTTAATGCTAAGCTACGCTAACCGCCCGTAGTTTCCTTCTCAGCAGAAAGACGCTTCATCTTCAGCCTCAGACGGAAAGCGGATAAACATGTTTTTCCCGGGATTGTCAGACTCTTCGTGTAAAAATTTTAGAATTGGGGCTATTTGATGTTGTGCAACACCACGAAAAAATGTGCCGGGCATCAACCCACTTTCTGCTCAGTAATATTAACTCTCGGATCCTGCGCCCAGGTGACACAACGGCCGTTTCCTCGCACGAGGACTGGGGCTGAGTGTACGTGCACCTGCGTGTGTGTGTTTTCTCCAGGACTTTGTTTTGTGCCGGCTGTGCCGGGAGCAGTGGGCGCGCCGGCGGCGTCTCTCCGGCCGGGGCCGGCCGGCGCCGTCAGCCGCGGAGATGAATGGCCTTCTGCTCTCGGCCCACTAAGTAACCCAGCCAATGATGAATCGCTGCTCTCGCTGACGCCCAAATTGGAATCATTGGGTCCGGGAGCCCAAACTAAAAAAAAAACAAAAACAGAGGGCCTGGCGGTGGCATCTAGTCATCTGTTACTGTGTCGCGGCCCAAGGCTGCACAAGGTACCCCCCCCCCCCCCCCACACACACACACACACACACACACACACGCTCAAGGCCTCTGATAAATAGAGAAGACAGAGGGCCTTTCAGAAGTGTGTCACACTCATATCCTTCCCCATCAAAACGACGCTGCCATTAAACCCCCCCTCCGGTTTGGAGTCATTAGACTGGGAGCCGCAGCCAAGGCCCCAGCCCAGTCGGTCACCATGGAAAAGCTGGAACACAACCCTTCCTTTTTTTCCTCCAACGCTTAGAATGATTTTGACTTCCTTTAACATTTGACAGTCAGTAGTCCCCCCCCCTTGTTTTTTCTGCCCCCACGGACGCTCCCCACACTGCGTCTCGTCCACTCGCGTCCTGCAAGTGTCAGCCCGGGTCTGGTGGCGGCGGCGCATGTAAAACACATCCCCCAACACAGGGAATGACTTAATGAACTTAATGAGGTTTTCTAATTACAGAGGGAAGTTGGCCCATGTCAAATGGGCCTTTCTCTGCCTTCCTTGACATGGATTAAGAGCCAGGCTATTAAATCCGGCCCTACATTATAACGGCGGAGCCGGTGGAACACAATCACGGTATCTGCCGTGATCCTGGCCTACATTCGGGGGCACGTTGCCCCGTTTGAAGCCGATGACGCTTGTATTTTTTTAGAGCAGACTGAGCGACCCCAAGGCAGAATCTGAAGCGTTGTTGAAAACCTTCTCAGGGACAGTGAATGGGGAATGAAAACAGGAACAGATATGTCGCAGTGTCTGAACCATGAAGGCCATAACCTTCATATTAATGGTTCTGATATATAATAGACACTATTTGCCGAGTTCGGACTGTTCCTTTCTGCCATTTGCTCCTTTACACATCTGCCTTTTCTCCATTAGTCTTGCTCATTCACACTCTTCGCTCCTTTCTACTCTGTCGTCCTATTTCTGTCTCTTCCCTTGTCTCTCCGACTCGTCCGCGGTGGGGAGGATGATTTACTCCGTCATCATTAAGACATCAAAAGAGCCAAGTGTGTATTTCAAAGTCATCTGATAACTGATACTCTTTAATGGTGCACTGGAACAGTAATTAATTTCAAAAACATCCCATTTATTTGTTCTGGAAGTAAATGCTCCCGCCAAAGCGGCATAAATCCTGTCTGTTGCAGCAGCTCAAATTAATTTACATGTTGCGTCTCCTCGCATCCTTTGAGAATTTAATTATCTCAGCAAACAGGCTCTGGGTGTGTTGAATATACGTTCGATCAACGGTACAGTTGTACCGAAGCCAAAGCGGCACAGAGACTATTTTATTCCGACTCCCCTGCCTCCTTTGTGTCGTTCCAGGCAGCTGTTTGTCGCCGATGCGGAGACGAGAATTACGGAAGAATCCGGCAGATAGAGCAGGGATAAATACTCCGGCAAAGCGAGTGGCAAAGGCAGACTCTGAATCTGGTCCTCCGCCTCCCCGGATCCCAGTTGATCCGGAAGCCTCGGCGCCAGAGGTTTCTAAAACTAGCCTCCGTCGCTTGGGGGGCAGACCCGCTGAAGGGTGATGGTCGCCCGCCCAGGGATCGGATGAACCTGGGTGGGTCGTGGTCAGTCGTCGTTGTCGGGGACGCCCGCAGATCCCTGCATTTATGTGAACGCCGTGCAGATACGTCGCTGAGGGGCGTGTCCTCGGGACCCTGACCACAACGCCAAGCCGCAACAGTCAGGTGCACTCGCGTCAGGTCTCAGCCGAGGCCACGGGAGCCCAAGCGTCCCAGTCCTGGTCAAGTCAGGGCTATTTTTAAAGCCTGAAATCACATGGCGAATTCTCCCTCGAGGTGCCTTTTCGCAACCGTGCAGCAAACAACACTCCCTGTCCTCAGACCGTTGGGAAAAAAAGTCCTTTAATGGGGAGGCAGCCCTGTGATGATCGAGTCCGACATGCCCACCCACGGAGATGGATGGCGTCCTGCTGAATTTCAACAGTCTTGTGTGCAAGAGAGAAACGCAGGAGTGCTGCCACCTGAACGAGAACGGCAATGCAAGCACACATCAGACAAGTGACATACATGGGCACGATTACCCTTTGGCATTCCTTCCGCTGCTGTTTTGCCATTATTGGAAATTGGGTGCATTTAAGATAAATACCTGGTGGCGCTAACGTCCCAGTCTGGCGCCATTAAGCTGCCGCAGAAGAAGAGGACACGGGAGCTGCAGTCCGACCTCAAGCGGCGGAAAACGGTGGAGAAATCGAGATGGAGATTCGGCGTTTATCTCTGCCGGTCATCGTCGGGTCGCATGTTTACATCCACCATTATTTTAGGTCTCCTCAGGAAACGTAAAGGTTTCATTTTGTCGACGCATTGGCTGCAGCCAATTGTAAAACTTTTCTACAATATTTTTGATTTTCCACTCAGGATTTTCTTTTTTTTTTTCAAGTTCATACTGAAAATGTGCATAAAAACAGGCAGGTTGAAGTGCACAAGGAGAGGCACGGTTTATTGTTTATCGGCAGTTATCAGAAAATGAAATTGATGGAGGTCAGGAGGGTCTTATGAAAA
This sequence comes from Istiophorus platypterus, assembly GCA_016859345.1. Lineage (NCBI taxonomy): Eukaryota > Metazoa > Chordata > Actinopteri > Istiophoriformes > Istiophoridae > Istiophorus > Istiophorus platypterus. The sequence continues at coordinate 1,543,201 of CM029125.1, read as the reverse complement.
TGATTCCTCCTCTATGATCCACTGGCTCTTGTATATTTATTGTTATTTTTAGGCTCGTGTGCATGTTTAAAGTTGTGAGTTGTGATGAAAGATTTGTAGCAAATGGGTTAAAGCCCTGCAAGATTCATCTCGGCCGACTGACACTGATAACATGAGTAATGATACACGCTCCCACACGGCGAGAAACAGATTTCAGCCTGTTCCTCACATTTCTTTTTTTTTAAACTCCAAATCAAACCATGGCCTTCTCTTATTAGAACAAGTCCTCAACTTTAAAGTCCAGCTAGCAACACATTGTGCTTTTCCTCATTTATGTTTTATTCCGTATCCATCTGCCGGCCGGAGGACACTCGGACATGTCGCCGAAAATAACAAACCCGAAATCCCCGTACATCGTTTGTAAAAGGGCAGTTCAAATATTGAAATAAGAGTGGAAGAGCCCTGTCATCTCGCTTTGACGGACGACGCTGGGACAAACACACACGTTCAGGCGCATGCAAACAGCCAGACAAACAGGTACACACTCACGCACAGGAAGTCAGCATGAGTAGTTGGGGATTTTCTCACAAATCGGCCTCCTAAAGGGAAAGAGGCTGGCATAAATCAGCCGGTGTCAGGCTACAGACACCCGCGGCTCCTTATCACCGCACGCAGGCGGACACACTCACAGATTGATAGGTAGATAGTGGGTCTGACAGGCAGGGCGACAGGCAACCAGGTACAGAGGCTTACCGACGCAGGCGCACGGGGTGGGGGCGGGCGGACGGGGGCGGGCGGGGGAGGCGGCGATGGACGGGGGCGGGCGAGAACACGGGGCAGAGACAGGCGTTACAAGGACACCGGCCGCGACTGTCACGCTAGACACTGGCCCAGTGAGCCTCATTAATGAAGCTGGGATTACCCACCGGGCGTCGGAGTCCCGTTAAAACCAGCGATTTGACCGGCCGGCGTTTCCGTTGGCGGACAGAAGGGGGGAGGCGTGCGCCCGGATCCTCCGTCCACTGCGTCGGCGGCGTGAGCCTAGTGAGCACAGAAAGAAACAAAAAAAGCCGACCGCAGCTCAGATGGAGAAACTACAAGCACGGCGACGCCGATACTTGATCCGTAAACCTCACCAACGCGCTCTGCTAACGTCATTTTCTTCATCTGCTTCTAGTCTGGAAACGTCTACGGCGTCCTGCCCCCATCAGACACGTGAACTAACCACGGACCCCCGACCGCCGAACTGTGCTTACAGACATGTAGCAGTGTATGACGAGCGATCCCATGTAACTGCCATGTGCTGGGAGGGGCACCACCACTGGTCAAGACCTGTTATTTTTCTTACCCGTAACCTTTCAGACTTTTGGGAAGCTGCTTATGTTGGAGCAGATAAACACACGGTTTAATCCATTCCTTACACTCGCTCCTCTCCCTGCAGCCCTATGATTGCCTCAGCGTGCGAGGAAATCTAAAGCTCGACGGGCCCTCCCACGCCGGGTGGCGGCCGCGCAACAAGTAGCCCACGACCGAAATGCTGCGGTCCAGGGGGGGCGACGGTCGTCCGTCTAGGATGTAGATAGCATCTGAGCGGCGGGATCGTGCGCGTTTAACAAAACGCCTGGCGACGCCGGCAGCGTCGGCCGCGGCTCCAGCCTCCGTCGCAGTATGGATCTAAACAGACAGAGGCTTGTATTACTGTCACAGAGCATTTAGGACACACTGTGTCATACACAGCTCTGTTGGGCAGCACTGCCAAAACCCATTTGTTTCCACTCATCGGAGTCTACGATAGCAATCCTGAGCTGCGTTTTGAGGGATTGTCTGTTTTGGGTCACGGACCAGAAGTGAAATGCTTTGCCTACACAGACACTCGATTACATCTCTCATCCCCTTATTTACTCGGTGGAAGAGGCTTTTTGTTCCTCCTAGAATATTTATTTCTTTTTTCTTCTTGAAGACCGGTTTTTACCCGGTTACATGGGGGGGGGGCTTTCTTATAGTTCACAAACAGAAATAAAAACGAGACAGCGGAGGGATTCGGACTAGACGTTTCGGGGGGGGGGCACCGACGTCCTCTCACACACACAAAAAAACCCACGTCTGTCAGAAGGCACGAGAGAAACTTTGCGGCGTTTCCCGGAGGTTCGGAGGTTGCATCACACGTCTCCTAGCAACGCTGACTGGTATCAAGGAGGTTCACTGAAAATTCAACTGTGCTCAAATATAATGAGGCGACAACCTGAGGAGAAAAAGTCAGCTACCTGAAGATAAGGGCTGTGCGATATGACCAAAACCTCATACGCCGATATAGATTGTTACATATACAGATAACGATACCTATGACGATATAGCACCTTCTCTGTGAATTCAATAAGCAGTTTATATAATAATTAGCACCGACGTGTGAAACCCCCATTTCTCCTGAATATAGCAGGTTAATCTAGGTAAACGGTGGCTGCTGACAAGTGGTAGCATCCCATCGGCCCAGCCGTTAAAAGTCGTGATCCTTAAACCTGAACTGAACGATTTTAGGTCACGACCCTTTTCCAGCTCCGACTTTGGTCGCCACCTTCTCCCGAGGGAAATATCTGGCGCAGGGAAAAAAAGAATGGGAGCAGCGAGACTGAATCAAGAACGATGAGCCAATGAGGACGCCTCCAAAGTCAGGACATAAAAAACACATCACCTCTGACTGAGCTGTGTGTGTGCATCCAGAGGGCTGCCCCCCCCCAGGGTCCCTGTTCAGACACATCAGAAACCCTTGTATGTGAGGCCTCCTGCTTTCTATACGTAGGGAGCTAACAGCAGTTGCCATCATTTATTTAAAAAAAAAAATCTTGTTATGGCGTCGTGAAATATTGAAAGATGCACCACTGCTCTACTACACCAACACACTCCCAGACACGCAAATGCACACAAACAGACGCAAACGCGCACAAACACATTAATACACACAAACACACACATGCTGCTCACAAAACCAAGCTTTTTGTCTCGGACTTGCTCTTTCACTCACGTGCCGGCGGAGAGAAACACTGTGGGCAAGAAGCTACGTGTTTGCCGCGGGTTTCATCGTCGCTTCCAGCCGGCGTTCAGCGAGGCGTTTTGGAGACCCGCCCCCCGTCTCCCCGCCACGAGTCAGGTGCGCCGCGCACTTCAAAGTCAAAAGCCACAAATGAAGCCCCCGGTGAGCCCATTCAAGCATCCACATCTTCATAACGACCTCGCTCAGGCTCCTCCACGATTGATCATCATTCATTCAGCTCTGCCTAAGGTGGGGGGCTGAGGGGGGGCTGATTGAATGGAAGTGATGTGGAGAGGTAGACTTCATGATGCCCCCCTCAGAAGACCAGTCATCGTCCTCTTATTTTCACGTGACGCCGGCTCCTTTGTTTATCTTGGGTCTAAATATGCAGTGATTGCTGCTCGGGACCCCTGCGTCTGCGTGGCTTCCTCCAGCGGCACCGTTTCAGCCCCAGCGCTTTGTGTTCGCCCGGAGTGGCGCTAAACTCCACGCAAGCAGCTGAATTTGCCTCTGTTTACCCTCCTCTCCATCCCTGCAATCTGCTGATTTGCACGGTTTCCGTATTTACTGTATAGATTGTGGTTTATCTAGGGAATACTTGCGCTACTTATACAGCACAATTAAGATTAAATTCAAATAACAGGTGGCTGCCAAGTGTTTTGCATTGTAATATTTATTTGGTAGTTTCCAGATTCCCAGCTTGCTCAACCCTGTGTCCCTAGAAATTCTGTTGATATACAACTAATTTGCGACAACAAATACAGTTTGAAAAAAACAAAACGACAGCCAGATTATGTTTTCTATTAATGTGAGGAAATGTTTTTAATTGTAGTTGTAAATAGTCGTAAATATGTTGATACTGAGTGTGTCGGTAAAAACGTTCACATGCTGCGTCTTTTTATGACAAATGATATCTGATCCTGCAGAACAACATCCACCGTTAGTGACTCCGGCATCATCGAACTGGTTCATGGTTCTGTTCAGAGTCCCTCACAGGACCTGGTCAGCTTTGATAGCGAAGACGTCGAGTGTATTCACAGAGACCTGTTCAAAGCCCCGATCTCTCCAAGACCTTAAACCACAGATTGGTAGTCTGGATACCCCCCAGCACCTCCATCCAACAATCACGTTTGTCACCTCGGCATAGCTGGGAAAACGATCTAGTAAAAGATAAACATCGTTCCTAGCGGACGGACCTGGACCGTAACGCTCAGAAAGCGAATCCCAGCCCTTGTTCCGACTCTTTCCCGAGTCAATAGGATATCAGGGCTAATCCACGAGAGGCCATCGAGGCTTTAAAAACATGGCGGCGGTGACTTTATCGGGCGTGAGTTCACGGGGACGGGGAACGTTGAAGATTGTGTTTCAAGACAACGCGTCACGTACCTTCATCTCCGTGGCACCAAACTGGGGAAATACAGCAAAAGCCTTTTACCGTGTCTTCGTTCCCACATTCTCCTGCTCCATTATTCAGAGCACCTCTCAGAAATTGGTGACAGTATGAGAACTAAATATATATTTTCTCCCTCTCTGTAGGCTGCACATTCATTTCATGTGAAGGCTCTGAGTTTTTTCGTTTTTTTTCTTGTTTTTTTATTTCATTTTTTTGCATTTAGATTGTAGAAGGCTATGAATCCGGCTATGTCCTCCCCGGACAGAGCGTTCCGCCTCTCCTGGCGATGCCGATTCCAGAGGGCCTCCCTTTCAGACTCGCTCCAAGTGCCTTTCCCCCGCTCGACCCACTCGTAGCAGCTTTTCAGACTTTGGTACATGAAATATGGGAAAATAGGAAAATAAGTTTAAGTTAGTTAGAACAAGACCGGGCACAACACAACCCTCCAGCTACTCACAGAACTTTTTATTTCCCTTTCCCATTTTATAAAATATATCTGATATTTTAAGATATTGAGTGTCCTCGAATTTTCAGGTCCCTGCCATTATTACCACAGCACAACCCCCCCCCCCTAAAACATTAATGACAAAGTACTTGTTGTCAGATAAGTGGTTTTTTTTTTCTTCTCCCTGAAAAATAGATTTCTGTGCAGGCACTGAGCCTTTCCACTCAAAAGCCCTACTTTCCCAACCTCCTTCAAGTCCTCGCTTCCTTTGTTATTATTCTACTTTGGATAAAGATATATCACCAGAAGTCTGTCTCCATCTAGTGAGTCTGTCCAAAGTTTGATTCACCATCCTGTTTCTTTCTCAAGCAAGTATATATATATAATTTTCCGTGTTTTTTGTTTGTTTGTTTTGATATTTTCAGACATGTCAGGCACATATGGCCTGTAGGAGACTGGTGGTGTGAATAGGGACATGAAGACCAACTAACGACCAACCATACTGGGGCTTAATTTCCAAGTCTGGAAGCATCAACATCAAACAGTTCTTTAATTGAATTAGAATCACACTAAATGTAGAGCATAGAATGGGAAAGGGGATATGATGAGCTGTCAGGTTGCATTCATCACGTTCTTCTTCCCTTTTTTTTCCATTCAGGGAATGTATGGAAATCTGCAAAAAACAGACTCGGGACCCCGTGAAGGTTCCGGAGCTGGGACCGAGGCCACATTCGGACTGGATTAACGTTACGCTGGATAAATTGGGGGGGGGGTGAAATATTCCCAGCGGCCCTGGGAAATTTAAGTCATTGTTCAGGGCGAAATTCCAGGATGTTGTCTGTGATCGGCTCGGACACTCGGCAGGAAACTCGCGCGACTGTATCTTACACCCTGTATAAAATCAGCCAGAGCAGAACAGACCCATAGCAACATTTGACTCATCTTCGCATTGGTTCCCAAACAGGCCAGAATGTTAAGGTTGGTGACTCCAGCCAACGTTACCACATATAGTGTCATAGCCTGATGCATTAGTCAGTCCTCATCCTAAAACCCTGTTTGTACAGTGGCATGGAAAAGTAAAGGTAAAGGTGAAACATTCCTTTCAACATTTTAGACAAGACTAGTGTGTTATTTTTGTTTTTTACAAGTTTAGAGTGGAAAAGAAAAGGAGCCAGACAAGAATTTGGGCGCCACACAGGTCTCAGAACTTAATCAGCTTGTTAGGGCTGTGGCTTGTTCGCAGTCGTCAAGAAAAGGCCAAGTGGTGTAAATGTTGAAGCATCATGAAGAGTCCGACTCCTCCAACCTCGTCCAGCCGACCGGTAGCCGAGGCTCCTCTCAGCAGCTGCCTAACACATTACAACACATTAAAATCACTGGTGACCAAAAAGCAGGAGGAGGATATAGGAAGAAAGCAAAGTGTTCAGGTGTTTCCTCAGTTTGTAATGTCATCAAGAAATGACAGTAAACGGGAACAGTGGACGTCACGTTGAGGTCTGGAAGACTGAAATTTTGAGAGCGCTGCTTTAAAGAATGAGAACTTAAGTTTGACTGCAAAATAGCATCAGGAGGATTCATCAGACTCTGAGTGGTTGTTCACTGTTCTACTGCAGCAACAATGTGACCTTCAAGGTAGAGTCATCAGTGGAAAAACCTTTTGGGCCAAACAGATGAAAAGACGATGGCTTCCTAAACACGAATCCACAATGGACGACCTCAAGAGGCCGAAGCTGAAGGTTTTACCTTGGCCCTCACAGCTACGCTAATTACCAGATAGGTACTACTTCTCTACTTTTTTCCACGTTTGCTACTTCCTTCTTTTTTTTGTATTTAGCCATCTAGTGTATGTTTAATACAGGATCCTCATTCAGAGTGAGAAAACAGCAAATGAAAAATGAATTGAACTCCGGCTGAAAAAAATTACCTTGACAGTCGTCGTTGCGGCCACAGAATCGATCGAGACCGTTTGGTAGAAATGAGAAGCTTTTGAGCATCTTGAGGGTTTCGATGGTTAAGCTTCCACTTTTATCAGTGTATACTATGGATGAGTGGTGCGAGCGTGGAGAGCTCGACAGACAAGGCGGCGGTGAGTGAGCGAGCGGACGGCCACTTATGGCTCAGGCTCGGTCGCCCGTGGCCACGGTCGCGGCTCACGCCTCCGAGCCTTGGAAACATGCTTGTTTTCCTCGGTCACATACGCTCGTTTGAGTGGAAGTGGAAGTCTCCCCCCTCGTCCCTCCGGCTTTAGGCAGCTGCTTTAAAAGTGAAATTCACAGACTCCCTGTCCTCTATGTTGCTACCCCCCCCGGTCGGATGGCTCCTCTGAGCCGGTCCCAAGTGGCCAGCCGACCAGGCCGCCTGAAACTTATGACTACCCATGTTCTTCAAACATCATGCCGCTACCAAAGCATGGCAGGATGACAGATAGTCCCTTCAATATATAGTGACAAACAAATTAGTGCAAAGATGCTTCTCTCTGCCTACCAGATGTGTTGGGCTCTGTGGTACGGAACAGCCGATGAAAAACTGTCCACGTCCCATCTGTGCTTTGCCGCGACCATCGGTGCGGCAATTCGTGCCGAACAAAGTAGTGCAAACAGCCAGGCTGATTATATGTGTCATAACGCGAGGCATAGAAAACGCTGCCGAGAGGAGCTCGCAGGTTTATACGACGGAGGAGAGGGAGGCGGTTTAGCAGCAGGGGACGGGATGTAGGCGAAATGACGAGTGGACAGAGGGGAGGGATGAATAAACGGGATGGGGGGGGTGAGCCGACTCATAATAATGAAAGAATTACAATGGAGAGAGAAGTGGGAAATAAAAATACAGTCAGTCTTCCAAACCCAGACTGTCCTTCATATCAACTTGCACAACCTGCACACACTCCTCTCCCTCACACCTTCCCCCTCCTCGGGGTGTTGCGTACCCCGCAACCCCCTGTTCCCATCACTGCCCGGGCATGAGCTGGAGACCGCGGGGCCCTGGCGTGCCTGGGCCGGGCCCTGACGTGCCCGGGCCGGTCCCCGCCTTACCTCGCACCTCACTATCGACTCCCAATCCGCAGCCGGATCGGAGGCGGCGGGGGCACGGCGGCATCCGAGGGCACAAGCAGTTTTGGAAAAGAATGGTATGAAAGGCTCGGCGAGTCAAACCGGAGGATGGCGGCAATTTGGTATTCACGCGCCGCAGACGGCAGCGCCGTGGTGCACCGGGCGGAGCGAGGGAGCTCAGCTCGCTGACTGAAAGAAAGAAGAACCGTGGGAGGAAGATGAGCAACGACACACTGAGAGGCAGAGACGTTCCTGACCTGCTTAGTGTCATTACGCCGCGGACTTATCTCGCTTGCTCTGCCTTGTAAATACACTCGAGTGCTTGTTATCAAACGAGCGAGGCGACAAACCCCATCCAGGTTTGAGTCCTCTGCTTCCTCTGCGTGCCTGTAAATGAGTCATTCTCATGGATGACAGCCTGCATTAATATTCCGTTAAGAAGGGGAAGCGAGTGCGCATTAAATCCGCCACTTATCAGGTAGCGATCGTGATCTGTGTAGAACTTGGGGGGGGATCAAGCCTGTTTGCTTTTAATTGCCAAAAGGTATTTTGCGGGGGGGGGGTATGGATTCTTTCTGCTTATTTCTATTCCTACTACGACTCCATGCTGCACTGACATTTTATCCGTGGCCCAGGCCCATTTTCAGGACGACATGTTGCTCCTGTGTTTCTTTGCCTTCGCTCTCTCCATAAAGGCCTTTTCATCACATGCAGTGAAAAATTTACATTATTTTTTTACATCAAAATCCATAGTTTTATACAACTCAGGCATGAGATGTGACATTAAAAAGCCTTTATCGTGACGGCGTTCTCCTGTCTCATCCCGGTGAAGAGAACAGGTGAGTGCTCCGGGAGATGACGACCCCAAGGACGACGGAGCAGTGCTGCGGAGCGATGGCGGCGCCTGCTGCCACCGTCCGCCGGGCCTCGCCGACGGTCCACAGCCATTGCACACTCCGAGGCGGGTTCCTTACCGACATTCAGCCCGGCAGAGCACCTCTCAGGAGCCTGAGAGCGTGCTCATAGTGAAAATGGAAAAACAAAAAAATCATCATGCCATCAAATTTTCTCCTCTACCACAATATGATTAAGCAATTCACTGTCCGCTGGAGTCCTTCGGCTTCGGCTCCACGGTGGAAGGCAGCGCTGTGTCTGCGGCCACCTCATTTTCCCCGAGTGAAGCTGCCCTCGCTGCCTGTGAATTCAAAGAGGCTCGGCTTAATCTTATATTTCATTGTGTGGTATACTGTTAGAGAGCAGGGGGCCGCAGTGTTTGCAGCAATAACCAGTAATAGAATACTGCGAAATGAAACAGGAAAGATTGAGATATTTGACTTACAACGGCAAAACGAATAAAAAAGTTAAATCTGTTTGGTGCAGCGAGAAAAAAAAGTCGTATATATTAAACGGTTTTTAAGTTAAAGTGCACATGTAGTCTGCAACGCTGTGCGCGTGGTCATAACGTAGAGTCTTGATATGAGGTAGCTCACGCTCCCTGTGAGTATATTTATCTTCCATCTGATTTCTTTGAGACAGGGCGGCTTTTATTCCCAGTTTTATATCCTCTCGGCAACAGAAGTGTTGTTAGATTAACCAGAAGACAAAAACAAGTGTTTTGGGCTCCGTGGCCATCTGGAGTTCTACGTTATGGAGCTCTCCGAAGGACGAGCTTCACGGAGCCGTTGCTGTAACTGTGACTGGATGACAGGAAGCCACGCAGCTCAACAGAGGCACGGCGATGGGACACAAATCCGCCATCAGCTGCTGGATTTAACCCCTGAGCGTGTCGGGAGGAGGCCTGGATCCAGGTCTCGTGTCTGTATGTTATGTATCGGGCTGCAGCCGGTTGGCTTAGCTTAGCATGACGACTGGAAATGAGGAAACGGTGGCGAGGGACGAGTCCAGCTGCTGGCATCTCTGGAGCTCTCAATTTACAACTTGTCATTTTAATTCTTAAGAAAATAAAGCGGCAAACCGACCAGCTCCTCTTCAGCCTTCTCGTCCGACTCTCGGCGTATTTCTCTAAATGTCTGACTATTGTCAGGCTAAACGTCTCTGGTGTTCTTTATGGTTGAGTGTGTGTTCAGGTGCGTCCTGCACAGATGGACCGGATGAGGTGACTGATACACTGGCTCTTGTCAATTCCTTGTGGAAAGTCTGGCCTTTTTTAATTGTTTTTCTGTCCAGTTCTGACTCATTTGTCGTTTTAGGTCCATAATTACATTTTGTATTCATTGTCTGTTGTAATTATTATCTTAGAAAGTCAAACAAGATATTATTTAGAAGCAAATCGAATGTGAAAAGTTTGAAGATTACCGAGAAAACCGCTGCGTGAATTTCAGGGAAAGTTTAATCAGGCTAAGTCTCAAAAGGTGTCGCACAGCTTCTCACCTGATTGAATGAAAAGCAATAGCTGGAAACCTGAGTCCCTGGATGAGAAGGAGGAATTAGAGCAAATTAAAAACGAGTGAGAGATTTTTCTAAAGACATTGACATGAGGAAGGCATCACAGCCAACATATGATGTCAATGAACAGTCCAAACTGCATTGCACTGCATTTCGTGAACCGAAAAAAAAAAGAACTGCCCACAGACATATGAAAAATCAGAGGCGACGAAGCTCAAATCACACGAAACGGCAGCTCGAAAAGACAACACAACCCCGACAAGGATAAACACAACATGCAGGGTCAGTATCCACAGTGACGACTCTCTGTCCTTGGCGTCCACGGCCAGGAGAGCAAATGCAAAGCAGATGGCCTGGCTGCCTCTCTGCCGCTAATCAGGCGCTAAATATCCGTCGGTCTGTGCTAATACATCCCCTACCTCTCCTTTACCCCCCCCCCCCCACCGTCCACCGTGGAAGGATATTTCTAGTTATTTCACAGTGCGTGCACACACACACACCTTACACACACACACACCGTGGCCTCAGTGTTTACATAGCAACGCTCCCAACTTTACAACAAGCCACGGCCAAAAAGCGATTGAATCACATCCCTCCTGTTTCCACGCGACAGCCGATAAGCACCGAGGCCGACGCCAGAGATCCTGACGGATCCGCGCTCCGGCTCCGGTGTGTTCGCTGAAAAATAACCACATTATAGACACATTAGAATGTTCTGAAAATCTACTGTGGACCGTTCCCATAGTAGCATCAGTGGTATTTATGGTTTTAGAGTCAGAGCTACAGCATGTAGTTAAAGCTCTGCGGTCACATAGGAGTCAAAACCTAAAAGCAAAACAGTGTTTACCTTTCCAGTGCATCTACAGTCAGGTGCTTTGTTAATGCCCCTGATTGCATCTGTGCCCCCCCCACACACACACACCCACACCCCCGTTTCTTCGGCGAGGAAAAAGCAAACGTGGAAACAAGGGGAAGAGGAGTCGAGGAAACACTCTGGATCGGCCGTCGGTCTGCAGGTGTTAATTCAATTCGCTTCAGTTTAGATTTTTGTAGCCGCACATCAGTACATACATTATCTCAAGGCTCTTTACAGAATAAGGTCAAGACCGTACAGCATCGTAGAGAGAAACCCAGCGGCTGAGAGAAGAGGAAAAATAGTCCTGCGGCCTCGTTCGGCGCCTTCCAGTTTATGTGTACACATATAGGTTCTGTCAGTACAATAAAAATGGCACAATTACTGCTGCAAGCGGCGTTTTTTCTACGTCCGTAGCAGAAGAAGAAATCCGTCTCTGCATGTTTCCCCCTGTCAAGTCCAACCATGCTGAATACAAATAAGCCATTTCTAATGGATCCAAGGTGTTTATTTATGATTGTGTTTAGCGTCATCTTATTTTATTTTGTGTTGTGAATCGTTACTAAGGAGCACAAAAACTATCTGATAACTGATCCGTTAATAAGTTGTTGCTGAAGCATAAGCAATGCCAGCTTCATATTGCTTCCTTGGGGGGGCAAAAAAGTTACATAATGTGGTCTGATAGTCATGAAGTAATGAGGGACTACGAGGGGACGAGGGCCAACGAGAGTAGCGAATGAGGGAGCGAGAGGAGCGAGAGGGAGTGACAGGGAACGAGAGTGAGGGAGAAGGAACGAGAGTGAGCGAGAGGGAACGAGAGGGAACGAGAGGGAGCGAGAGCGAGCGAGAGGGAACGAGAGGGAGCGAGTGCGAGAGGGAACGAGAGGGAGGGAGAGGGAACGAGAGCGAGCGAGAGGGAACGAGAGGAGCGAGAGGGAACGAGAGCGAGCGAGAGGGAACGAGAGGGAGCGAGAGGGAGCGAGAGGGAACGAGAGGGAACGAGAGGGAACGAGAGGGAGCGAGAGGGAGCGAGAGGGAACGAGAGGGAGCGAGAGGGAACGAGAGGGAGCGAGAGGGAGCGAGAGGGAGCGAGAGGGAGCGAGAGGGAGCGAGAGGGAGCGAGAGCGAGTGAGAGGGAACAAGTGACGGAACGAGAGCGAGGGAGAGGGAACGAGAGGGAGCGAGAGGGAACGAGAGGGAACGAGAGGGAGCGAGAGGGAGCGAGAGGGAACGAGAGGGAACGAGAGGGAGCGAGAGGGAACGAGAGGGAGCGAGAGGGAACGAGAGGGAGCGAGAGGGAGCGAGAGGGAGCGAGAGGGAGCGAGAGGGAACGAGAGGGAGCGAGAGGGAGCGAGAGGGAGCGAGAGGGAGCGAGCGAGCCCCCGCTCCGGCACATTGTGAATGGAAACCATCAGCGTCATTGTCACTGTCAGGAGCGAGCGGCCATCCGCCGAGGCGGTAGTGTGGGGCGACGATCTCCACGTCAGCGGCGACTCGCTCCATGAACGTTTTCCTCTCCGCCTCGAAAGCGAGGAGTCGACGGTTTCCCGTTATCCACCCGGACGTAACATGGACTTCCTCATCAGCATCGCAGTAGCCATGGTAACAGCCGATCGCCTCAGAGCAGGCGAGACTGTATCAGGATAATACAATTTCACAACTGCACCAGACGACTCGGGTTTGCTGAAAATTGCCAAAACGACTGTCGTCAACTTAACAACGAAATGAGGAAAAAACGAGTTCATGGACCTGCCGACACAAACCAGCTTAGCTTCTGGTCTGGAAGTGAATGGATCATAAAAGAATATAAACCCATAGTCAGCTCACCTCTACCCGGAGGACCCCGCTGTCCTCGGCCCGTTGAAACTAAAGAGTCCTGCACTGATTTAGCGTTGTAGCCCTGTGTCAGCGAGATGTCGGCTTTTTTCCCCCAGAATTCCTCCTAGTTGTCGACACCCCCCACTTGTCTGTCTGGCATTTTCATGTCGGGGTGCAGCACCTTACTTCCTGCAGCGCGCTACATTTCATCAGCGTCAGATGGCTTTTTTACCCACTGGCTTTGTATACGTGTGGTCGTGTGAGCTGTGGCGTCGTGTCTGTGTCATTCGCGCCCTGAGTTTGTGCCTCAGGCAGCGCTCCTCCTCAGGCTCGGCGCAGATTAAACAGGGCACTTGCGTTGCCTGTGGGGGGGGGGGCTCTGCCCTGGAGACCGAAGTCAGGGGACGGGTCTGTTTGCAGTGAACGCCACAGATCTCAGGACCGACTCTAACATGTTTGCGTGCGGTCCTTGAAACCTGCACTGAAGCGCATTCGTAGGTGTTTCTACGTAGGCGATCGCTCAGTCCCCTCACAGACGTGGGTGTGATCCGTTTGCCCGACGTTTTTCACATATGCAACAGCGCACCTGTAAACGGACTTTGATTCATAAAAGTGGTGGAATTGCCCTTTAAACTCTTGAGTCACACAGACTCAGGCCTCAATATTTGCTGAAAGTCTGGGATTTTAAGTTCTCTCAGCCAGTAATACCTCCCTCCAAATGGTTTCAGGTTAGGTTGTTTTTTTTTTATTTTATTTTTTCTCTTTGTTGTCTTTTCTGTCTTTAAATGAGAAAATCCATTTTCTTTTTCCAGTGTTGAAGTGTTGGAGGGTGTGCTGAAGTTTAACTTTATTAAACACAACTGCGAAGAAAAGAAAAATCCAACCCCAGACATGGCACGGTTCCATATTTGTGAATTTTATCTGCAGTGTAATGGATTCTATACAATATTTTGTATTTCAGAAACTGTTTTCATTGGCTTCGATACATCTGTTAAACTATAACATCATCTTTATCCTAAACTACTATCAGTTCCCCCTTAGGTCTCGATTCCAGTAATGTATTTTAGGTGTTAAGAAAGTTTGCATGAAATAATATTCCTACAAGCTTCTATTTGTCCATCTATTCTTCGGTCCAGTAAAGTTTCCTCCAGTGTACAAACAAATCAAAAGTGTGTATTAGTCTTCTAAAGCTGTATGTTCTTGAAATCCCGCTTTGGTTGGATCTGTCTCAGGTATAAATATACTTTCTTTAATTTCTTTAATTTCCTCCATCCTTCAATATAGACCATTCAGTTATCTGTATAACTCCGCACACTTCCAACAGGTCTTTCTTTGTCATGTAGGGCTGCTGATACCGCACAGCCGCCGAGCACGACTCTAAATGTCAAGACTTTTGTCACGGTTTAACAGCAGAAGAATCCTCTCTTGGCAGTTTTGTATTAATAATACAACAAACCAGTAGTATTACTGCCGCACGATGTCAGACGGTGTGAGCTCCTCTGCAGCGTATTTTAATTTACAAGGCTGCAAATATGTTGCGTCTCTGTCGGAAAATCAATCACGCTACGTACTGTAAACCGCCGAGAGGAAACGGCCTGCGGTGCTGCACGCAGCTCCGTCGTAAATCAGAGCAGGGTGCGCCTGCGTCGGCGCTTCATAAACCCGTCGCGAGCCGATCAAAGGCGGCGTTTGGAAGATGACCTCTAAACCGCACCGCTCGCCACTGCACGGTTGATTCGGTGCCGGAGTTACAGAAAACATGATGGTATTTTCTACTCAGCGCCCACTTCCTAAGACATTTGAAATACAATGGGGTCTATTGAAATGAAGGGGAATTGTTTTGGACGGTCGCTTTGAAATTATAAAGACCTGGATAGCTCTTTAGAGAAAGGCTCTATTCTGACTGTGAACTTCTGAATACGAGTGTCCTGAATACAGAATAAAAGCATCTATTCAGGCGTCCACACAGCCCAGTGATTAGCAGGAGCAGTGCGAGTGGTGCAGAGAATCTCTTCCGTGTTTTATCCTCGGTATCGTTGGTATCGCCGAGGAAGGCGATGTCGGCGTTGCTGGCGTTCGGACGGCCAGTCGAGCCTTCGGCGCCGCTACAGAGGAATGACTCCGCTGATCACCTTGGATCAGCCATCGATGGTTCCTCCCTCGGCGCCACACCTGTGGTTTCAAAGTCTCAGCAAACTATTGGATGTATGATGGCGACGTGTGGTAGAGACTGGTGTTTCCTTCAGAATGAACTAACCCTGTAAGCAAATACTGCTATTAAAATTTGTCCGGTGTTTTGGTTAACGACCGGTCACCTACCAAAACCAGGTAGTTGTCTGAGAACTAGGCCAATTCACACCCTTCAAGTCCATCAAGGCCATCAAGTCCATCAAGGCCATCAAGGCCATCAAAGCCATCAAGGCCATCAAGGCCATCAAGGCCATCAAGGCCTAATTAGCAGATCTCAACATGCTAACGTGCTAAATTATGTTTGTTTGTACGTCAGTATCTGCTTTAACTCAGTGTGTTAGCATTGTCACTGTGAGCATGTTAGCGTGCTAGTGGTGGCATGCTATCATGGCTGTAGACTCCTAGGTGGTATTTACACCTGGTATCATCGTGCCGTCGGTATGTGGCCGTGTCATCCGCACAGCGACGCCCGATCCCCAGGTCCTGACATTTACTCCTCTTATTACTACTTTAGCTCACTATAGCGATCAGGACAGGCTGCGGTGACCTTTCGGATTCTTCGAACGCCATCCCGCTCTACAGAGATGCGTTTACACCCGACTGTCGCCCAATCGCAGCGCGCTCTACGTACGCCTGTACCTTGCGTCGATATGCTCGCCGACCTCCCGGATGTCTTTTTTCAACAGACGGTTGGATATCACACGTCGGTGCCGATTAGAAGAGAGAGTCACGCAGAGGGACTTAGTGGTTTCCGCCGGCAGCCGCAGCATCAGGGACCAGCTCGCCGCGATTGTAACAAATTACCAGAACGATCCTATCTGGCAACTAGATGTAAAAATGGCCACAGGCTGAATGTCTACGCTATATTCGAACAACAGTGAAGGTAGATCAGCGGAGTGTCAACAAAGCGGCTGCGGCTGCAGCTTTTGTCTTTGCAACCTGTAGATTTGAGTGTTTACAGCTTGGGCTTGTTCTCTAAGGAGACTAAATTTGTTTATGCTGTAGCAGCTCCTGGTTTTTAAAGCTCATGACATATTACGTACTGTGGGCATCTGTTTACACCGAGCCCCGGTATCTCATCGCCCAGCGGGCCTCTCGACTTGGCAAGAGCTGACGAGTGGGTGGTTCAGACCCCTCGGCGAAACCGGATTATCAAATATACATTACAGGCATTTCAGGCCCCAGTGTGAAAGCTTAGGCTCCTGCGTGTTAATTGCCAGCCTCACTGTGCTCTGTAATTTCATGCTTGATGTGAACATTTGTCTTTCACGCTACAAAGGAACTGGGTACATTTTGTGTACAAATGCAAGAAGGAGCCACAAAATGCTGCACCAGGCAACAGACCCTAAAACACTGCTAATGTTGCCACTTTTCTAAACACACCATGCAGCCAAGTTTTTTTGTTGTTGTTGTTGTTTTTTTTTTGTTGTTTTATTTTTTAACTGTAAATGGGGCTTTAGGGGCTTTAAAAATGATATAGAGAGACTTGAAAACGGCCTGGATAATGACGCCGTTGGCCGCCGGCGACATTTCGGGCCAAATTGCCGTCTGCGTCAGGTTTTTGTTCAGTAATTCCATAATTAAGTCAGGATGTGGGCGTATGGAGTTTGACCACGAGGACCGAGCGCGGCTCTGGATCAAAGTGTCACTGTCAGCGGCGGCGAGCTGCGCGGAGTCGGAGAGCGCCGACGGCCAGGCCCGTTCCCGACCTGTTATCAAAACGTGTTTGTCGCCGCGTGATGCGGCGCCCCGTATTTGCGGCTCCCCGTATATGCGGCGTTTAGCTCCACGAGGCTGCCGCAGGGCTGCGCCGGAGGGAGGCGTGGAGGCGGGAGGGAGCCTTGACGTCCGGCTCACCCTCCGACCTCCCGCACGCCCACATAAACTCATTCCACATCTGTTTCTTCCTCTTGCTTTTTCCTACTCCATCACCTCCCCCCTGCTACTGTCCACCTCCGTTTCCCCCCCTTGTTGCCTCTCCCTTACCTTTCTCTTTTATTGATCATGAGCCGATGTCGGGAAGAGACGGGGGTGTAATTAAGGAGCCAGACCGGTCTGTCAATTCTGCTCAGCGCTGCATGGAGAGCACCAGACCGAGCGATGGCCCTAATAGGGCTTCATACTGTAAACAACACGCGCACCTGGACAGCAGCGGGCCTCAGGGAGAATCAGGAGGGAGCTGCTGTCGACGAGTTAGCGCCGATAAAGGGAGGAAGTTTATCGCCACGGACGCAGCGGGAGTGAACTGGAGATTCAGTCGCCTGAATAAAGAGGAACCAGACAAAGAAATAAGGGGAAATCAAATGCATGTTGTCTTCTGATGTATGCTTTGAATGTGATTTACTCAAATGAAAACATACCCTAAAATATCTATTCCTTGGCTTGTTTTTGCATTTAATTCCATGGCTTGTTTACATGTTTACACTGGGCGTGTGCGCAGCGTGGGCGCGGTCTGGGCGTGGCGTGGGAGCGGTTCGGCCACGGTGTGGGTGTGGGCGCGGCGTGGGCATGGCGTGGGCACGATGTGGCCGTGGGCGCAGCGTGGGCGCCGCAGGGCAATCGCACGGCAATGGCGTCGCTGGCCCGACCTGACACCCGCTAAAATAAAATCAACACAGCTGCCCTTCCAACATGTGTTTTCCATTTTATTATGACACAATTCAATTAATTCATACAGAAAAAAACACGTGGCAGGTCACCAGAAAAAAACCCAAACCATGACTCTTAAATATTCCTCAGACATCAACTAAAACGAAACACAGAAAACAAACTGAACTGTGTGAAATTAATATTCCGTTCCCCATATCACCATCATAAGGGATTTTTTTGAATTTATGACTTTATTACCATATTTTGTCACAGCAGGCCGAGCCGTGAGTTATAGTAGTTGCTAGAAAAATGCTCCTCTCGCTGCCTCAGGGTCTTTACGCGGGTCTCTGTCCGGTATCATCATCTGTCATAGCACCTGACGGCGCAGCATCACCTGCTGCGGTCTGGAATATTCTGTCGTCTGACATCGCCCCACTTCTTTCAGAGGCGCTTGGTGCCCCCCCCCCCCCCGACGCTCGTGAAGAGGCATTTTTTGCTGTTTTTTTCAGCGTTTTTCAGCGTTTTTCAGCGTTTTTCGGTGTTTTTTCAGCGTTCACCAGGCCGAAATGAGGGATTTATATTGATGAGTTTCCAGCGGAGAGAGTTTGGTGAGACCGAGGTTAAGAACGTGAAACTCTTTTTGTGGGAGGCCTGAGGTGTTTTCTAGTTCACCTAATTTCTCTGTTTGATTTTTTTCTATTGTTGTTTTTGCTGTTTTGAATCTTCCGAGTGTGTGTGTGTGTGTGTGTGTGAGTGTATGTGTGTGTGCGTGTGCGCGTGTGTGTGTGCGTCCTCGCAACGTTTGACGGAGCAGCGGTCCCTATGTGTGTTCCCTCTCCCTTGCCACCGCGGCGGCGACGCCGTTTCGCTGTTTTAATCGATGGAACTATCACAACGCCGCCGCCGCCGCCGCCCTGTTGACTCTGTGTGTCTCTTGTCTCTCCTCCAGAGAAAGTCAGTATGCTGTCAGCATTGATCGCCCCCTTCAAGTACATGAGCCCTGGGACCAGCGGCACAGAGGACGAGGACAGTTTGAGTAAGCCGACGCCTCTTTTCTCTCTCTCTGTCGACATGCTGCGCCGACTCCCTCGGCGGCGGACCTGTTACGGAGACGATCTCTCTGTCACCCGCATAATTAATTATTCGGGAAATGGGCTATTTGAATACGCACGGGTTTTGGCTCGCGCGTTGAAATCTGTGTTATCTTATAGAAAGTGAGCTATTTAATATTAAATCTGAGTGTTTGTGATGAACAGGTCATTAGATGGGATCACACGACGCGGAGGCCAGAGGCTGGAGGCCGGCGCTCGGTCCCGGCCCCCCTCTCACCGCTACCATTCCGGTGGCGAGATCCAGACGGCCTCCCCACCCATCACAGACGCAACGCGCCGCCGCCTCACCCGTGACCGGGTTTGAGGAGCGAAGCGCGGCTGCTTCAGACTTTGCCCTAGTGGAGGATAGAAGTGTGAAATAAAGCAGGCAACAGGCGTTTCTCTCCTCCTTTCCTGGAACGTCTGCGCCTCCATGCAGTCCCCACCCCCGTTACAAATAGGATTGATGTTTGGCGTTGGCCACAGGGACCGATGTTCCCCTCTTACAAAACAGATTCAGAACCAATTTGGAGGCAGATTATGGAACGATTTGGCAGATAACATGGCCATTTTTAGGGGATTTGTATTTGGATGTTAAAACACTTCAGTATGATAGAGCCCTGCGGTATGAAGTGGGCTCGGCTCAGGGAGATGATTGTAGATTTGTTCATTACCATTTCATCGTGTATCAAGTGGCTGAATCTGCCTTGAGAGATTTTCTTTTTTCTCAGCCAGGATAAATGTATCACATGGTAATGAACACCTTTTTCCTCTTTGTGTTTTGCGTACGTTTCATCTCATTGAATTTCACCGTTGTTGTTGTTGTTGTTGTCGTCGTTTTCGCCGCAGGTACCAGCAGCACCGAGGTGAAGGAAAACCGCAACGTCGGCAACCTGGAGGACCAGGCCCAGGGATCCGCAGAGTGCCAGTCGCTTTTTTACTCCGACGCGACGAGAGACGGCGGCTCCGGTCTGAAGAGGAAGCGGCCGCTGGAGGAAGAGAACAACGGGCACCTGTGCCAGCTCCGGCTCATCTATAAGAAACTTTCCTGGTCCGAGGCGCCGAAGAACGCCCTGGTGCAGCTGAACGAGCTCCGGCCGGGCCTGCAGTACCGCGTGGTGTCCCAGACCGGCCCGGTGCACGCTCCCGTCTTCTCCATCGCCGTGGAGGTCAACGGGCTGACTTTCGAGGGCACGGGCCCCACGAAGAAGAAAGCCAAGATGAGGGCTGCCGAGCTGGCCCTCAAGTCCTTCGTCCAGTTCCCCAACGCTCCTCAGGCCCACCTCGCCATGGGAAACGTCTCCAACCCCTCGGCCGACTTCACCTCGGACCAGGCGGACTTCCCCGACACGCTCTTTAAGGAGTTCGAGTCGTCGTCGTGCTCCGACGGCCTCCCGCTCTGCAGCTCGTCCGAGAGCGAGCTGCTGTCGAGCGAGCTGCTGAGACACGGGCGGTTGCTTCGCCACACCTTGGACCTGATGGTGCAGGCTCAGCGGAGGCTGGGCGGGATCGTTCCAGAGCCCGAGGTCCCCAAGAGCCCGGTGGCCCTGCTGAACGAGCTCCGGCCGGGCCTGCGCTACGCCTGCCTGTCGGAGCGGGCCGAGGGCCGGCGGCTGCGTAGCTTCGTGATGGCCGTGCGCGTGGACGGACAGATATTCGAGGGCTGCGGCCGCAGCAAGAAGCTGGCCAAGACCCAGGCGGCCCAGTGCGCTCTTCAGTCCCTCTTCAACATCAGGACGGCCCCTGAGGGGAGGACAGGCCTGAAAGCCAGCAGGAAGAGTTGTCCTCATTTACCCCAGGTGAGTACAGACACATCGCTGGCGCCTGTCGTCCGCTGAGCTTCTTTGGCAGCCACTCCACTTCCTACAGGGGCCCGTAATGACCAAAACAGCAGGCGTGCAGCAAAAAGCCGAACACCGTCCAACGAGTAATTAAAGAGGGAAGGAGAGGGGATGGAGGGAGACGTAGTGGGCGTCGCTGATAGAGAAATGTGAAAGTAAGCTAACATTTACTCTGTCAGAAAAGCGGTGCATACAGTGAAATACCCACCACAGACTGGTGTGTGGGTGCAGTTGTGTGTGTTCTGCAAAGTCTGGGTCCCGAGCAAACAATATCTGTTTGTTGGTCTTTTTAAAATGAAAAGCATGTAAATGAAGCTAATTGTTGTCCTTGTGCCTCTAACGTGAGAGAAATCTGCATCACGAGCTGAGTTTTGGGTTTTTTCGTTGTTTTTTTTTGTTGTTGCTGTTTTTTGTTTTCCACAGTCTCGTGTATTTGTGGAGCTGTAATTGGGAGAGTTTTGTAATTTTGCAAAAATCTCCCGTTTCCTTGTGTGTGGCATCACAGTGTCTACAAACATTAATTCAATCTGTTGCCCAAAGGAGATGGAAAAGCAAAGAGCATACTGACAAAACAAACCACCCAATCCCATGCTCATTTACCCAAATATGTAAATAGCAATCAGAGCGAGGAAACTAGTTTTTGAGAAAGAACTTGAGGAAATTGCTGAGCCTAAAGACACAGTGGCTGGATCGGCCGGCACTTGTTGACAGCCATTCAAAACTCCATTTCAGCTGCAGAATCTCATCTAATGTAAAACTGCCCTGAGTAGTCATGCTGATTTTTGTTGTTTACTATTGTTCGCGTTGAGAAATACCCGATGTCCCGGCGGCGCGGGTGAGCGGCGGATCTGCCAGCGGAAACGGGCCCGACGTTTTCCACCTTTCGCCCTCGTGCGACACGGTATCGTGCGGAGCGCTGCCCTCCTGAGGTCTTGAGCCTTGAAACGGGGCCGTTTTCCCAGAAAACTCTGCCCCCGACGCCTTGCGACACCATCTCGTGCTTCTCCTCGTCCCCTAGGGTGCGTGTCGTATTAAAATTCTTTTCCATCCTCGAAAAAGTAAACTGGCACGAGTGTCCTTCCCCAGAGCGCGACATCATCAACCCAACAAACCTGCACATGTTTGCCTGGGAGAAACTTTTTTTTTTCTCCCTGCTGCCACGGTGTCTAAAAGGATTTTAAGAGGATTTGCCGCACCCGTTTAGTTCCAGAAAGCGCTCGCTTGTGGAATTTCTTGAAAGTCAGCCGTGCCGTCTGCTTGAGAGGCGTTTTGTTGTCTTGGCGAAGGACAAAAAGTGCACGTGCGATGCGTACACATGAGATTGACCGGCGACGAGCGGACGTCCGAACCTGCGCGTCTTCGACGTGGTGGCGGCCCAGCTCGGGTGTGTGCCAGCTCGGTCTGCACCCTTTCCCCAGAATTTCCTCTGGTTCTACCCGTAGCAGGGTAAAGCAGGAATTATCATTGGTGTTAGTAGCTCAAAGTTGCTGTGATGTGATTGTGGATTCTGTGAATTTTGATGCGTAGGGATCTGAGATGAGTCCAGGTTTCTAGCGAGTCTCAGTGATGTAACCCCGTTAGCTCAGTGGGTTCATCGTTGCTATTTGTGACAATGGGAGCGATGATCGTAATCCGTGACAATAAGGGCCAACCAGACGAGGCCTTTAAAAAGAGGCAGCATCTGCGTGTGACCCCTCAGTGTATCTGAGTTTTGATCCTCACTGCAGAGCTGGAAGCAGAAAAGAAAAAAAGGACCATTAGAGAAAAATCTCCTATTAAGAGAAGAATGCAGCAGATTTTTTTTCTTGTTTCTTACCCGCGTCCGTGTTGAACGCCACTCGTCTTCAGAGAAACTCATTCAGGCATCACAGCTGTTTTTGAGGATGTAGCCATGAACGTAGGCTCCGTTTAAACTGGATAAATGCTCCCGGCAGAGGAGGCTGTGGGTCATTTTAATGACTCCCCGTCGAACACAACCTCTCCATCGATTGGTTTACTTTGCAAAGACCCTTGAGTTAGTCGACGTCTAACGTGGTGTCAGAGGTAAAGCGCAGGGTTAGGACAACACTCCTTCTACTTTGCTCTTGTAAAATAAATTCCCAGGATGCAGACGAGATGAAATGGATTCATCATTCAGATATAAGTGACGGGGACCATGGCTGGATTAATCTCCCGGAGGGCCGGGGGGGGGGGGGGTTCTTCCCGGCCCCTGTTGACCCCCATTATCCATGACAGTTTCATTATTAACTTAGGCACCCTGAAACCAACACGTACCCCGCAGCTGAAGTCACAGCAATTTTGATAATTGATTAATCGTTTAGGGAAACTCGTTTAACTTTAAATCCTCCGGTACCAGCCTCTCAAATACGAATGTCTCCCGGTTTCCCAGTTTTCTGTGACAGTGAACTCAACATCTTTGTGTTTTTGATTGTTGCTCAGAGAAAACAAAGCTATCTGGATATGTTAATAACTTGGGCTTCGGGGAATAATGATGAGGCGCATATTTCACCACTTTCCGGCAATTTATTGACCAAACAGTCGATCTATTATTAAAGAAAAAACAATGCTCGGACGCATTAATAATGAAAATAATCCCGTGATGGAATAATACGACCTTATCAGAGGTTCTCTGTCGGTTAATTGCACAGATACACAGAAAAGCAATGAAGCTGTTTGATAAAATACAACAAAGGAGCTCAGCTGAGATAAACTAAACAAATATCTCGGTGTATTAGTGCACATCCTCACCTCCCTCCTGCAGTAATACAGCCCATACCTTCCTCCTTCCCTCCTATGCTTATGTCTATGGGAATTGACTTTAAAAATCACCCCAGAAATGAGGCATTGGGCCACAGTCTGCCTGACATTAGAGAGCTATTTATCCTCCAGCCAGTACTTCCATTTTTTATTCCCTTGCTTAACCTTTATTTATCCAGGGAAATCAAGTGAGAATGTTCATGAAGAGATAACTTGCTTTACATTGACTGAACTCCACTTATTCATTCCTGAGAGATGCTCAACACAACCAGAGTCATCTACATTTAGCGGCACCGCACTAGTAGTTCAGGAGATACTATGGACTTAGCTGGATTCAGAGCAGTCGGAGCCGGTGTGAAAACTACTGGGCTGGGGGCTGGAGGGCTGGAGGGTGGGGTTGGGGCAGTGCTGAATATCATGCATTATTTTATCGATAACTTTAACAGAATAAATAAACAACTTTTGGAGCCATCAGATGCGTGGACGTGAAAGCTCCAGGCTAAAGGGCTTTGTGCCCTGTGACTTTTTCACCCCACCTCCAACCATGTCTCGTCGTAATTACGTTCACATAAAACTAATTTATTTACCCAGTTACACTGTGTTGTAAATAAAGCGCTACATGTACCTCATGAAAGTTGCACAGAAGCTGCACAGGCGGCTGGTGGGTCCTCGACACACAAGACTGGGGTTCGCATCAAGAGTTCGGTCTTGGGTCAGTTCTAGGCAACGGAGGGCAGCAACTAATATGTCATGTCTCATGCACTGAGAACTTGTTTCAATCTTAAACCAAGACCACAATCTCTCCCTGCCTAAAACTAAAACCATAAATAGTTTAAAAACGCCTGTTCTACAAGATCCAATGTTTTTATAGAAAGTAAATTAAATGCATTGTTAGTTGACATTTTACTGATGTGTCCAATATCTGTAGAAAAGTCAAATTCACGTAAATTTCCTCATTATGAAATATAAAACATTTAGTCCCTGATCACATGGTTAAACTTTATCACTGATCAGTCAGTGGGAGGCTGTTTAATCCGATCCACAGCTTCTCCAGTCACATCTGTTAAAGCCTCCACAGAGATGTGAGACAGTGCTGGATTCGTCCCGGCTCCCATTTTACCAGGTGGACCGATTAACCAGCCGTCCAGGCCGTCAACCGAGCCCGAGACATGTGAGGGAAGGCAGAGGGTCAGCGGAGAGTCCCGGGGAAGGATGTTACAGAGGTCAGGGGTCAGGACGCGGCGCGAGGCCGCCTCGGATAGGAAGCTGTGCTTGGTGGCAGGGTTGAAGGAAAATGAGCGTTAATGGAGGAAAGAAAGCATGAAAACTTGAGCAGACGGCCTTTGGGTAACATAAAAGTACAACAGAATATTTTTAAAAAAAAAATGTATTTCATCATACAAGTTGCAAATAATACAAGTGCATTTTTTTAGACTCTAGTTTTTCTGTGGCCAGATCTGATTTGATTCAGTTGTCTCTCGATGTGAAGCATCGGCGACAGAGAAGGATACAGACTGGTCAAGTGGAGTAATTTCCCCGCCTCCGCCTCGGCAAATTGAATATGATTTCAGACATGTGAAGGTGACCCCCCGTCAGCGCCGGGCGCCATCGCAGATTGTTTTCTTTGTCTAATCTCTCCCACTTCTAATCTGTCTCAATATAAACAGCTGTGACAGGCCGATCATTAATTAATATTGCCACAACAAATTAGCGACAGCCATCGCCCTGCCGAGCACCCTGTCTGAGATGGAAATCCACCGAGTCAGAGAGGGGGAGAGGGGGAGAGGGGGAAGGTGCGAGCATCACATTAGAGAGGAGTTGATTAACAGCTTCAGCAGATAATGTTACAGCCTCATCGTGCGGACAGCGATGGCGGTAGACACTCGCTTAGCGGCGGCTGCCGCAGCACAGGGTCAACTGTGATTTTCACCGTGCTGCTGCTGGTGCAGTGCAAATTGCCTGAAAAAACATCTGCATTTGTCACTTCCTACTGATCTGTTCATATAAAACCTCTCTAGAAGTCACTGTCTGTTTATTCAGGCAGGTTGAAATAACTGTCCAAAAAAACAAAGAAGTGGCATCGTTAACGGCCTGTCTGACAGTATGAGTGTTTGAAATCTTTATTAAGTTTATTGAAAAAATTATCATCCACGGCTTCATCATCTTACTCATTTTTTGAGAAAAATGATAATTGTGCCCCATTTCGAGCTCCTGTGTTGTGAGGGTTTCATTCTGTTAACGTTATAAAGAGTTAACCTGCTCTGTTATGATCCGGTGCTATACAGATTAAACTGATTTCAACTGACTTGACTCGGTTAATAAAAAACCCCAAACAAAGCTAAACCGGTCGAGTTGAGTTCTAGCATCGTTTCTGTGTCAGGACAATTCTGGCTCGTCCCACTCGGGATCACAGGACACCAATATTTACAAATGATGCATCGCTCACCAATACATGTTGAAAGAAAAACAAGATTAAAAGGACTTCTACTTTCCTTCATACAGTAACATTTAACCAGGGGTGAAAAAAATCAAAATGGAGCCAATAGTCAGTTAAAATATCTCTCTTGTCAGCTGCTGTCTTCCAAATCAATCAACTGATTCCGAAACTGAGTCGTGAGCTTGAGATGGTTTTTGTTCACATTTGACAACTAAGACCCTTCACACCTTTTATGAAATTCATATATTTGTCAGTACAGTAACCTGGATATTTATGTCAGACCAAAGATTGCTCCTGACTGTGGACACAGTGGATGTAGGAGTCTCTGCCGCCGCACGGGTTTTATTTCTGGCTAAATTGAGTATTTTAGGGATCTGCAATCTCCATTTGCCAGACAGGAACAAGCAATCTGTCATTTAGGCTTAATGATTGGTGATGAGATATTTTTTTTGTTCTTATATTTTATAGTTTGACCAAATAAATTCTTTTAAATAAGAAAATAATCACCAGCTTAATGTAAATTAAAAAATATTAGTTGCAGAGATATGGCTTTGTTCTCAAAAGTAAACAATTACTTTGTTGATTATAAGTCTTACCAAGATAATGGCCTAATGAGACGGAAGGTGTGATAAACTGGCATCGTGTTCTAAAGAGCACTGCTAGTTGTGTTGTGTTACAGCCCCTGACCTCTGACCTCTTGATGTGCATCCACACAGGGTCTAGTTTTTGTCACTTAGTGCATAATAACAGTGTGAGCAGAAAGCCGCCGTTTGCATCTGGACTGCCAGTCTGCCCTTTTAGCAACCACTCACATCCTCGTATGGTATTGAAACAACAGTCGGCATAAACGGGTGCGGTGGGGTGGGGTGGGGGGTGGGGGTGCGAAATTACCGAACAATAATGTCTTCGCCGTCTGAATGGGAGCACCCTGTACACGGAAAGGTTACAATCATCCTCAGTTGTCTAATATGTATGCAAAATGTGACCTATGAGGCTCCGGGCTGCTGAATCCAATGTACCACGTCAGCATGCAGCTCTGAGGGAAAATCCCCCGGCGGGGAGCGATTGAAATGGGGTTGGTCGGGTCAAGTCACCTCGCGCGCACAGTAAAGCGCCTCTGTAATCTATTGCGAAGCAGCACGGCGCCGCGGCCCGCGCCCCCGCTTGCCCCGCGGCCTCCTCGGTCGCCGCCACCGAGTCCTGGTGGTTTGCGACACTCCTCCACGTTCGTCCCTCCCCCTCCACCTTTCCCCTCCACGGCCCCGAGCCGTGAGCCAGAGCGTGGCTATAATCATTTCTGAGGAAGCTCTCACACTTCATTAAAACTATAATCAAGTTCATTACAATTTCATAGGCGTTCAGGTACCAAATGGCTTCCGATAAATCACGACTATTGGTCCTGTGTGGCTGGCATGTGTAGGTTTATCTCTGGCTCTCAGGCAGGGGAGGGGAGGGGGGGGGTCTGGATGTCTAGCCTTTAAATGACCTTCCTGCCTGGAGCAACGGACCGTTCGGTCACACACCCACACACTCAGATCAGGACGCGTCACAGCTTGGAGATCAGATTGCTCATGGAGACACCGTGGTGACGTTACGGCCCCGATCTGAATGACAGGGAGAAGTAATCGCCGGAGCGATGCTCATACGTTTCCTCATCGAGAGCGGTGACTGGAGGGAGGAACAAAACGCCCCCCCCCCAGACAAAAGCAGTCGATCTCGTGCCGGCAGATCAAGGCTAATTTAGGCTGAATTTACTGTCTGTTTTATTGTAACAAACCTTTTGTGTTCTGTCTTTAACCTGTCACAGCGACTCACAGCAAGCAGATCTACTGTTTTACATACACACACACACACACGTGCAGCAGTCAGCACAACAACACATGATTTTTTTTGTTTGTTTGTTTTGTTTATTTTTTTCTGTGACTATTTTCAATGTATTATCTTTATTATCATCTTTATATAAATAAATGGCGTTTGGACCCCGGCACATTCTTGACTGAAACTTAAGACACTAAGAAGACAGGAAGAAAACACAAATGACAGAAAATAACACTTTCTGTACCTGTTGTTACAGTTGTTTAGTATTTATCAGTGCTATAATAAATATGCGATCAAACAGCACAGCGTCTAACCCTAACCCTAACCCATATTTACTGGCTGACCTCTGACCGGCGTCGTCTAAATGCTGGACAGGCGTCGCCAACTAGACGTCCAACCCGAACGATCATATAGGGTCTTGGTCTCCACCTTCTGATACGACCCGGACCGGCGTTCCCTGGACCGAAGGCAGGGGGCGTTCCCATGGAAACTGTTAAAAATCCTAGTTTAGATATAAATACTTAGCCTTTCTCTGGTAAGGGTCTGGTTTGGTTTAGGCACAAAAACAGCTGGTTGGGTTCAGGGTTTATGCGTTGGGTTAATATAAATACTTTGATGAGGTTAAAGTTCCTTCGTTGTAATGGTTACAATAATAAACAAGTGTTGAAGGGTATATTCAGATCATGGTCTTGGCATCGATGCGAGGTTCGTCCGTCGATAATCACCACAGCCACTAGAGGGCAGCGTCACTCGAGCGTCAACCTGTCTTTTCGGGGCGACTGGACCTGAGGGCCCGAGGTTCTTGAGGACGTCCCACCTCTCGAAAGGCTCCGTAAAATGCCTTTGTACAGCAGCTTAGAAAGGCCAGGACCCGGAAGACGGAGGATCTGCACAGACATGGTGCAACTAGTCTACAAATATGGAGTCAGACATCTGAGCTGCTGATTGTTGACTGGGGTTTTCAGGGAATAATAATCTGCCGGGAGACCACGTCGTCCAGTTCTGCCACGTAGACACATCCCCTGGCGCCGATCGTACCTACACATATGCCTGGCTGATCACTTGGACCCCCCCCCCCAAACAACCTCTGTTCAGGGTTTCCCTCTCAGGGATTGATACCGCTCTCATGTCTGATAAAGCCCAGCTTTATCCGTAGAAAACAAAATCACACTACCGGCACCTCTAAAGCTTGTTTATTAACACTGTATTATCGTTCCTCTAATCTGCACAAAAATAGCGATACACCATTTTATGTGCAGTTCTGTTTATTGGCCCATTAATTTTTGATCAGATTTTGCTTAATGTAGTTTGGACAGAGCCGCGCTACCTGTTTCCACCTGCTCCCAGTCTTTATGCTAAGCTAAGCTAAGCTAACCAGCTGCTGGTTGTAGCCTGATATTTAATAACTTTGTCCAGTCTCTTGTCAAGAAAGCACCTCTGGTGCCTCCATAAGTGACAAACTCCGCCTGAATATTGAACTGCTCTTTTATGCTTTTTAGCATTACTGTTGAAAAAACACGTTTGTATTAATCTGCTGCTAAATGTCATTTTGCTGTTCCTCGCTGTCTCCCCACTGCATAAATGAAACCACGAAAGTCTCTCATACGAGCATAATTAGTAGAAGACTGGGAATAAATGTAACAGCAGTCATTCATTTTATCAAATTGCCCCAAAGATGAAAAGAAAAGGAAAAGCAAAACATCTGTTAGCCCTGTCCTGCTCTCTGGGGCTGTACCTCGCCTCCCCTGGGGGAGACAAAATGGGAGAGGCTGGAATAATGTCTGTGTGTGTGTGTGTGTGTGTGAGTGTGTGTGTGTGGGATAAAAACCAAGCTGGCAGGGGGAAGGATGAGAGGCAGGCTGTGGGGGGAGCGAGGGAGGTGAGGATGGATGGAGTGCAGTAGGGGGAAAGAGAGGGAAACCTCAGCGGAACAAAAGACCTTCAGGATTAATTAGGCGTCAGATTGGTTGCAGGCCACGGCAGGGAGAGAGGGAGAGGGGGCGAGAGACATGGAGGGGGAGTGAGGGAGAGGGAGAGAGAGGGAGTTTAGCATTCTGGGAAGACCTCGTGTCCTCAGCCCTCATATTTCAGCCTGCCTGCCCATGAGTATACAACAGCCAGCTAGTTAAGGTCTGCGCTGCGCCTGGAACCACTGTCCACTGGGTTATGGATGGAGCTCCTTCCCCGTCTCCGTGTGTTTTTATGTTATCCCACCGGGGCCACGGGAGGAAACACGGAGGTCATGTATGTAATGCATAATGTTTGCGTGATGGTTTTCACCTCCCTCGTTAGCGTTCTCTCACTTTCTTTTTTGTAAATGTGAAACCGCAGGGAGCCAGGTGAAATATTTCATGGTGTTGGCTGCGTCTGGCAGCTTCTCCGCTGCCGTGCCCGAGTTCCCCTTCCCGATAGCTGAGCTCTGCCAAACCAGAGGGGTATGGAGGCACAAAATAAATGCCGCTGAACTTTCACTGAACTTTTTACTTCCTCTGCTCTTATCTTTTTTTTTTTTTTTCATAACAACTGCTCCCAGAAAAGCTGAATTGCCGATTCAGGTCACAGGCGTCACCTCTAAATTTGAGAGGTCGGACGCGACGCTGCTTGTTAATACCGTCTCCGTCGTCATTGTCACAGAGGGATGTTTCTGAGACGACCTTTTATGGCGCTTCTTCCCCTCCGATACAGGAAGTGCTGAACTCTGCATACAGATGACGAGCAGGGTCGCCGTGAGTCATGATTCACTCTACGCCATCTCGCGAGGCACTTAGCCGATCAAATGGACCTATTCCGGAGGCCGGAGCAAATCATGCGCCTGCAACATTAGTACCAATCTTTCGCACCATCACGGAGGTGGCTCGTACGCACGGCTCACCACTGTGAAGTCTAGAACAAATTCTTCCAGGTGGATGGGCTGATTAGCCTTTCATTTAGCCACACAGAGCTGCAATAAAGCTCCGGCAGATTCTGTTATATGGGGGGGGGGTCCCACAGCTTCCAGCATGAATAGTTATCATGTTCTTTAGTCAGAGGCTGAAAGGAAAAGTTTTCACTACTGTGACATTTAAGTGTATAAACTGAGAAAAGTTGGACCCATCTTGCTGCACTTACCCGTCACCTTCCGTAAAAAGACGGTGAATTACTAATAGCGGAGGCAGAGCCGTCCTCCGCTTCAGCCACCGGAGCAGAAAGCACGCCGCCTGCTAAAACGCCTCTATGCGTTGGTTGCTTTAGCGCCTGGTTGTACGTCGGCAGGTACATAACAAATCCATTCCCCACTGGCCCGGTTCCCATCTCCGCATCCCGGGCTGAACTCTGGGGGCCTGCTCTGCCTCTCCCCCGTGTCGGATGATGAACCGGCAGCTCCCCCGCCGACGGAGGAATTAAACGCCACGGTCGCACGCGTGCACACACACACACACACACACGCACACGTGCAGGTCGACATGGAGGGTGAGGTCGATGGTGTGTGAGGATGTTTTCAGTGTCACCTTTCCCCCACTGGAACACGCTCACATGCAAGGTAGAAATAAAGTTAAAGTACTGTGTATTTATGGAAGTGAAAGAAATAGCATGAGGGATTAGTCAGGTGTTAGCGCTGCTGTCCAGTGAAAATCCTTTGCCCCAAGATGGATGATTTTAATTTCATTTTTGAAAATGAATATAGAAATAATGCAGTGTTCCTTTGTGGGCCGGGACAATGAAGCCGCCGCTTATAGCTGTTGTTCTCCTGACTGATCACTGCTCAGCCAAACAAACTCTCGCTGCCATCCAGGGTTCAGTCGGTCGCTTCCGATTCGAAGCGGCGGCGGCGGCGGCGGCAGGAAATGTTGGGTTTACATTAGCAGTAGCTTCCCACGGCTGCCGACGGAGGGAGCGGCTGATATCAGTGAGACACAATTGAAAACATTATTGTGAAACTATGAGCTGCACCATTTCCTGTGAATCCCTCATGTGAAACCAGAGTGGGAACGGTGCGCTCCATAAATAGATTACAAAATGCAAATACACTGAGTAGCTATTGCAGAAAATTGCTGACCATAAAAATTGTCCAAAATATCTTGAGGAGTATACTTTTTGTTTTCTGATCACTTAATAAAGTGAATGTTCTCTACAAACAGCTGATTTGTCTCCTGCATCGTTTTACTTTGTCTTTTCATTCAATCTCATGCAAATCAGGTGGCAATACTAGACATGTGCACACAGACACACACACTCGCACACACACTCACCCACTGTACGTAGTTCACACACACTGCGCTGTCGTCCACAGACCCACACGTATGGACGGAATACTCAAAATACCCTCCACCCTTTGTCCTTTGGCTCCTTTTGTCAGTTTCTCCCACTCGCCTTCTCCTTCTGTCTCCTCCACATCAACCCTCGTGTCGAGCTCCTTCCCCTTCCCTCCTACCCCTGCCGCTTTACAGAAACACATCCGCGGCTCTGGCTTGTTCGGACGCTCCAGCATGGCCGACTGTTTCTAAGAGCTCGCCCTAACCGGCGGTCCACGGTTTGCGGAGGTGGAGAGCCGATAATCTGGTTGCCTGGCGGCGAACCGTTCATTTATCTGTCTACTTCCCTGCTCACCCCGGCTATTATCTAACGTGGCTGCGGAAGACGTGTTATGAGCCACACGGGAGGACAAAAAAAATAATAATAATTATAAAAAAGGGGGGGATAGAGAAAACAGCTGCTTAAATCTCCTGTAAAACGCTTAGTGGCCAAGTTGATATGCATTCATTAGAGAAACTGTCTGACACTCCAGCCAGAACCGAGCAGTGGTGTGTAATTTCAAAAGGAGACACAGGCTTACGAGTGAGACGTGCACTCACACACACACACAACAGATATAGACCTTCAGTGTTCTTTTTTCCCTCCTCAGTTCGATATTGACTCTCCTTTCAGTCCATTGTCGTGTCTCTCTCTCTCTCTCTCTCTCTCTCTCTCTCTCTCTTTCTCTCTCTGCTGGCCTACTGCAGGAGCTTAGGAAGTGTGTATGCGCATGAAACCATGCCGTGTGTGTGTGCACTTGAAAGGTTTGGCAGGAGGGAAAGAAAAGGTGACAAAAGGGAGCATGTGCATTTGTTACAGTCTATCTGGCGTTCTGCTTACTCTGCAAACGCCACGTGATGGATTTTTAGCAAATGTTAAGAGAGCAGGGGCCACAGACTGATTTTTCTGGCACGCTCAAAAAGCTTTCTCATGCAGTTATTTGCATTCATTTCATCTGCTGTGAAGTGCATATTATATTGTGTCGCTCAGCTGTGTGTGTGTGTGTGTGTGTGTGTGTGTGTGTGTGTGTGTGTGTGTGGCCGTGAGAGGGATCGTGCACTGTTTAAGCCTCTTCTTTCGGCGGATGTTTCTTAAAAGCCACGTTCCCTCGGCGCAGAAAGGAACAGTGCTGCTTTCTCCAACAGGCAGGAGCACACCTAACAGCCACTGGCTGTGTGTGTGTCACTGTTGTCGAGTAGAAAACCTCACATCTCCACAGCGTCTAGTGTGTGGAGTTTCACATCTGTACATTTTTTTTTTACCGGTTTTCACCAGACTGATGTTGCAGGACAAAGCCTGACCGCTGTTCGGCCTCTGTTGGGTTTTTTTTGGTTTTTTATAGCTCGTGATCAGGTGTTGAAGCACCTTGCAGAACCTGAGAGGGGAACCAGCCAGCAGGCTGAGAGGCAATGCTCCACTGCCCTCTTTGGTTTGAAGGTGGTGTGTCCTTTAAGTAGCGAAGTGGAAAATAATGGTGTGGAGGTTATGGCCGTGGGTTTTTTGTTTTGTTTTTTTTCATGCAGGAGACAGTTCACGTCTTGTCGCTTAACTGTAAACATGATCTTTCCCTAACTTCAGCCATGCCCTGGCTGTCATGTATAGAAAGGGAGAATCTTACAAATCTTACATCGTATGTAATCTATAATTTGCAGATTTGTCCGAGGGATTATAGGAACCTAAATCATATTGAAAAAAATTAATGTAATTTTTGCTTTCTATATATTTTTTTTCTAATTAGTTATGGCTAAAACCTGAGGTACTAGATGACTAAAACCAGAACTGCAGAAGCAGAATTATACCACAAAGTCACACACTAAAGGGTCATTAGTTCAGGACGAAGTTTGCTACCTGTCCCGCCCTGTGTCAGTCAGGCGCCCAGAACCAACACAACATTGACATTTCCCCATGATCCCTTGTTGACTGTTAGGAATTCAAAAGGACCCCCCCCCCCCCCCGGAGCCATGAATCAAATGTCAGCCATGGTGCCGTGGCAGGACCGTATCAATATCCGATGATGTATGGCTGGCTGTGGGGCCTTTTGGCCACAGCGGCAACCACGGGGACACGGCGCAGTCTGGCCCGTGTTCAGTCATCGGCTGAGGGAGGGGCGCCGGACAAATGACTCCTTCAGAGGCCACACGGGAAAAAAATACAGCCAAAAAAGTCGTGGTTGCGTTCCGTACTCAGGCGTAAAGTCTTCTATGAATTTATCTAGACAGAGTCTACCCGAGTTAGCCGCTACTGTAAATCAACCGATTTCCAGCATGCAATGCTTTGCTTGTTGACACTGCTCCTTTTTGCTGTTGATGCACATGATAATTATCCTATAGTATTATAATACTGCCACCATTTGAGCTGTGTTTCACTGAATTTGTGTGCAACTTGTTGTGTTTTGCATTATTGTGAACAGCACATTGTAGCCCTGTCAGTACATTATGTTACAGGCACAGCTTGACAGGGAGATGGAGAGGCAGCTGAAAGCAGCAGTGTCTCCCCTCCGTCTGCGTCTCTAATCTCCACGCCGCGAGGAAACCGGTGCTTAGCAACAGACGTCGGCGGGGCGGCGTTCAGAGGTCGGCGCCGGGGTTTGAGGCCTCGCTGATTGCCGGGGTCAAATGCGGCAAAAGGAGCCACAGTGACGAAGGCGTGGCCGTGGCCCCGGACAGTCGCTCAGCCTCACCTCGGTCGCCACGACGCTTCGGAGGGGGTTGCCCATCAGGACCTGCCCCCCCCCCCCCCCCACCTTTGTAGCGGCCTGTCCACGTGTCGGAACGGCGAACACACTTTGGTCGGCGATATTATTTCAGTGGCTCAGGGTGAAATATTACTGATTCCAGACGGAAACTCTCTGGGAGATTGAGAATGGAGTCAGACTGATAAATGTGCGAGCAGACACATCATGGCAATATGTGACTTTTATTAAAAACTCGGTGTCCCGCACCTCTGTTGTGATGGAAGTCTGTCTCCTACCACGGCTAGTGATTATTATTTTGTTATGATTATTATTTTATATCAGATGTCTGACTACCAAAAAAAAAAACTTCTGCAAATGTGGAGGGAGGGCACTGTATTTACTTTGAGTATAAACCAGGGAGTGAAAACTACATCACTATGTTTTAAAGGGTGCCCCCCCCCATCCTTTCAGTGGAGACGTAGCTTTTGAACACAGTTGTTTAAATGTTGATCCAGAAGCAGAGACAAGAACAAAAAAGGAGCCAACACGGTAGAAACTGCTCACTGTTCCAGGTTCTCAGTATCTGTCTCCTTTCTTTACATCGTTTGACTCCTAACCGTCATAACAGTGGAAGGGTTTCCCATGACAACGCTTCCTTGGAATATACCACTCTTTTCCACCGCACATGAGGTTTAATTGTTTTTTAATCAGAGCCCTGAGGATCTTTCTTAAACTACGTCATCTTCGGGGTTGTGGAAACACACCACCGATCGTCGGCTGAAAATAAAAATGTCCCGGCGGCCCTGATGCTGCCGGCAGCTCTTCCGAAGAACAGCCGACAGATCTCACCGCAAAAAACTCAGGGTCGACGTCGTGTGTAGCAGTTTTCTTGTCTAATATTTAGAGCAACGCTGAACATTAATCACCTTCCTGATTGATCTTGTCAAGATCTAAATAATAAACGAAGTCACTTCTGTGGTGCGTAGACTATGGCTCATAAATGGAGCCTCATTTATGTTTCCTGCCGCTGTGTGACAGTGGCAGGATTTTAACAAACTCAGTGGTAACGAACAGGATATTTACTAAATCAGCGCTGACGTTTCCTCTGTGATTACATTCAGTAATATTTGCATTGATCTAACCTGCTACAGACTCTGTCATAATTTCATTAAAATTTTATTTACATTCACATATCAAGCCGTCAACAAACGTGAGCTTTTCTGCTTTTGGAGGCTGTGTGTTCATGGGCCTCCGACATCTCATACACAGCTGTGTATATATGGCTGTGAAATGTACGTCAACGCCTATGTGACAGCATTAATGCAGTTCAGGGAAGGCGTTTCTATTTCAGGACATATGATAAGAAATGCTGAGAAGCGCCAGTTTCTTTTGAAATCCTCGGCATAGATTTCTTGTTTTTAGTGACCGTGATCAGGAAGTGCTGGCCCACACACCGATCGGCCGAAACATTGAAGCCCAGCCGCCGGTCCCAGCGCTTTCCTCCCTCGCTGCGCCGTGTGATCTCGGCGTTGTGGAAATTTTCCCTCTCGAGCGATGCAGCGACACGTCGGAGGTTGATCCCTCAGTCTGTCTCTCTGCTGAATCATGTGCAGATTAATGGGAGTAGTGTGAACAGCCCTCAGGGGCCTTTGGAGTGTCCTCCGCCTCCTCCTCCATCCTCCATCCTCTCTTAGTCAGCTACGTGCTGTGGATGATAGACTCTCGTTAAATCCTCAGCGCTGACCCTCTCATTTCCTGCTCTGTCTCTTTTCCTCGTGGCCTCTTCCTCTCTGAGAGCCCCCCCCCCCACACACATCTTGGAGGTAGGTCATGTTATCTTTTTCCAGTCCCTCTGCTGGCCTTTGGTGCATAATGTATAAAGCCGCGGGTGTGTGTTTTACACTGTGCCTGACATTATTAAGTCGTTTCAGGCATATCGCTGCTTTTATCTCCACCATGGAGGTTAATCAGAGGGGATTTATACCGAAACGTCCGTCCGTCGTCACTGTGAACCTTTTTTTTTTTCATCTCCCCCCGCTCCCTGTCGTCTCCTGTGCCCTGCACATATGTTAAAGGCAGGTTCAGGAAGGGGGTGTTTGTCTAGTCTAAACTACAAACTGCTTTGCAAATGTGTCTTAAAATAACCTTTAAGATGGAGGAGCCTTCTCAGTCAAATCTACATTTGAGAAAAAAATCAGTTGACACTGCGTGTCGTTGCATTTACACACCCCAGGAGGAAAATTGTGACATAATTGCGTTTCTAATTACAGCGACTATTGCGTGGTGTAATCTAACAAAAATGAAATGCGAGGCGGTAGCTTCGTTAAGAAGACACCTTCAGACTGGATAAAACAATCGGGGCCAGGTTTACTGCAGCTCGTTCGTCGCGCCGGTGTTTTCAGGTGCGGATGTGGCACGTTGCACATGTTGCTGTATTTTATTTCATCCGAGTCCCTTGGCTTGTTTCCAGTGGGGGAAAGAAACATGCATTAAATAACAAGTAAAAACCGATGATTAGAAACAAAAATCGGAGACGTTAGGCTTTTAGTCAACACAATACCTGACACACTGTAACACAGCACAACAGCGGAGGGGTCGTTGTGGTTTGTGTTGATCAAGCTTGAACATGCATAGACTTTTCTGCCTCATATTGTCCTATTGATCTCCCTGTTCACTCTGGGTTGAATTGCAGCCGATACCTTCACTGCTCCACTGTTCTCTCGATGAATTAGTCCCATCAGTCCATTGATAACTGGATACGAGCCGGTGGATAATCAGACCAAACCTAATCATAAAACTGTCGACTTTTAGAGACAATCGGTAGAGTCGATGCAGCTGTGCGTTAGATGCTCTTTACATTAGCTATGTGGCCCCTTTTAGCTTGCAGCTTGTCAGGCAAATAAAATACTGCATGGCCCTGACATTTAATAGATCATAACTGTCCATAATATATTAACATTTACTGTCTTCTAAATGTATTCAGTTTGGTTTAGTTTACACGTCTCTGGCCCACTTTTCTTTAAACTGTTTCTCTTAGTAAATTAAATTGGGGGCGGGGGGGGGCATGCAGCTTAAATCCTGCTGGAGAATCAGTGGCCGTTCAGTGGAATAAACACTGTGAAGATTGTTTCCTCTCGAGGCAGAGAAAAGCCAATCAGAGGAGAGGGGGATGGGGAAGGTTATTCGGGGACCTGGCGAGCACGGTTTCCAGGCTGCAACCACACCAAACATGGCGCCACAGATGGGCCAGGCCCTGATAGGCCCTTTGTGTTGTCATAACTGGCTGAGCTTGTTTGATCAGATGAAGAGAATTTAGACTGATAATGAGTTTTAGAGTCAGTCGCGCTTAACATCTGCGGTTGGTGGTTATGATTCAGTGGCTCCAGTTCGTTTTGGCTCGAACGTTGAGGTTTCATTTCCCAAATTAATGTTTGGAGTTAGGCTCAAGAGCATTAGTGGCTTAGAGCAAATGTAACCAATCAGGGGACATATGAAGTTAGCCGTGACCAAAGTTTGGGTTTTACAGATTCATTTTAGTTTCATGTTAGCCAGGAATTACTGGGCGTCCACTAAAACATATGCTCTCTGCACAGAAAAAAAAATCTGTGTCACAGACAGATGTTGTGGCAGCGCCATGTTTGTTTTTTTGTAACAAGTTGAGAAACAGCTGTGCTCATTTCAGCAGGAATTCAGATAAGAGTCAAACATATGAACATTTAAAACCACACTGTTGTACTCTGACATTTGGCCTGACAGTGGAATCGGCCTCTCTGGGAATATTGATATAAAGAGTGAGATTCAAACATCAGCTCTAAATGACCCTGCCAACATGGGGGATATGAAGCTGGTCCAGTGTTCTCAAGCTTAGAATATCACGTTAGCACTCGAAGCCGGGGGTTAAGCAAACCCTTGACAGTTCATCCATAGGCGGACATGAAATGTCATGACAGTCCGTCAAGAGCCTGACGATCGCCAAAGTCAGCGGGATTCCACCTCCGACCGCGAACGGCCGCACATAATGACACGGGTAGGATCGTCGCGGACCTCTTTGTCGCATGCTCCACGCTGCCCACGGCCCTTTGTCACGGGCGCCGCTGCACAGCTTGGATGGCTCCTCGCAGAATAACTGGGCCACCGGGATTGATTGTGGCCCCAAGTGGAGAATAAGAAAGAAATAATGATCCACTTCTATGTTTAGCATCGTCACCGGGCAGCGGTGTCCCTGGTTTTTGTGTGAGGCCGTCGCTCCTGCGGGGGCCCACCCTTTCTTCTGGTGCTTGCTACAAGCGCCCGGCTCATCGTCGTGGTTTTCCGCCTTTTCAAGCCTAATGAGGAATCTCTGCTTGAGCTCCGCTTTGCTGTTGGATACCCACAGTGCAGCGTCCCATCTCGCCGACTCCTTCCCCGGCACCGGGGGAATAGAGGGCGGGGCGAGCCGGGGCGATCCCCGCCGCTCGCGCTCTCTCCGGCGCCCCCTCCTGTGCCTTTGGTAAGGCTCGCCAACATCAAGCGAGTGGACTGAAAGGGAAGAACCTCTTGCGATGACGACGGCCGTGTCGCGCCGCCTGATCTGACCGACAAGCCCCAGCTGTTCGGGCAAGAAAACTGACTCACACACACTCACACGCACACACACACACACACACACTCCGACTTCTATCTGTGTGATGACACTCATTTACATAATGCTTTCCCTAGCACCTCAGGATTGCAGATTGACGCGTCGCCGCTTATTTCTGCGATTCGCTTTCTCGTGGTCTGCAACTATGGCATCTTTACGTGAGACTTATGAATAACCGGAATGAAGCGGCGCTCTGGCGGTATAATGATTTGAAGGTTTTTTTTTTTCCCCTCTTGCGATACAGATCTAGAGGACATCGAGAGAAGGAGCCAGAGCTTTAGGAACGAGAGTGAAGCTATGTGTCATATGGAGAACAAACAAGAGGGAAAACTGTCTGGCTGTGAGGAGTCTGGCTTTTTGAGAATCTAAAAAGCCCCCAGAGGCGTCGCTTCAACCAAATGAATAGATATCCATTTTCAAAAGCCTCATGCTCGGCGCAGGCGAGGGGCGGGGGGAAGGACGGGTGGGCCGGCGATGGTGGTGGCGGCGGAGGTGTTGGGGGAAGATATCTAGGCAGAGGGCAGACTATTAAAACTCGGGAGAATGAATTGTTAAATACCTCTATAAAGAAATATAAGACATGGCCCCGTTTTTATGCTGCCTGGGCCGCTCTGCAGGCAGGTGATAAGGTGGTGAGGCTGGTGGGTTGAAGCGTGTGTGTGTGTGTGTGTGTGTGTTTTTTTCTTTCCCCGAGGGTGGGGTAAAATCGAGCCTACATCCACCCCCGCCCGTCACACCGAGCACGGGTGGTGATGTTCACGGAGGAGCGGCACACGTGAACCCACACGACCGCCGCTGCCGCCGCCTCGGGCCACGCTCCGCGTTTCGCCACGTTAACTGAGCTACGGCGTGCGCAAGCATATGGGGCGTGTTATGGAAGGCCCTAAAATGTAATCAGTGATGAATCCTTGGCGCTAAACAATAAATTATACAATTGAGGGTTTTGGGGTTTTTTCCTGTCTTGCAACACACACACACACACACACACACACACTCACACACACACACAGATAGCGTCACCTCTACCGGCGTGCGCAGGCTTCTGGGTCAGGCAGCAGCAGAGAAAATTTCCCCGCTGACATTTCGTGATTCTGGCACAATATTGACTTCAGAGAGAAGGCGGCGGGAGGATTGCCGGTGACATTCCACATTACCTTGGAGATAGATGCCAAACACAAAACAGCTGGGGAGTGGGAGGAGAGGAAAAAAGAAGAGACGGGTTAGGGAGGGGAGGGGAGGATGGATGGATGGATTGATGGACGGACGGACAGATTAATGAAATAGGCCAGCAATGTATTGGAGATTCTTATCTTTTTTTTAAACCTTGTTCTTCCCTTCACTCTGGGCTTCTCAGAAATATTTCTTACAGCCTGAGGCTCTTCAGTCGTGTCTTTTCGCTTCGTTTTTGCACCAAACTCCAAGCTCCGCAGAGCTTTGTAGCATCCTTTAGCTTTTTATTTTGGTTTTCAAACCTGCAACTTTAATGCTTTGGTTCAGCCTCCATAAAAGCTCTGATTAACCCATCACCCACTGTTGACATGCCGACAGCGTGTGTGAGCCGCTCAGCATTTTCCTCCAGATCCTCTACTTTTGGGATTTGTCTTCTTTAGGTATATGAAGTGGGAGCATGGGCACAAATGCTCGGTTTAGGTCGGAACATTTTCTGCTCGCTTGCTTTCATGTTAGCGGCCTGCAGTGAATTTGCATCTGCTCTCCGCCACTCATGTCTTTCCATTAACCCTGTATTCAATCACACCTCTAAAACTGGGACAACACATTTAGGGTCATAACTGTATTTTTGGCGAATGCTGAAATGTCCCATGTGCACTCATCATTCCAAATGTTTCATATGCGGATAAAATCCAGACGAGATTTAACAGATTCGTTAGCATTTATTCACATATCTGAGCCTCCGTTGGCCGGATCACTAGTCTGACTGCGATCCAGCGAGGTCGTCCCGGGGCTACATGACCATCGGGGTCCGGCCTGTCCCGGTCTGGGGGGTGGGTAACAGGTAGCTGTCCGGAAGCTGACACAAAGACATGAATGAAAGGCATCAATGAGCCACAGGTAAGACGAGGTTTTATCATCGTCACTACAGCTCCCGCTCACGCCA
Source organism: Istiophorus platypterus (assembly GCA_016859345.1). Lineage (NCBI taxonomy): Eukaryota > Metazoa > Chordata > Actinopteri > Istiophoriformes > Istiophoridae > Istiophorus > Istiophorus platypterus. Next base: position 1,501,823 of record CM029125.1, on the reverse strand, counting down.
CTGTGTCCCCACGGATCGCTCCGTGGTTACACTGATCAGAGGTCAGATAAGAGGCGCGACGGCCCAGTGTGCCGTTGATATGATCGGACGCGTTTAAACCGCCGGAGCTGCTCATTTCGTTGTATCACAGAACATTTGCCGACATGAAGACGGGAAGAATATATATGTGTCCCGCCGTGATGCACTTACATGTTTTCGGTGTTCGGCTCAGCTGGGCCCGGAAGGCTCCTTGGTTGCATTTACGCCTACGCTACCTGCGTCGTTGGCACCAGCCATCCAGTCCGCCCAAACTGCGTGAAGGGACTTAACTGTAAATGGGGTCAAAGGGGTTGTTCCGTGCCTCAGCACTTCTTCATCCAGGCTGATTGGCGGTGCTGCTGCGATAAATCTCACACTCTGCAGCTCTGGCAGTTAAGAAATAACTAGCGCTGCCCGCTTTCTCTTCCCTGAGGAGCCCCGGGGGAATTGCTAAGTAAATTGGTCAGAACTAATGCAGGGAAGACGCCAGGTGGGGCGAGCAACGCAACGGCCGCTGCAGCAGTTTCCGCCCGAGCATCGTCTCCCCGCGACGCAATGGGGCTCATACCGGGTACCTGAAACGGATTTTCGAGAACCGGACTCCCAGATGTGGCTGTACAGGGGCGGCGTTAACCTTGGCGCCCGGCTTTCCTCACGCAGGCCGTCGCCCCTCGTCGCTCCGACGTTCCGTCTGACCGCTGAGCGAGTTCCTTGGCCCCGTTTTTCTGCCACATTAGCCCCACGCCGAAGGTGGCACTCAACTCCCCCGCAGCACGGGCACACGTGCAGCCACACACTCCGAGGATGGTGTGTGAGTGCGTGTGAGTGTGTGTGTGTTTGGTGTGTGTGTGTGTGTGTGTGTGTGTGTGTGTGTGTGTGTGTGCGGTGAGGCGAGGGGGAACCGTAGATGCGCTCAGATGAAGATACTAGCTCATGTAAACAGAAGAAGGGAACTGCAGCTTTTCTCAAAGTTTCTCTGCTATAGATGATGTTTCCTGACTCCAACCTACAGGATGAGGAAATTATAGGCTCTGACTCACTGTTGACTCCTTAGTCCTGGCACATTACTGCCCTCCATTACAACCTGACAATGAGGAGGAGGAGGAGGGGGAGGGGGAGCAGGGGGAGGAGGAGGAGGAGGGGGAGGGGGAGCAGGGGGAGGAGGAGGAGGAGGAGGAGGGGGAGCAGGGGGAGGAGGAGCAGGGGGAGGGGGAGGGACAGAAGGCCGGGCCGTGCGCCAGCGTCTAGTCCACCTCTGCTCCTCAGGCCTTCCTGAGCTGCCACCTCCTCTCACCTCGGTGATGTCGTCCATCGGAGGGACGGACGACTCCACTGGGGCCCAGGCTGACAGCGGCCGAAACCGGGCCGAGCCGGTTCTGGTAGAATTAGCTGGATGTCACTTTAGAGCACAGGCAACAAGGCAGCTGGGTTTTCTCAGTTTTTCTTTTCTCATGTTCCAGCAGAGGATCAGAAAATCCTGCTGCACCTGGGCTGAAGGGAAGGCAGAGGTCTCAGAACCAGACCGGCCTCAGAACCAGACCGGTCTCAGAACCAGACCGGCCACAGAACCAGACAGATCCCAGAACAAGACCGGCCGCAGTGGTCTCAGAACCAGATCGGCCTCAGAACCGGACCAGTCTCAGAACCAGACCAGTCTCAGAACCAGACCGGCCGCTGTGGTCCCAGAACCAGACCAGGCTCAGGGATCAGAACCAGACCGGTCTCAGAACCAGACCAGCCTTAGGTCTCAGAACCAGACTAGCCACAGAACCAGACCGGCCACAGTGGTCTCAGAACCAGACCGGTCTCAGAACCAGACCGGCCTCAGAACCAGACAGATCTCAGAATCAGACCGGTATCAGAACCAAACCGGCCTCAGAACCAGACAGATCCCAGAACAAGACCGGCCGCACTGGTCCCAGAACCATACCAGTCTCAGGGATCAGAACCAGACCGGCCAAAGTGGTCTCAGAACCAGACCGGTCTCAGAACCAGACCAGTTTCAGGGCTCAGAACCAGACTGGCGTCAGAACCAGACCGGTCTCAGTACCAGACCCAGCTGCAGTAGTCTCAGAACCAGACTGGCCTCAGAACCAGACCGGCCACAGTGGTCTCAGAACCAGACTGGTCTCAGAACCAGACCAGCCTCAGGTGTCAGAACCAGACTGGCCACAAAACCAGACCGGCCGCAGTGGTCTCAGAACCAGACCTGCCTCAGACCCAGACCGGCCTCAGAACCAGACAGATCTCAGAACCAGACCGGCCGCAGTGGTCTCAGAACCAGACCAGTCTTAGAACCAGAACAGCCGCAGTGGTCCCAGAACCAGACCAGTCTCAGGGATCAGAACCAGACCGGCCACAGTGGTCTCAGAATCAGACCGGTCTCAGAATCAGACCAGCCTCAGGTCTCAAAACCAGACCAGCCACAGAACCAGACCGGCCGCAGTGGTCTCAACCAGACCGGCCTCAGAACAAGACCGGCCTCAGAACCAGACCGGTCTCAGAACCAAACCGGCCTCAGAACCAGACAGATCCCAGAACAAGACCGGCCGCAGTGGTCTCAGAACCAGACCGGCCTCAGAACCAGACCGGTCTCAGAACCTAACCGGCCTCAGAACCAGACAGATCCCAGATCAAGACCGGCCGCAGTGGTCTCAGAACCAGACCGGCCTCAGAACCGGACCAGTCTTAGAACCAGACCGGCCTCAGAACCAGACCGGTCTCAGAACCAAACCGGCCTCAGAACCAGACAGATCTCAGAACAAGACCGGCCGCAGTGGTCTCAGAACCAGACAGGCCTCAGAACCGGACCAGTCTCAGAACCAGACCAGTCTCAGAACCAGACCGGCCGCTGTGGTCCCAGAACCAGACCAGGCTCAGGGATCAGAACCAGACCGGTCTCAGAACCAGACCTGGCTGCAGTGGTCTCAGAACCAGACCAGTCTCAGAACCAGACCAGCCGCAGTGGTCCCAGAACCAGACCAGTCTCAGGGATCAGAACCAGACCGGCCGCAGTGGTCTCAGAACCAGACCAGCCTTAGGTCTCAGAACCAGACTAGCCACAGAACCAGACCGGCCACAGTGGTCTCAGAACCAGACCGGTCTCAGAACCAGACCAGTCTCAGTACCAGACCAGTTTCAGAACCAGACCGGCCGCACTGGTCCCAGAACCAGACCAGACTCAGGGATCAGAACCAGACCCGGCTGCAGTGGTCTCAGAACCAGACCAGCCTTAGGTCTCAGAACCAGACTAGCCAAAGAACCAGACCGGCCGCAGTGGTCTCAACCAGACCGGCCTCAGAACCAGACCGGCCTCAGAACCAGACAGATCTCAGAACCAGACCGGCCACAGTGGTCTCAGAACCAGACCGGTCTCAGAACCAGACTGGCCTCAGAACCAGACCGGCCACAGTGGTCTCAGAACCAGACCGGTCTCAGAAGCAGACCCGGCTGCAGTGGTCTCAGAACCAGACTGGTCTCAGTACCAGACCAGTCTCAGTACCAGACCAGTTTCAGAACCAGACCGGCCGCACTGGTCCCAGAACCAGACCAGACTCAGGGATCAGAACCAGACCCGGCTGCAGTGGTCTCAGAACCAGACCAGCCTTAGGTCTCAGAACCAGACTAGCCAAAGAACCAGACCGGCCTCAGAACCAGACCCGGCCACAGTGGTCTCAGAACCAGACTGGTCTCAGAACCAGACCAGTCTCAGAACCAGACCAGTCTTCAGAACCAGACTGCCTCAGAACCAGACCAGTCAGATCAGAACCAGACCGGCTGCAGTGGTCTCAGAACCAGACCAGCCTTCAGACCAGAGACTAGCCAAAACCCAAGAACGGCCAGCAGTGGTTCCCAACCCAGACCGGCCTCAGAACCCAGACCTCCTCAGAACCAGACAGATCTCAGAACCAGACCGGCCACAGTGGTCTCAGAACCAGACCGGTCTCAGAACCAGACTGGCCTCAGAACCAGACCGGCCACAGTGGTCTCAGAAACAGACCGGTCTCAGAAGCAGACCCGGCTGCAGTGGTCTCAGAACCAGATCGGCCACAGTGGTGACAGAACCAGACCGGTCTCAGAGCCAGACCAGTTTCAGGGCTCAGAGCCAGACTGGCCTCAGAACCACACCGGCCACAGTGGTCTCAGAACCAGACCGGGTTCCTCTACTATCTCACGTGCCGATCATCCGGAGGTGCGAGGTTTTTACCTCCCAGGCACAGAACGTGTCGTCAGTGTGAATGAAGAATCCTTTGGCTGTGGCCACAACCTGTCCAGAGTGAAAAGGGGGCTGGTTACAGCGCGAAAAGCCTGTTTCAGGGTTCACGCGGGCTCCTGGATGTTGTTTCCACGCAGACTTGAAAAAATCTGCAAGAGGAAGCCGCCACACACACACACACACACACACACACACACACACACACACACACACACACACACACACACACACACATACACATTTTTCACCTTGGTAGATTAAAAAGCTAAACCTGTCACATTTTTCTCTTCTTGTCACTGTTCCCGTTTTGCAAAGGTCCGATGCCTTTCTAACATAAATCGGCACAGTGAGTGTGGACCGGTGATCTGGAGAACCTGGTTTCTATGAGACTGAGTTCATAGATTGTCTGTATGTATCAAAAGTCAGAGGAAACCTTGGCCCTTCCTCTTCCTCTTCCTCTTCGTCCTTTTTTGAAAATTCATCTCAGTAACAACCTGACTAGCGCTGTCCCAGAGTTCAATAAAGCTTAATAGAAACTCACGCGCTCAGCCTCGTTCTCTGTGTTGACTCGTCACATAATCTCCCCACTTCTCCCCGTCCCGTTCTCCAAAGGAGCTTCAGCAGGCAGCAGGCGCACGCAGCAACGTGCAAACACGCCGCCGCCGCCCCCGCCAGGAGCTGTGCAAGGCGCAGCACCATTCCGCAACGCCCGACCGCATGGCCGCCAGCCGCCAGCCCCCACTGCCGCCGCCACCACGGCCGCCGCAAGGGGAGAGTGTTTCACAGCCCTGACGGGGACCGTAATGTGCAATATGCTCACTAATTCAGCCGCTCTCTCCCGGCCTGTTTGTCTAATCCCTCGCCCCCTCTCTCGCTCTGTGCGTCTTTCACTACGGCATCTGTTGGTGTCCTTTAGGCTCCATCTGTCCGAGAGACCCGCCCAGCTGCCACTCCGCCGCCAACCCCCGGCGAAACCACTCCGCTCTACAGTCGGCGAGGGCCGCTCTGGGACTAAGCCCTTAATTGGCACTAGAGTCGAGAGCGTTAAAGATTCGGAGGAGCGTGCACATGATCCGCATGCCTCTGCAGAGTGGAGCGAGTGGATATCGGCAGAGAAGGGCTGGTCCGGCTGAAGCGATGAGGGGGGCTGCTCACACTCACCACTTCATCTACTTTATAAATCATTACAACTCCACATTCCAAAAAGCGAAAGACCCGGTCGAACAGTTGCTGGTGAACGTAAACATGCCGTGATGCAAAGAGGTACTTTACGGCACAAAACAGGAACAGGAAGCAGCTCTTCCAGAGAGACGCCGGACGGCAGATGGAGGGGAAAATGAAAAAGTGATGTAAAAATAATGTCCAACATGCTGATCCGCCTCGGCGAAGCCAGAGAGAGAACGATCAGAGAGATTGAGCTGTGACAAGTGTCAGGAATCCGCTTTGATTATAGGGAATGTTGACATAAAGAATATGGCGCCGCCTGTTACACCACAGCTCATTTTTAGAGTGGTTACATTGATGTTAAAGCCAAAAATGCTGCAACGATAAGATATTTAAAATTTGCTCTGCAGGTTCGGTAGTTTTCCACGGTGGCAGTTACACAACATGGTCAGATAATAATGGTTCTCCAGTGTATCTGAGACAACACCCCAACCAGCCTAGACAGATCTACCGCCCCCCCCCACCCCACCTGACCCCCACTCCATCTTCACACACCTTAAAAACAACTGCAGCTACATCAGAATGCTGCTTATTGGTTTTAGCTCAACGTTCAATACAATCTCCTCCATGAAACTGATTCCTCCACAGCAGACCCCAGACAGTTCTGATTGGCTGTCACACCTCCTCCGCTCTAGTGCTCAACAGCGGAGCCCCCCAGGGTTGTGTTCTCGGCCCCCTCCTGTTCCAGCTGTACCCCCATTATTGCATTCACAGACATGGAGAGAACTTTAATGTGAAGGTTGTGGCCATCCCCACCGACATCAGGCTGATTAATATTAGGAGGAAATTAACATCTTGCGCTGGGGGGAGGGTTGGGGATGGGGAGGGACACAGAGTATCCAGGTTTGAAACATCACAAACTGGCCTGGGATCTGCACGGCCCAGGACTAATTAAAACCAACCACACCATTCACCCTGCTGCCATCTAGCAAACAGAAGCGTCCGCTGCCTTAACAGCAGACCTCAGACCAGTTTCTGTCCTTGTACAGAAACTGAATTCATCCTCCACCCCACAAAAAAAAACATTTATTTTTATGACTTGATTATTCATTCATTTATAGAACTTTAGTTTCTTTTGTTTTATGAGTGTCATAAACGCACAGCATGTTTAATCTTCTAATGCAATCATTTTATAAAACGTAATGGTAAATAAAGTGAACAATACCAGTGGAAACGTGGCAGCGGTAGATACTCCATAAGCTCAGGGTTAAACTGGAACCGGCTTCTCCAAAGTCGAGGTTTTAAGGACGGACGGTGTCTTACGTTGTTTAGATTGTAAATTTGTGATTTTGGCCTGAGCACATGAAACAGACTCAAACATTTTAATATATGAAGTTAAAAAAAGGGAGAAAAAAAGGATACAATCAGAGAAGAGACAGGGAAAAACACTTTGTTGGGGGGTGATACTGGGGCAGATTAGATCTGAGAAGGAGTTTTCAACCAATTTCCATCCATTACAGCATCTTGCACAAAAATATATTCACGCATTGATAGATGTTGTTAAGAGTAAAGGGCTTTATCTTCTTAATGTTGTTGATGTGAAGATAAGATCCCAAGGGTAATATTTATTTATTTTGTTTATTTTTCATATTAAGTCTGTCTTGAGTTTCAGATGGAAGTGAGGTAAGTGAGGTGACTGGGTTGAAGTGTGGCAACAAGTGTGGCTGTAGGTGTGGCCGAGTGGTGGTGAGTGTAGGTGCCCTGTGTGTGTGTGTGTGTAGTGTGGGTGGGTGGAGGGAGTGCCTGGTGGTGTGACTACAGAAAAGTGGTGGTCCAGAGTGTGGGTGTTTTCCAACAAAAACAGAGTGGTTGGGGCTGTGGGTGTACAGTGAGGGGGCCTAGGTGTGTGTAGTTTAGCTGTGGTGGTGGCAGTGTAGGGCCCCTGTAGGTGACGAGTGTAGGGCCCCTGTAGGTGACGAGTGTAGAGCCCCTGTAGGTGACGAGTGTAGAGCCCCTGTAGGTGACGAGTGTGGAGCCCCTGTAGGTGACGAGTGTAGAGCCGCTGTGGTGTGTGTAGCGCCCCTGTCGGTGTCGAGTGTAGGGCCCCTGTAGGTGACGAGTGTAGGGCCCCTGTAGGTGACGAGTGTAGAGCCCCTGTAGGTGACGAGTGTGGAGCCCCTGTAGGTGACGAGTGTAGAGCCCCTGTAGGTGACGAGTGTAGGGCCCCTGTAGGTGACGAGTGTAGGGCCCCTGTAGGTGACGAGTGTAGAGCCCCTGTAGGTGACGAGTGTAGAGCCCCTGTAGGTGACGAGTGTAGGGCCCCTGTAGGTGACGAGTGTAGGGCCCCTGTAAGTGTCCCCGTATAGTCTAGGGTGGGAAGCGAACCCCTGGGTGAATAACCGGGGTCTGTTTTCCTTCTACACAGTCAGTTTTTAAAAAGATGTACTGACTGTGGGCAGATTAAAATACTTCTGAATCATGGCTTTGAGCTATATTGATTTAATGATTTCAGTATTGTATAGTATTGCATGACATCACTGAAACCTCAGTCAGTTCCAGAGGTTGATTCCTCATGGCCCAATGAGTAAGTCGACCTCTGCGACCAGACTCTAAAAACACCCCCCAAAAAACACCTCACCCTGTTACCTGAACAGGTGAGACAGGTGGAACGTTTCACAGCACAATGAACCAATGACGTCAGTTTGTTTCCAGCAGAAATTAAAGGGAGCGACTGTGTCTTGTTTTTTGTTTTTTTGTGTGTTTTTGCAGGACTTTGCCGACTCAATATTCCACTTGGTGAGGGAGAAGTACCGGTCGCTGGTGGGCGGCTGCAGTCCAGCGCACGCCCGGCACAAATCCCTGGCAGGCATCGTAATGACCCGAGGTATGGCAAATTTCATTGACTTGTATATTTCACTTTGAATTATTGAAGTGCTGCAATATAGAGGGAGAGAGGGGGGGGGGGGTTAGGAGAGAAGGAGGGAGGCAGAGGAGGAGAAGTGGGAAGGAATTCTAGATGGAGAGAGAAATGATAAACTGAGGGTGGGAAGAGAGGGAGAGTTTCCTCTCAGCGTGCACCCTCCTGATGAATTATTGACTGTTCAGACTCTCTGAGGAGAATGAGACATGGTAGTGAGTGTCACTCATCCCCACTCTAGGCCAGACTAGCTGTGCTCCGGCTGCTTTGACAGGGGTTCCAGACGCCACAGCGGGAATCTTAACTAGATCATCTTAAAACTTAATCCGAAGCCCGGCTGAGTGACACAATGGAGGACCAGGGGAGGAGGAGGAGGAGGAGGAGGAGGCGGAGGCGGAGGCGGAGGAGGGGGAAGCTTCACATTGTTGTTCTCCCGCAGCATGAGACAATGAGTTATTATGACGCATTCATCTTTGATGCCTTATTTATCTTTCATGTGTGGTGTGTGTTGCACATTGTATCAGGGCCTCCCACACACACACACACACGTACACAAGTGCACAGTGCCGTGCAGCGAGCACACACCTCGACACACACTCCACATTTCTTGGAACACAATATGTGCACTGATGCAAATATTCCCACTCGTGCCCACATAGACCTCAGGACAATCCTACAAGATATTTGTACAAAAGAAGCGCTAACTTGAATTTTAATGATTGGAAGTTTTAAACGATGCAAAATTTTTGGACTCAACTTTTTACATAAAGGTAAACTCGATAATTACCAACAATGGGTTTTGTTTTTGTTAGTGTAGCTGTAGGTGTTAGCTGTTAGTTTTTAGCTGCGGTTGTTGGCTGTTGCCGGGAGGTTTGAGCGTTGTTTTCTCTCGGACCTTTAATTGTATCGAGCGTTTCGAGCATTTCCAGTTGGGCCTCGTGCACCTTTCAGGCCACAATAGCACAGGGCACATTAACACAGCACAGTGGGCTGGTGCTGAGTGGAAGTAAAGCAATATGCACCGTTAACGTCCCCGAAATATGAAGCTACAGGCCGCTTAAAGCTTATGGAATCAAAAACTTGCTGGCTGGTGTGTGAGTTGTATCACAACAGGAGCAGAAATAAGAAATAAGGTGGAGACAATAAAAAGCATTTAAATCAAAAATGTAAAATAATTATTAAAATCAACAGGCGCTAAAAGTTTGAAGTCCACAGGCAGCGGGAGGCAGGCGTAATATCCCCCGGTTAACGGGCTAAAAAGCGCTGAGTCTGCTGACGCTCTCCTGTCGAGCCCTGCAGCTCCCAGTCGTACGGGAGGCGCTGAGCCTGGTCGCGTCGAGCGCCTGGGCTCGTACGGGTTTGCGGTACTGAACGTTCTCAGCAGCGAGCGCACACGGCTACAGTAAAAGCCCCCGGGTGGGGTCAGCCACCGCCTGCACGGCTGAAAACTAAATTGGTTTTCACTCCATTTGAGTGAGTTTGTCCTAAATGTCGTGATGCTTCAGTTTTTGCGCCTGGCAGTTCATATTGAAACTATTTTCTTTCCTTTTTTTAGATCCGGCAGGTCAAAGATAAAACTCATGCGTGGAAAAGTCTCTCACACCAGACTGACGCTAATTACTGTCTGTTTGCACAACCAGTAGAACCCGATAGACACCGATAGCAGCGTGACCACTCAGTGGCCGTCGCGTCGGGCACGCCAGAGGTACGAGGCTGGGTCATGGCGTCGCTCGGTGGGGGTCGGATTCAGAGGCGGTTTAAATGTACATTAGGTCAGAGCCAGAGAAGGGAGTCGCCCGTGCGAAGCATCATACTAAGTACTCCGCAGGAGTGCAAATAATATTAATAATAATAATAATAATAATAATAATGAGAACAATAATTAACCCTAGACCCGAGAAATGGAAACAGAATTAAAATAAACAGCTTCCGCAGCAAAATTAGACTGAAACACATACGTTAATGGTAAGTTCGCATGGCTCAGAGCCTTTTCTTTGTGGGATAAATAGCAAAAATGAACGTACAGAGACATGCTGCTGACAGACGCACACACACACACACACACACAGGCAGGAGCGTTATCTCCCTGTGTGGCTGCAGGCTGTGGGGGGCAGGGGTCAGTGAGGAGGGATGATATCTCTGCTGTCTTTGGAGTGCTGCGCCTCATCAGTTTAGACTTCAGTGAGACTGGCGCCCATCCTGACCTAATCCAATCCTCTCCTCTCCTCTGCCTCCCAGTAATTGCTTCTGTTTGTTTATTAATGGCACACGTTATCTTCAAAGATCCAGACGTAGGGCTGCCAAGTATTCGCAGCGAGGTAGCGGTGCGGCGGCGCCACGGCCGGCGTCCGTGCAGTCAGACACCAAACTTGACAGGAACACTGGGGAGCCCTGTTCTGCAACACCCCCCCACCCCCCAGCCCCTCTCCCTCCCTTCCTTTATGTCTTTCGCTGTATGTCTCACGCCTCTGCTTTCGCCTGGAGAATATTAATCGGGGGTTCTTCTTTGAACCTTGGACAGACAGCGCGCCCCCTGCCCCCGCCCAAGTCCCACTGAGACAGACAGTCGAGCCCCAGCCTGAGCGAGATTCGCCTCGCCGCCAGCCTGAGAGGTGCGAGACGACCGCCAAAGTAAACCGCCGGCGCGTCTTGTCAAATATTGTGGAAAATCTCATTTGAATCGATCTGAGATAGCGTCGGGGGTCTGGCGATGGTAAACAGTGTTCAGATGTGCTCAGAGACATACGTGAAAAAGCCAACGAAAAAAGTACCCCCCCCCCCCCCGTTTTTTTTACTCTTTTGTCGGATGGGTCCAGAGAAACGACTTCTAAGGCTTTTTTCATTATTGAGACTGAGTGGGAAGAAGTACCACAGGGACTCAAAGAGAGAGATGACAGCAAAGGGTTTCAAACATGTTGATTACAAATGGCTGTTATGCCATGCTTCTTAGTCTGCATATCCATTTTCAAATAGGGATTTCTCTCTACTCTTTATCTGTAGTTCTGGCTGCTGCGAATTTTTAACGTTCAATAACCTCATCCGACAACAAAACAGCTTTCTAAGAGGCAAAAAAATTAGCAGAGATGTAGCCAGGGTGTGTTGCAGCACAGAGTGAAAGAGAGAGAGAGATTTGAGAGCTTCAGTAGCATTTCACAAAGACACCCTTATATGTTCAGAGCAGTTGCCTGTTAAAGCTAATAAAGATTCAACAGGGCGCGTTCACTACTCTCGCCAAGATGTTTTTTCGGCTCTTTTTCCCTCTCGCTCTCTCCGCGAGTGCTGAGCCTTTTCGGAGATTTTCTGTGATTTGCTGGATGAGATTCAGCGTAATCGTCCGACATCTTGTGGGGAAAGAACACATGAAAGATGGGATTTATGGAGCTCAACCTAAATGGCATATAGGAGTTTACTAAAAGTTGACCTTGAGAGCTCGTTCTGCTTCATAAGAAAGTGTTTTAATGCCTCCTTTATGGTGCTCAGAGATAATGGGTGGCTTATTAGGAAACACTTCTCCTGTTGTATAAGCGTTAAGAATAAAGGGATTCAGATAATAGCTCTGTTGTGTCGGTCGATCGCAGCGGCCTTGTGTAACAATGGATCAGTGTGCAGTTCATGGTCATGTCGTTTATATGGATTTTTTTCCTCATGACGATTGCGAGTGGAGCAATCATAGCAATTAGCTCTCACTTTTCACTCGAAGTTCTTAATCTTTTTATTTTTTTGTCGCAGGGCTCCGTCCCCGGCAGATTGTGAACGTTCGTATCAGTTGTGCGTCCGTTTCTGGCCTAGGTCGACCAAGTCCACCAGGACCAGCTGGGGCCGGTCTGTGCAGGTTTTTAGGTTCCTGCTGTATCTGCATGGGTTTGCTTCAGATGCTTTTCAGATGTATTTGTTATTGAGTAAAATCGACAGTACAACATTTGACAAGTACCTTTTCACAAGATAGAGTATAAAAAGTCCTGCATTCAACATATTACTTAAGTAACAACAAGTATCATAACAAAACTGTAGTTTTGTATCCAAAGTTAAAGTAGTTTATGCAGCACTTTTTATTTCTAGTTAGATTATTTAGGAAATCAATTCCTTTAAAGACCTTTCGTCCTTGGAAGGAAACAGAATAAGAGAGTTCTGACAAAGAATCAAGAAAATAAAATGTCCATTTATTCTGGAAGTAAATGAAACAAGTTGAATTTTACTAAAACATTTTGAATCAGATCCCCTCAGTTGTTTCAAATAGACTTTTAGGACTTAATAATAGACCAAAATGACTCTTCGCATACTGTTTAGTATGTTAAACCTTAATCTACAAAATAGTCAGTTTTTGTAGCTGACGCATAAATTTAGCGCTGTGAGGTACAGTATTTCCCTCTGAACTGTAGCGGAGCAGAAGTGTGAGGTGTAGCTGAGCACTGGACTCATTTGATACCGGTCCAGGGCACTGGACCCAGAACCAGACTTGGTCCCTGGGTTCTCGGTCAGATACAAAGGATGAATGAAGACATTTGTCCGTTACGCTACCTGTTACAGTGAGTTAGATGCCTTTTACAGGCCCTAAAAGTAGAGATTGCATCTAAAAACAAACTCCTGAGAAGGAAAAACTAAAAATACAGTAATTAGGACAGTGGCTCTAATGAAACTTGATCCGGAGATGAGCGATTTTATCATGGCTGCCTTGAATATATTCTGATATCGTGAATGACTGAGCGCTGCTCGGCCTGATAAATACGTTACGTGGCTCCAGGGGGAGTCTTGTACTTGAACCACACTAGAGACTGATAGTCAGAATATCCCAGACTCTGCTGACTAAACTGTTACCATTATTTATTCACCTGTCTCTTGAGAGTCACTCAAATGCTCTGAAAATCCAAAACTAAATGACTGGAGCAGCCCTTTCACGTACCACCTGATTGTTAAAGTTCCTGGGTACTTCATGCGTCGCCAGTTGACATCAGCGAACTCGCTGCACAGTGTTTTGTTTTTCCCAGGAAGAGACCGGCCCCTTGAATCAGACGCTCGGCCGCTTAGATCAAAATATAAATGTGTGTGGACTTGCTCTCTGATTCAACAGCCAGAAAAGAAAAAGAAAAAGAAAAAACAAGATTCAGCTGTTTCAGAAAAAAATCAATTCTACAACCCTCAGACTTTACTGTCAGAGGCAGAAAAACCTGAAGGAAGCGACAGGAGGAGAGAGGAGAGAGAGGAGGAAGAGGAGGAGAGACGAGGAAGCACAAAACTACACAGAGAGAAGAAGCAGTTAGTGACCAGCATCGATGGGATGTGAATGTGTACAGGTGGTGAGGAAGAGGAGGAGAGAGGAGCCCGGTGCGTCGTCTTTGTGTATATACACACCGACCTCACATTAGTTTTTGTGACGTCAGACTGGCATAACAGGGCGTCCTATGTTTATCCTTTGAATATGATTCTATGACAGGAAACATGTAACCATGGTCACTGGAGTCACTAACTTCATGTTTCTCAAAATAGAGCTGCTGGTTGCTGGCGAAAACCTGCCGGGGGGGGGGGGGGTACAGTAGGAGCTTGCTAACTAGGGCAGCTAGCGCTGTGGTTTCCTTGGTGCAGGGCTGGGCTTCCGATTCCCTGAGCTCTGTCTCCATCGCTGCAGATAAACCACATTCATCACATGTGCCATTGTCGCTAAAGACGGCGGAGTCGTAACTAAACGTGAGACACTGGGAGCAGGCGAGTGACAGGTAGGGAGAGGCCACCGCCGACCGCCTGTCCACAGTCAAGTAACAGTCATCGAGTACCTGTGCCGATAAGCACCACCTGTGTGCACCTGGCGGGGACGTCGGCTCCGTGTGCCGTGATAAAGCGCGCCTACCTCCTGAGCCGCGGCAGCCAAGCGGTGCGCGCTCCGTCTTCCCGTTACAGACCATTGACAGTATGATGCGCGGGGCGGCGCCGTGCGGCTAACGGGCTGAGCGCCCGGGGGGTCCAAGCCCCCGCCGCGCGCATGGCTTTCGACGCTGCCGACGTCCCGCCGTGTGACATCCTTGGATCCCCGGCGATCAACGGATGTATTTGTGTGTGAATGGCGCCTCGGGCCTTTGACTCTACTTTTTTACCCTTTTTTTTTTTTTTTTTTATTTTTTCATGATTATTGAATTTTAAAAACTTTAAAAAACCTCGCGCCGCCTCACTGTCTAATTTCCTTTTTAAAAAAAACCGCACGCCTCTGGGTCTCTCACTGTCTCCCTCCTTACCCCTCTCCCTCTCTCTCCCTCTCTCTCTTTCATTCATCTCTCCTCCTCCCACCCTCTCTCCTGCAAACTGAAGGCAACCTCAGTGCCAATTTCATGGCAGGGTAGCAAGCAGCGCAGCAGAAATTATCCACTGCAAAATTGATCTAAACAGTCGCAAAGTGGAACGGCAAGGAAAAGCGGGAGAACGAAATTGGGAGAGTCTGTTACCTTTTTGAACTTGCCTTATCACCGAGGAGGAATTGGGGTGTACTGCTTACAGGGAATGCCAATCGCTGAACTCCTGATATAGAGATTTTTACGGTGGTACACAGCCATAAATATTGAATGTTTTCTGTGCAGTGGTACGTTTGTTTTTTGTTTTGATGGTTACAACGGAAAGACAGCAAAGAGCCTTCATAGTTTGATCCAAGCTCGTTCTAAGTGTTGACAGGATCATCCCACTGTTGCGTCGACGTACTTAACTGCTACTCACAGCTTTTCACATCATTATGGCGTATCGTCACCATGGCTGTGTTAACTATATATACACGATTCCATTAATGACTTGTCTAGTGAAACGTGGGCAAATAAATGTAATTACTCAGTGGAGGAGCATTGAAAAAGCACCATTACGATTTAATTTCGTAGTTTCTGTGAAAAAAAAAACAAAAACGTTTTCACAATAGTTTTTTGAAACTTATCCTGAATTCTTGCTCGGGGTTTTTTTTTTTTTTTTTTAACTTTACATTTAGATTCAGAAAGAGAAATTTGTCGAAAAGGTTGGAAAACTAACAGCAAACGAATCCTTGTATGTGGGTAATTTTTAATCCGCGTTAAGGATACAGATACACACAGATACTGTGTGTTCAGTAATACAAACAGTGTTACGAGAACGTGCAAACTTGACATAAAGACGCGAGTGCCTGAATTCAAAATGTGTCAATCCGAGCGTAGAGATGTGTGATGTGTGGGCTTTTACGGATCCGCTTCCGGAAATACAGAGAGGAAGCAAGAAGAAGGGAGACCCAACAAAGACACAGACACAGAGGTCCGATCCGAAACGCACCCGCGGAGAAAACTACCCGAGCCCCATGTGCATCTGATTTTTTATTTTAAAAAGAGACACGATCCGATGGGACCCGAGCGCAGCCGGACTGAGCAGGACGATTTATCACATAATTCTGTCAGTTACCATATTACAGTCTGGATCAAGGACCACAGGACACTTCCCCTGTGCTGATGCCAAAAGCTCCAAAAGCCCCACTCGGAGCAAAACAGGAGCCACAAGGAGAGTGAATCTGTCAGATGTGTATTTGTCAGGTTTTCAGGAACATGACTCCAAATTAATGTCAATGTCGCCTCATGTCTGCTGGAAGTGTAAATAAGCAACTGCTTGCGGATGACGTAGTGAAATTACGTCAGTTTTACATTTACAGAACAATATATATATATATATATATATATATATATATATATATATATCTATCAGTCAGTGCAGGTTAGGTAACAACAAATTAATTTGACTCTGTGATGAGAGAGTTTAATTTGTGCGACAGTGACTTGACACAGGGACAAAAAAGGTAGAAAATCTAAACGTACTAGACAATATGTTTACTTCAATGCTGTTACACATGATCCAAATAGCACTGAACACGTTTCCCATAATAAAGCCGTGATGTGTGTTAAGACAACAGTAGCTGGTTTTTTTCTCCATACATTTGATATTTCAAGGCAAACATTATTTGAAGTTTCCTCTGTAGTTTCTAGAGAAAAAGTTCTACTGGTTCCACCTTACCTTAGACTTATCTGTCCTCCGCTATCCGCTCTTTTCTCCTCAAGTGAACTGCCCACGTACACACTCGCACACACTCACACTCACACACACACACCAGACACACACACACGAACACACTCCCCCTCCCTCAGCTTTTTCCTCCCCTGCCCTCCTTCCCTTGTCAGGACTCCACCACCGCGGTGCCATCTGGGCCGAGGCTGATAAAAGCTCATGTGCCGGGCCCGGCGGTGCCTGCGGGTCTGCCAGGAGCCAGCGAAGCCTGACTCTCAGAGGCGATGGGAGAGATTTGTGGCAGCCAAGGAAGGAATGGCATGCCGTTAACGCGCTGATCCAGACCCCCCCAGCCCGTCTGTCTGTCAGTCAGCCGGGCCTTCACACCGCCCCGCGCTGGCCTGAGTCCTCGCCGAGAAAAGAGGAAAACCAGCGCGAGACGGGCGACTCGTGACCGGAGATCGCTCTCGTAGCGTGTTTGTTTCATGGCTCACAATGGGAACGCTTCCCATCGCGTCGGGAACCAAGGTTCTGAATATGTCGGGGAGGATAAAGCAACCCCCCCCCACACACACACACACACACACAAATTTAGCTGACACCTGTCCATCATGCTGGGAAATAAATGAGAACATTTGTTCACAGGTTCTTGTTGAGGGTCCATGTCAAGTCAACTGAGGCCTCCAAAGATCTTGGATGCTTCCAGCCGATGTGGAAAGCAGAGAGTGTTTCTCCAGTGGTTTTTATTCCTTGTCATTGCCACAGTGAAACTTGAATATAATTTGGATCAAGGTACCAAATTTATATTCTCTGCACTTACTAATTAAAACAAATCCTCTTTCCAGTGCTTAGAGTGGACTTTGTCATACACGGGCAATATGCACTAGAAGTATGGGTGTCAAGCCTTTTTTTTTTTTTTTTTTTTTTTAATTTTAATGCTTCATAAATCAGACATGATGATTTCTTTCAGACATGAGCCTAGCTGCTAAGAAACAACTATAGCGTGACTTTTATGAATAAAATTTTAAAACAGAGGTCAGAGTGGTCAGAGTGGGCCTCAAGCCGTAACTTGGCAAATATAAAACTGTAAGCTGACCGTTTTAGAAGTTGAAGGCATAGGATGATGTAGAACAATGACTAAAAATATCAGGCATGTAGCATGAATAGTTCCAAAGTAATGGTCAAAGTACAACCACCAACTCTTTTTTAAAGACTCCACATCTCAGAAACTAGAGAAGACACACAGTGAAAATCTTGCATCTTATTTTTTGGGTAGAATGACATTATTTACATTAAGTATGAAGCAAATCCAAGACGGTCAGTTGGGACAATCTCCGAAAATCTGTGGATTTGACATGGAATGGCCCCCGAGTATTTCCATTTTATGCTGCTTTATACTTTTATTCCACCACATTTGAGAGGGAAATATTCAACTTTTTACCGCACCACATTTATTTTACAGCTGAAGAAATTGGTTACTTTTATAATGAAGATTTCACTTTACAAAAACTTATTATCCAAAAAAGGCAGTGTCCATTCAGGACATTTTAGATGCTTGAGTTTTTGTCAGTTCCACCAAACAGACATTTCTCTTCTAAACGTATCATGTAATTTCATTTCAGTAACTGCTTCAAATGATCCAGTATCAAATAATGTTTGATATAATGTATCCAAAAAGCAAAGATCAGAGGAAAGTCCAGAAACAGAAAACAGATGTGTGTATCAGAGTGTTGTTTTTTCTTCTTTTCATGACAAGTTGGGAACATCTGGACTAAGCTATATATATGGACATGAGGTAGTTATACTGTTAGCCTTCTTGAAAGTTGGGGGGGCAAGTCTGGATCTCTGTGATTGTACATTTAATGTCATGGATGCCTCTAATCTGCATCCCAGTATTCCATCCCTGGAGGAAACATAAGGTTTGGTCCTCGGGATGAAGGATCAGCCTCTAGTCCTGCAGGTGTTTGTAAAACGCCCTGAGGTGTGTGTGTGTGTGTGTGTGTGTGTGTGTGGGGGGGGGGGGCAGCGCAAAATAACCACAACGTGGCCCCGAGAGCATCCGTTGGGTTTCTCAGTCAACATGGAGAGCAGGTCTCCTTCTTCCTCCCCTGGATTTAGACTGAGCCCATTCCTGTGTGAAGTGCTGAACTTTAGGAAGGAGAAGGTAGTGGTGCCCCCCCCCCCCCTGCATCCAGCTAATCCTGGCTGGTCGGGTGTGATAGGGGCTTCTGAAGAGACGCTCGCTCATGCGGCTCAGAGGACTGTGGTTATGGAAATAACCAATCAGAAGTACCTTTGTTACCCTGCTCTCCTTCCCCAAAGTCGTTGTATCTTATCAACACCTGTTTTTATTTTATTCCACTTCAGTTTATTATGCAACACAAAACCTGGTCAGATGAAAGATGTCCAGGCTCGTACTTGCTCCCTCTGTGGGATTTATGAAGACAGAAGTGAAGTGTTTTATTCACGTCTTTACTGATTATGCACAAATAAATATATTTGAAACAACAGTTAAATTTGTTGTGTGTGGTCAGTGGAACAACGTACGACAGGCACGATAAGGCGAACATGTGTTTGTGTGTGTTTGTTCAACAGGGCTGGACCTGAGGCACGCCCAGGTGGTGGCGCTATCCACAGGCACCAAGTGTATCAACGGCGAGTACCTGAGCGACCAGGGACAGGTGGTGAACGACTGTCACGCTGAGGTCACGGCCCGCCGAGCCCTGCTTCGCTTCCTCTACTCCCAGCTGGAACTCTTCTTCTGGTAACAGACTCACCTGCGGCCGTGTCTTTACGACAACCAGGCATTTTCTTTGAGTGCTGCACTTACAGCCTCAGCAGCCCTGACATCTCTGTGGTATTTACGTTCCTAATGCACCGACACAGCCGGATAACGCTCAGCAGAAGTAGTCGATCGGAAGGCCGGATTATTATTGGCCAGTCAATTGCTTCCATCCGTTGTTTCTTTGCTGCTCGTACGCTTTGAACTGACTCGGGGGGGAGACGACCGCGCTCGGCTGCTGGGCTGAGCGCGGCAGGTGGAAGACGCATTGAGATCGTGCCCTTCACTTAAACAAGCAACACGACAGAGTAAAAAATACTCTGTTACAAGTACAGCGGCCCTTGCATTTTAAAAAAATTCGCAGCAATATTATCAGCGAAATGTATTTATTAGAAACACTTTTGATAAAAGGATTATTCAGACCAGATTATTCCTTTTACAGATTAAAATCCAAAGTAACAGCAATAAAAGAGCCCCTCCCTCCTTCCGACGCAGTGCCGCGGCCTCACCTGGGCTGGTTTGACCAGGTGCTTACAGCAGCCAATGTCAATGTTGTCAGACTTTAGACAGATGTCGCAGCGTTGCCGACATTACTCCGGGTTAAATGACTTTATGAGCATCAGCATTAACTTCTAATCCTTGTTACATGATCTTGCTAGTGTTGCAAGTAAAAGTACTCACTCTGGGGGCTCGAGGGCTCGGGGGCTCAGGGGCTCTGCAGCCCGTTTGTTTTTAGCACCTATTCCAGCGGATCTACGTCATTTGCCTTCGCGGGCCCGCGACGTGCTCTGTCGCATTCGGACTCTCCCAAAGTTTACTGGCGTTACCGTCTCGATGCGTCTTGACTTCCGAGCCGCCTCGGTGAAGGAGCGTAGATTACGATTTCGAGCTCCCTCCGAGGAACTCGATAGCGAGGTCGATTCATCAGATTAGCGGCTAGAAGTCTAGATCTCTGAATGTCATATTTGCATACACGGCACAGACTTTTTGTCTTAGCACAATGCTGGGTGGCAGGTACAGAGACTTTGCGGCTGAGTAAAACGGCTAATGGGAAAGATAACTCATAATGAAATGACCAAACAAAATGCCACAACTGCCAAATTTACACTCAGTGAAAGGACATCGGGACAGAGGAGAGATTATGTAAAGAGTGCGGTCATGCTTTGCATCGTGATGCATGGTTAAAATATATTATGTGTATGAGCTGTGTGTGTGTGTGTGTGTGTCTGTGCGTGTGTGTGAGTGATGAAAGCCTTATTCCTGACCAACAATGACCCAATCTGGTTCGATTATGCATCACGTAGTCGGCCACCTTGTGAGAGATCGGCTCATTGTTAACGGATGGGAAGAAAAAAAACAAAACTTTTCTAAGCTCCCAGTTTGTCCGTCTTAAAAAAAATTGACCTTTCACTCAATGAGTAATTCATCAGACGGATTTTGTATTAAAATTGATGACGGCATCTCTCTTTAATGACTCTTATGTGTCTGGTCTCTCTTGTTGCTGTAGCGACACAGACATTAATCAGTTGCTAGGACACAGGTGCGTTCAGACAGGGAGCGAGGTGAAGTTTTTGCATGAATTCAACCACTGGGCTGTTGTCGTCTATGTCCGTCTACCCCAAAGCAGCGTAGTGACCGTACAGACGTTAGCCGTAGCGCCAGCTAGTCCTTCTTCTCTGCTCCCTCTATGAAGTTCATGAGGTAAAAGTAGGTTCATGGAGTTGAAACATCACCAGCTAGCACAGCGACAACAGGCAAAATTTTTTTTATTTACAGAACCAGTAAAAACCGTGCTGCCCTTTACAGTAATGTTGATTTTGTCGGCCATTTCTTGTTTTTAGTTTGGGTCTTAGTCCTGAGAGCAAAGGTCAGCGCTAGTTTTAGTCCCAGGACCAACCTCACCCTTTTTATTTTTAGTCGGTTTGCAGCCGACGAAAGCTCTGGGAATTTTAGTCTCGATTTAGACAAAGAAAAACATAAAGATTTTAATTTCAGTTGAAACAAAAACACTTGACGTTTTTTAGTCAGATTAGATGACAAAGATGTTGTGAATGTCCTTCACGTAACATAACGTATGTTATAGCATACGTTATGTTAAGTTATAATTAAAGTGCATCTCAATGTCAACCTCTTTGTTGTAAATGAAAATATAAGGAGATTTTATTGAATTTTTCATTTTTAAACTCCATTTTAGTCACCTCTTTTTTTTTGAGGAGATTTGGTCTCAGTTGTTGTTCAGTGACGTCGTTTTTTATCTCGTCCTCATCGGGGAAAATACACCAGTGTTTCTCACTATTTGTTTGTTCTATGTTCCACCATCGTCTCAGCTCTGCCGGTTCTTTAGTCGACCCCCGTGATCACATCAGACCGGGAGGTTAAAGTCCCTCTCACCCCCCCCCCCGACATGTGGACAGGCTGAGTAATGTCCAGGAGTCCGTCTGACAGCGGGACAATGGGCCGGCGTCCGTCTCTGCCTCACTTCATCACCGGAAAAAAGAAGTGGAAATTTGTTTCCTGTGCCGTGATGAATGGTGCCTCCTTCCTCATCAGTCTCCCTCAATTCTTGTTGTTGTGGTTGTGTTTGTTTGTTTTTTTTCCTTCAGTAAAAGGCCGGAGGACTGGGAGGAGTCGATATTCGTGCGACACAAGGAGTGCGGCTACAGGTTGAGAGACAACGTCCATTTCCACATGTACATCAGCACGTCGCCGTGCGGCGACGGGAGACTCAACTCGCCCTACGAGATCAGCGCCGACCGTAAGACACCCCCTCCCTTTGAGCCTCACCGGCTGAGATCGCTGACACATATATACATATATAATAATAATAATGAGGCTACTTTGGTACGTGATACATTTCTATTTCATTCATCTCACTCATTTTCTCTGTCGTCGCACTTTCTCACCCAGTTTCTCAGGATATAGAGACTGTATTTCCTCTGGCAGGTACCCCCCCACCACCACCACCACCACCTCCACAACCACCACCAACCCCCCACCACCACCACCACCACCTCCACAACCACCACCCGTCACCCACCACCACCACCACCTGTCAACTCCCCCCACCACCAACCGTCACCCACCACCACAAGCCTCCCACCAACCCCACCACCACCACCACCACCACCCGTCACCCACCATCACCACCACCACCACCCGTCACCCGACCACCACCAACCATCACCCACAACCACCACCACCTGTCACCCCCCCCACCACCACCTGTCGCCCACCACCAACCCCCCACCAACACCACCGCCCGTTACCCACCAACACCACCACTTGTCAACCCCCCCACCACCACCCGTCACCCACCACCACCCCCCCACCAACACCCGTCACCCACCACCACCACCACAACACCCCCCCCCACCACCACCTGTCAACTCCCCCCACCACCAGCCTCCCACCAACCCCACCAACCCCACCACCACCACCCGTCACCCACCATCACCACCACCACCACCACCACCCGACCACCACCAACCATCACCCACAATCACCACCAACTGTCACCCCCCCCACCACCACCCGTCGCCCACCACCAACCCCCCACCAACACCACCACCTGTCAACCCCCCCCACCACCACTCGTCACCCACCACCACCCCCTCACCAACACCACCACCCGTCACCCACCACCACCACCACACCCACCACCACCACCACCCGTCACCCCACCACCAACAACCATCACCCACAACCACCACCACCTGTCAACCCCTCCACCACCACCCGTCACCCATCACCACCACAACACCCCCCCCCCACCACCACCACCACCTGCCCCCCCCCACAACACCGCTACTTTTCATGTCGCACTCCTCCTGGGGCCTCCTTCAACCGCACTGTGCTGACTCAATGACATTTTATTGCTCACCGCTGAGTATAAATTGTATATCCATTCAGACGGTTTGCCCGACGTTCTCTCTGACGTCCTGTGAGCCTGTCTGAGCTCAGACAATTAATCTGGACGCCGCTTTCCATGAGCAGAATGTATATATTACCGGTCTTTCATCGCGGGTCGGGGCCGCTGTTCAGCCCTGTGAGAACGTGTGTACGGTGCGAGGTGAGATTTTCATGGAACCGCTACGGGCTTGGGAAGAGAGAGGGAGAAGAGATGACGCCGTCAGATCAGAGGAGCCTTTGAACTTGATGTTTTTGGTCATTAAGCCCTTTAAATGTTCTGCAGTGCGCTCTTGGAGATTAGAAAATTACTTAGTACCTTTTCCCTGAAATATTTCTGGGCTTGGAGTCAGGGGCTTAATTTTTAGCCGCTGTCATCCGCTGAAGCAACAGCCCTAAAGAAAAAGCTGGAAAGGAGGAGAGAAGAGTTGAGAGCTTATGCTCAAATAAATGAGGAGTTATTTGAAATATAAGAACCAAAACAACCACACGGTGATCATGTACACCACTTACATCCTCTGTGTTAAGGTTGTCCTCTCCCGCCCACACCGTGGACACCATGCGGTCTAATTATAAAGGACTGAACGCTCTAATTAAAAGAATCAGGAAGTCATGCTGCCCGGATCAGGGCCTAGTGCCCCCGTAACGCTGTTGACAACACATGACCCGTGGCAGCGGTTTGTTGTACGACACATGTGCATCACACCTCGCCTGATGTCCAGAGGAACCGGGGGGAACAACTCCTCCTCCTCCTCTTCCTCCTCCTCCTCCTCCTCCTCCACCTCCTCCTCCCTCCCACACTGCAGACTGTTCCACTCATCCGGCAACTGTCTCAGGCAGTCGACAGTCCCGGATACACTAAGTGAAAGGAGCCGTTAACCTCATTTAAAGTTGCGATGCTTATCATCCGTCGGGAATCGACAGATTGATGGACGATGTTCGATAACGTCAACTTTCACGGGACAAATAATAATCCAGCAAAGCGCTGTCACCTGCACCTGTCTCTTCATTTAAACGTATAATGATAATGTGTTGCATGTCAGCTTTTAAACTTTTTTTAGATCACGTGCAGCTGGTTACACATGAACGCTTATAATTAGTAGCTGAGAACATCCCAAATTATGCAGAAAACAAAGCAACACTTAAGGGCTAATGTGTCTGTCATTGTATGATGTTGCAATAATGTTTGTCTCCATTCTAGTTTTGCCGATGTACTTCGAGTTCTTTGGCTCATTAATCATCAAAAGAAACCATATTTCTTTACTGCCAACTGACAAGATAAGGTCTGAAACAGCCTGGTGTTATTTAGAAGCCCCAGATTTACGTACTGGCCGAGTAAACTGGGCCCGGGCTGTGACTGGGTTGTCTTGACAGCACACAACAGCAGACACCTCATGAGGAAGCACCGCAACCACCTGCGGACCAAGATCGAGTCGGGCGAGGGAACGGTGCCGGTGCGGGGTCGGGGGCCCGTCCAGACGTGGGACGGCGTCCTGCAGGGCGAGCAGCTCGTCACCATGTCCTGCACCGACAAGATCACCAGGTCAGTGCCTCGGACGACGCTTCTGGGTTCAGAGCTCCCTCGCTCTCTTGGGTCAAAGGTTGTATTTCCGGGGGGGTTGGTTTGGGTTTTTTTGCACTCTCTCTGTTAAGCATTAGAACTCTGCCTTCACAACCCGCCTCCTTTCACTCGTTGAGTTCGCTGTAAAGTGGGTCAGACCTACACGGGACATCCTCAGAACTTATTCATACTCATTTTCTGGTGAGATTTTATTGGAAATTTAATCGATGCTTTTGTCTTGTAAAGTGTGGCCTTTGGTTGAGATTAAGTAAGTTTGCAGTTGGACCGCGGTATTTGGAACATTCAAAAACACGACCTGTTCACTGTTACGAGGCTTTTTTTTTTTGATGTGTGCAGCACTTTTTGCCTAAGGCTGCTTTACTGATTTATTAACTTCAGTAGGTCCACAGGTGCATATTTAAATACAAACAGGCAGAGGAGTTTGACCACCCCTTAAACATCCTCTTCTCCTTTCCTGTCCCGCGCCCACCGACCATAGCAGTAATTTTTGCATGGATTATGTTGATGTTAATATAAAGGTAGACACGAGACTCCCCGACATAAACCATGATGAACGTGTGCTTTCCACGGAGGAGGCCTCTGACCTGTGTGACAGACAGGTGAAAAGACTGAATGAAAAGTTAATTTTATTGGGAGATTAGCTTCCTTATGAGAAGGAGAGATCTCTGTTTAACTAAAGATTTTTTAAATGCGCTTTATAAGCCAGGTAGAGGTTTGTCTGATATTTACGACTAGGTGATATATGCGACTAGGTTTTTGTGTTGTGCTGTGAGTGATGCTGTATGTGAAATCCTCTGTCGTCGTGGTGACGACCATCGATTTCCCATATGTGACTCGAACGGCTGATCCCCCTCTAATAAGTGTACTAATCACGTCATTGCTTTACTCTCCGGATCTGTGCGGACGACCCTCCTCTAGCTAAACGATGCGCAGCCGTCTACCCACGCTGGCGCGTTTATACGTCCAGGCGGCACATGTCACAATGTGAGGACCAGATTGCTGCTATGTGTGTTGAAAAGAAGTCACATTATCTTGGCACCCGCTGGCAGACTGTAACGTCGTGTGACTCGCTAATATTTGACAACGGACGGAGCAAATGACGTGTGTTTTTCGCATGTCGGCAGCTTTACGCCTCCACCTCTGTTTTCACCTTGTCTTCATGTGCGAGGAGCGAAGGCAGCAGTGTGTAAACATTAGAGCATCTCCACAGGCAGAGGGAAACATCTACACACACACAAACACACACACACTCACATGAATAATGATATTAACTCCCTGGATATTTTAATCATTTGTGTAACTGAATGTTGTGAATGTCAAATGGTTGAGCTCTCTATTAGA
The DNA here is from genome assembly GCA_016859345.1 of Istiophorus platypterus. NCBI lineage: Eukaryota > Metazoa > Chordata > Actinopteri > Istiophoriformes > Istiophoridae > Istiophorus > Istiophorus platypterus. Next base: position 1,475,908 of record CM029125.1, on the reverse strand, counting down.
GCTGATAACTGCTGATATGCATCTGTGGTTAAATATGTTATTACTATTTTAGCGTCTCTGACACTGTTCCAAAAACAACTATTTGTCCTCCCTCCAGCTGCAGAACATCAGCTTCTGCAGGGACCCCGATCCTCAGTGAGCACCGGCGGCCTCATTCGGGGCCGGACGGAGGCTACGCGGCGGCTTCAGTTGTGATTCTAGTACATCCGAGCACGACACACCAGTCGGCGGTGTGTTCTGAGCCTTATGAACGCAACTTTTGGTTTGTGTGAGGAATAACATGTTACAAGCCCCCCCACCCCCCCCACCCCCTCGTTGCCACCCCATCGCACTTTAAAGCAGCGTTGACAACACGCTTGGTCACAGAAAGCGTCGTGTCAGGGCAACGCCGCCGTGACATTCACAAGTTGAACTAAGCTGCGAGGTATTTTATGATGCTTGTGAGCGGCACCAGTCGGCGCGGCGGCGGTGGGAGTCTGCCGCCGCACCGACGGATGTACCGGAGTACCGGTTCGTCGAGGTCGCCATCCCTGGAGCTGCTGAAAAATAACAAAAATACTGCACAAATACACAACGAGGCCACTCCACAACAGTAATCCTTCACGTCCGCCGTTGCATTTTTTGACATATCCGACGTGAATTTTTTTAATATAGTCTCAGTTCCTCTGACACGACAGAGCCTCGGCCTCAACGGGACCCGGAGCCCGTGATCTCGGCTTAGCGAGCGCCGGGCTGTGCCGGTCGAGCCATGTAGGACCAGAGAGAGAGAGAGAGAGAGAGGGAGAGAGAGAGACTGGGGGCAAACCCTTCTCCTGTGGAGCCGCTGTTAATTTGACCAATTTGATTCAGTTGGCCGGGGCTGGAGATGGTGTGATTAAATCTACCCAGGTCACCAACGGGGGTGAAAGCAATTACTTTACAAAAAAATAGAGTGACGGGGGAAGGAGAAGGGACACCCTGCCCCCCCCCCACCCGCCAGGCCAGACAGCAGACGCGCCCTCCTTGCTCCACAGCCTCCTCCCTCCCTCCCTCCCTCCCTCCCTCCCTCCCTCTCCTTTTTTTCTTTCTTTTTTTTTATATATCGCTGCAAATGATCGGTGGCCGTCGTTAAAGTGAGTGGGTCACCAAGAGGCCAGTTTATCAAGGTCAGGGTGGAGGGTGGAACTGAGAGGAGCTTAGGATCGCAGATTTAACACACACACACACACGCGTGCACAACAGCCACACACTGCAATCTTAAAGTGATCCCCTGGATACTCTTTTCGTCCTCTGTCACACTCATTTTGCAACCTCCCATTACTTTTTTATTTCCCCACTTCCTCCAGTCCCTGCTCTTTATTATGGTTAGTTCAGCTTTGACAAACGGGGATTTTAGGGCCTTCGCTCTCGTCATAAACACGTCTGATGACAGCCGACGTCTCGGCCCGTCGCCGCACCTGACGAGCATCGCTCGGTTTTCTTAAGCCGCTCCCGTGAAGCTCCTTGACTAATATTTAAATTTGAAGTCGACAGCTGGATTTAATTGAGGGGCCTAAATGGCTTTCATATAACTATGATGTTCTCCATTCCACCGCAGTTTTATGCAGATGAACACATTACTTTAATGGTCGGCGATTACTGAGGGAAGGAAGAAAGGATAGATGTAGAGAGAGAGAGAGGAGAGAGGAGAGAGGAGGTCTCTCCCCTCTCCTCTCTTGAAGCTCACACACCCATGCCAGATGGCTCTTTTCTTGCATGAGATTAGAAGATGTTTCTGATTCACGGTGTCGCTTTCTGGGTAAATGAATATTTCAGGCTAAACTATTTCTGTTTTGGTGGAGCACTGGGGCTGTGTGTGTGTGTGTGTGTGTGTGGTTTCTAAACAAAGCTCCTCCTCTCTGTCGGGGGAAGGACGGGCCCTGCCGACAGATTGTAGGTAAAAGTGTGGGTGGGAGCGTCAGCGATTCCCAGGAAACCGTGGATGTTAATTGGCTGCTCGGGAGTCGAAAGAAAAAAAAAACACACCAAGATAAAGAGACGTCGACTAACAAAAAGAACAGGGACGTGAAAATTAGTAGCATAATGTCGGGCCTCTGAATACGTTTCGCATAAGTTCATTAGTCGAGCCTACCAGAGAGAACACAGCGCAGGTACACAGCAGGCTTCCTCTGTCCCCGCGCGAATGATAATAACCATACATGTTAATTGTCATTTTCCATCCATAAATTAGCATCTGCTGGTTAAACAGAGAGGATTTCAGCAGTAGGTGGCACATGACCAGCTGGCTACGGTGTCAGGCGGCGCCGTGGCCGGCGAGGATTAGCCCCACACCGATTTTGTGTCACCTGCGCATCTCCGTGGACGAAGCCCGAGGCCGGCGGCCGGCCCCCGCGCCGAGCGGGCGACCGGAGCGCTGCCGCGGTGCTGCGCAGTGCATTAACCTCGGCGACGCTCATGAATGCACGCATGCTAATGTGTGGCTCCACGTAATGACTGCTGATGCACTGACCTTTGGCGCTGTTGTCGTTGCCGGCGGGGGCGGCGGGGATGATGGTCTGTGTCTCTGAACCAGGAAAAGTGGGAAGAGATGAGGTGTGTGTGTGTGTGTGTGTGTGCGTGTGTGTGTGTCTGTGTGCGTGTGTGTGTGTGCGTGTTCATCACGTCCCACGTCAAGATAATGATCAAATTGTCTCTAGCTGTCAATGACGCTCCACCATCTTCCCCTCTCTGCCCATCTCCCCCTTTTTCCTCCTTCCCTCCGACTCCACCGCTCTTCCCACCCCCCACCCCCCCCACTCAAACTGTTACCCTCTCTCCTTCCTTCCATCTCTCTTTCATCCACACCCTCATCCTCCTCTCTCTTTCCTCTCTCCCCTCAGGTGGAACGTCCTTGGCCTGCAGGGGGCGTTGCTGAGCCACTTCGTGGAGCCGGTGTACCTGCACAGCGTGACCGTCGGCAGCCTGCGCAACACGGGCCATCTGGGCCGAGTTCTGAACCAGCGGCAGGAGCGCCTCGGCCCGCTGCCCGCCACGTACCGCCGCAACCAGCCCCTGCTCAGTGGTACGACTGCGACGCAGACATGTCTCAGTGGGATTCGGGTGAACGACACGTAGGAATACATCGACTTAGGGGAGCCTTCACACCAGAAACGGCTCCGGAGTCCTTGTTTGTCCTGTAGGTTGTGCTGAAAGCTCGCTGACATGTAGTAACTGCCTGAAGGTTGTGCTACGGGAAGTGAGATTATATTTCCTTTGCTTTGGACAAGCCTCCGTTTCCACAAACGTCAGAACTGTTGAGATGGTGAAACAGTGGGAATCTGTGAGTCAGGGGTCACAGAAGTTGAAAACAGTGCGACGGGTCTTCACACGTTTTTACACGACCTCCGATTTCTGTCTGAAATTCCACCGATGTTGTGGGTTCCTGCTGTGACGTGATGAGAATACAGGCACCGGGATTATCAGTCTGTCCCTGCTACGGTTGATCAGCTGCTCCAAGGTTAGATTCACAATGATCTAACACTTTTGAGCAGTTTCTCAAAAGTGATGCAGTATTTGACTTAAGCAGTGATTCCATATCGTTAAAGTTTGATATTTTTGAAAATGCAGTTGAGCTCGTAGGAATCGGTACATTACAACCCAAAGATGAAAGAGCACTTTCCTGATTGAGGGGGGAATGAGGGGCAATGGCTTCATCGATGGCAACCTTCTTCGTCAGTTTTTTATTGACAGGCCCACGGCACCTCCAGGGGCCTCGACAGTCCCGGATGCGCTTCCCTCCACTTTTACCCCAGTTGCGAGTCATTTCGCAGCCCAGTTGGGATCCTCTCTCTGCGTTCACTTGTTTCATCAACCGCTTCCTCCTATGGCTCCACCAGTTCCACGATGTGCAAGGCCTCCTGTGGACGTTGACCACGAGATCCGGTCCGGGCTGAGATCAGGTGTGATGATCCCGGCGGAAAAAGGGGGCTCCGATTTAGATCAACCTGCATTTTCCCGTCCGTGTCCAGGAGGGTCAGCTCCGTTGGCGCCTAAACGTCATACCGTGTCTTTCCACTCCCACCATTCCCTCAAGCAGCGACATGGCATCCAGTGTGACAGATTCTAGGCCACATGTACAGTAGGACGCATCTACTTTCAGAGATTTCTTTTGATAAATGTGTCAGTCCCACACAAAGCGAACCACAACCCGCCCACACGTGCTCAGCGAACCCGTGTCCCAGCTTCCCTCGGCTACGTGGCGGCCGCCAGACAAGCATCAAGTAAGAGGTTGTGTGACACACCTGCTTTGGGGGCTCCGCTGAGACCTCGGGCATCCGTTTGTAGTGGAGATGAAGAGGATCTGAATGACACCCGCCCACGCCCTCGCTTCAGATCTGGGACGGTCGGAAAAAGCCGAGCGGCAGCCTTGCACAGCGATGTGGGGCGTGTTCTGCTGGGCATCAGCGATGAGGACAACGGCCGCGAGGCTCACATACATGAAAACGTGTCGTGTCCTGGTGTCGTACGAACACGACAATGGATAAATCTGAAGGTCAGGTTTCAAGTACACTTCTGGAAGGGCACGGGAGCTTGCCGCGGCGCGGCGCTCTGCGAGGCCTGTTGGTTCTCATCAAGACTGATAATCGCGGCGAGTTGCCCTCCGATGAATTTTCCATCCCTTCTCTCAACCACAGCGAGCAACGCGACTCGTTCAGTCATTCGGGTCATTCAGCTTGTCCGGAGGGAAAGTTCTGTTTTTAGATATCACAACCCGTAGTTAATATTTGGAGAATCTCGGTCGGGTCTGATCCATTTGTTCATCATTCATACTTACTTATGATTTTAGGTTACTCCCTCTTAACTATAATAGACCTCACAGTAACAACACAGTTTGTTTAATGACTCTATCAATTTTTCCTCGATGCGGCAGAGCGTCCGTTGGCGATTGGTACGGACGACGCCTCCTACGTCGCCTTCTCGCCGTGACTGTGTGTTTTCTATGTGCGTGTCACAGACTGGCGGACGCTTGCACCTGCAGCACGTGGAGCAGCAGCAGTCTGTTGAAGGGTAGAGGGTTGAGGGAGGTAGAGGAGAGGGAGGAAGATGGACAGACAGGGGAGATGGCCCTGCACCAAATCAATGTAATCACAGCCCTTATCGGACGGCCATTCAATCTGAAGGGAGCTCAGGCAGAGAGAGAGAGGGAGACAGGAAGGCAGGGAAGGGGATAAAGGGAGAGAGACAGCTTCGCGTGCACCCACATGTCTGTGTGCAGATCTGCCCCCACCTTCCGCTCGTCTCCTCCTCCACCCTTTTCATCGGCTCCGACGAGCTCCCCGGCCATTGTGTGTCCAGGGTTATTTAAAAGCAACGCCCCGGGAGGAAATTCCCAGGGATTGCGGGGCCCACTCTTATCGCGCCCAGACAAAGCAGCTCCACCTGAACCCCGAGGGCCGAACACATCGATGGGCCGACGTGTCCTCCACGATCGCCCCGCTGTTTCGCTGCCGCCGCCGCGTGAGCAGAAAAACCGCGGAGAGCTTTGTGGTTGAGGGATAAGAGGAATCAGAACAACAGTAGATAAAGGAAACATGAATAACGGCCGCTCGGCACTGTTGTGAGTTTTGCAGTCGACTGAGTACAAAATGCTTGTTTTACGACTGCACCCTGCTGCCATTCACCTATTCACAGTTGAGATAGTAATTTTTTTTTCCTCTGTGGTGTGATCCTGTATGAGTCTGCACCGACATAAAGTTAGAGCGGGATAAGCAGAACTTTTTGGGGTCAGTTGTTGAAGTATCCGTTGGCCTCACAGGACTGAAAGTAGCTCTGTAAGTTGTATTTTATTGTGTGTATATATTTATTGTACGTGCTGCTGAGATAACCATCGCCATACGTGTTTCAGGAATTTGAACCAGCAATCTCTCAACATGTATACATAAATGCATTTGTCCCACGGATATACGGATATACGACAGCATGTTTGTGTACTGTACAGCTATGAAGCCCATAACCATAAAGCCTCTAATTCTGCCTTTTTCATGTCTGCCAAACACCTCCCAGAAGAGAAATTGATCAAGTCTTCAATGTGGGGGGGTCAAATCGGCTATTACAGAAACAGAGGAGTCAAGTCCATTGAAGAGATGAAATGAGCCTTGAATGGAGCGAGAGAAAGGAAAAAAGGCAGGATGGACAGGAGGATCTTTTGTTCGAAAAGGTGGAGAGATGGGTAATAAGAGACTCGGAGGATCGTTACCCTGGCAGACAATTCATTCCAGCCCCGACGAGCTGCAGAAAGGAAGAGCTGAGACTGGTGAATAGAAGACTGAGGATGGGAAAATGAGCGTGGCAAAGGGGGGCTGGGGGGGTCGATCTGCAGGCATGTACTGTGGTACTGTACACCAGATATTGTACTATAACAAGCTGTCTGTCAGGCGGAGAGATCAGAGGCGGCCGTTGTTCGCCCGTCGTGGGGAAAATCCGCCAGCTGATCTTCCAGGAAGCTCCGTGACATGATAAACAAGCGGGTCGGAAATCGAGGTGGATTCCAAGGCGGCGACTCGCGATTCAGGTTTCATTTCCCAGCAGCGCTTAACTGGCACATCAAGTCAGCAAAGGTTCCTGTAAAAAAACAAAACACAACAAAGAAACTGAGCCCTGAGGTCAGAGGTCAGCCACCTACCCTGGCAAACAGATGAATATGCATTATTTTATTATTTTTTATTTTAATATCACACTTAAACGAATAGTTTTACACTTTGAGAAATTTGCAAGAGACAGAGCTGCAACAAACGCGCACGTGAGCCTCCGAGCTGTAAAGACAAAGACAGGTAGGACGAATCTCTCCCGCCAGGTGAAAAGAGCCAAGGGAGTCTCAGCAAACCGCCGGAAAAAAATGGCTGCAAAGCCTCCGCCGCTGGCAGTTCCAGTTCAGTAATTCCAACATTAACGCCGAGATGATCGGTTGAGCTAATTTCAAGGGAAGCTGTACGCGCTAAGTAAGTGTCTGGTCTCACTTGTTAACAGGTCGCTCCAAATACGTGGCCCAGAAAAGGCAGATCATTTACGAGGCTTGATACGGTCACAGGTGAGTGTGAACAAGGAACAAAAGACTGCAGAGCTGGAATAACGGGGGGGTTGAACTTGACCCATGACCGTGTTACCGCGACAGACAGAGAAACAGTTTGCCCCCCCCCGTAAAACCACAACTACAACCACAATCTGTTTTTTTTATTTGTTTTTTTATGCTGATGAAACAAACGAGTTTATCATGTTCATCTGTGAGCGTTGGCGGCGCTGAGAGTAGCTAACTGGCCGCCAGCCACACGGCTTCATACTTACTGTGCAGACACGAGAGCGACTGATTGGATGAGGAAATAATACTCAGATTAATCAATAGTAAGAATACGTGCACCCCCACGTCTACGTTCCCTCTCCGACCGTCTCGCGTTCCCCTTCCTCCGCTGAACGCTCCTGCCAGCGAGGCCGAGGATTTCAGAGAGACAGGCGGAGAGGGCGGGTCAGAGAGACAGGCAGTCCAGCGGGGGGGTCTTTGTGACTGGAGACGATATTGACAGCGTAAATAGCTACGAACACTCAAACCCTGTTGACTGCAGGGACACAAGAGCAGACAAGTGCTCAGACAACGGCAGGAACACTCATGCGCTCGACCCCCCCGGCGCCTTCCCCCTCTCTCTGAGGGCGTATCAAAGCATCATATAAACAGCCATGCACTCTCAGGCCCAGGTTGACTCGACCTTTTGCTGCAGAACTGTAGGAGTCCGTTCGAGTCGGGGAGCGAGCGAGGGAAAGGCGAAGGAGGGTTAAACGAGAGGAATGAAAGGAAAAACATGTTGTTTCAAATTCCCACCCAGATAATCGCCGGCGCATCAGGTTTTGAAGCACTTTCATCCCGTTTTGAATACGATTCAATTCAATTTCATTTATTTAGCAGCATATAGTAACAGACATTATCTCAGGGCACATTTCATGTAGAGAAGGTCTAGACCAGACTCTTTATGGTTGATGTGGATCGTCAGTGGACAGAAAACCTCCGCCGGAGCCACATGGAGTCATGCTCTGTGCCCTGTTGTCTTCCCCGCAGGGCTGAGCAGCGCCGAGTATCAGCAATCCGGCAAGGCCTCGTTCGTGAGCGTCAACTGGACGCTGGGCGACGCGCAGCTGGAGGCGGTCAACACCGCCACGGGCCGGAGACGGGACTCGGGGACGCCCTCGCGCCTCTGCAAGCACGCCCTGTTCACCCGCTGGAGCAGACTGTACCGCAAGGTGAGGGCAGACGATTAGGGGGCGGGGGAAGTCCGAGCGGGGTGGACTGAAGGAGACCTGTCGGTGGGGAGGAAGGACACTAGAGAGAAATACTCTAGACCAATTAGTGGCTGAATTGTATCTGAGGCAGATGTAAAATAGGAAGGCAGTGTTAGGTGAGTGGGAGTTGGAGAATTTCCAAGATGTGGATGAGCGTGAAATGCTCATAGCTGAATTTTCAATACAAAAAAAAAAAAAGAGCAAGTGCCAAAGAAAACATCTGGTTATTTGGTAAAAAAAAAAATAGTTAAAGGCACCGAAACTCAGAAAGAATATCCACACGTCTGTTGCATGCACACACACAAAAAGAGCCTTTTGTTCTGTAGAAACCCGATGAAACTATTTCTTTTTTTTATAAAACTAAATTTTCAGATTCAGGGTCAACAATTTCAGCTCACAACATTCGCTTAACACTTGCATTGTTTTTTTAGCGAATTATCTGAGAGACTGTTGTGTTTCTTTGTTGAGGGACGTTGAGGATATCTATGAGTAGAAATGGAAATGTTCAGTGGTGGAAAATGCCGCGTCTCCCCCCGGTCCGCAGGCTCCTCTGTCGGCAGACATTTCGGCTTTAGCGTTACAAGGGCAACGCGGCTCTTTTCCGATTATCCTGGCGTCGCACGATACGGAGGCACAAGTAAATGGCCACTGTTAAACACTGTTCATTACCCTGTGCTTTGATTGTTAGGACACGTCTGCTGTGGAAAAAAATAATTTAAATTTGAATGTTGATTAAAAACTACCTTCCTCAGTGGTTTTTTTTATTAGTATTTGCTGGGAGAATATTATGATGTGCTGTTTAATTAGAGCGAGTCTGAACAATAATCACATCTGTATGTGAGCTCGGGACTGTTTCACCGCTCTGCTCTACCGGGGGTTCAGGTGAATCCTTTCCGCCCCGGATAAATCGAGGGCCGGGCAACATCTGCTGTCTGTATGGCCTATCAAGAACCGGCGGCTCGGATCTTTAACGGCGGCGGTGCACGGACCCGCCGTGCTTTCATTTCCATTCTGAAACTTTATGTAAGCGACACCGCCTGCGTCGCCAAATGGCGGCTGTTAAAGCATAATGACTATGAAACCGTAATTATTTGGAGAGGTGCTCGAGGAGGCCCCCGCCCTAAGTGCTCCCTGTGTGCCGTATATACGGGCCACGCAAGAGCAGTCGCACTAATCTCCAGAAGAAACTTTTGCTCCCCCTCTCCCCCCTTGTCTCTCAGCCGATCTTCATTGTTTCCCCCCGCGACAATAGGAAAGCACGAAATGCACAGAGAATGTTCAATTGCTTGTGAAATTTAAATGGGGAGATTACACAGCTGTTGAAGACCCACCGCCACCTCCCACCCCGGCCCAAATACATTTGTGCTAGCTCATTCGTTTTGCGCCCCCCCCCCCCATGAAACCTTCAGCCTCTGTGCCCTGGCTTTACTCCCCTTTGTTTTCCCTCCCTATTTTCTTCTTCTTTGCGTTTATCTGACCCCCGCTTTCTCTCTCTCTCTCTCTCTCCCTCCTTTCCCTCCACTGTTTCTGCTTTGCCCGTTCGCCCTCCTCAGCTGGGGATCTGCGTGTCCGGCTCGGAGGACGTCCAACTCATGTACTGCGAGGCCAAGATGGCGGCGCGTCCTTACCAGACGGCCAAGCAGCAGTGGTTCAGATCTCTGCAGGAAACGGGCCTCGGTACCTGGGTGAAGAAACCGCCCGAGCAGGAACAGTTCCTGCTGTCGGTCTGAGGATCGGCGTGTGTGTGTGAGAGAGAGAGAGAGAGACAGAGACAGAGGGAGTATTTGTTTAACCTTTTATTTTCTTTGTAGCTTAAGATGACACCGCGCTCTTCAACAGCAGACGGCTTCACACCTTCATACCTGGACGTTGTCCAGTGTCACCTCTAAACTCGAGGCTATCGCCCCCGTCAAAATAAAGAGAAAGGGGACAAAAAGAGAAAAAAGACGGACTCCTTTAAACCCACAAACACACACGTTTAGGCAAACACACACCTAAATACGCCCTCTTCGGCTGTCAGGGAAGGGTGGGGTAACCTTGAGCAGAATGAAAGGCAGCCGCTATCTTGTCATCAGCTATTTCCAGGCCCCAAGGCTCCCGCTGAGGAGCAGAGCCACAGGGGAGAGAGCCAGAGAGACAGAGAAAGGGAAAAAGAGAGAGGTCCACGTCCAATTACCGGGCCTGTCAGGGTGACGGCTGATAGAGGACGAGGACGGGAACAGAGTGAGAAAAAGAGGAGGACAGACCATTGCTTCGGAGCAGCGCTCCTCACCTTCCTCTCTCTCATTTTCCATCTCCGTCCTCCTCCTCTGACTCACCCTTTGACTCCTGACTTCCCTCTCCTCAGCTCCACCTCTCCCTCCTCTGCCCCCTTTTCATTTTCTTCCTTCACCTATTTCCCCCGCCCCCTCTTTCTTTGCCCCCCCACCCTCCCTCAAGCTCGCCGGAGTTTAACGCGACCTGGCGACAGGTTAATACACCCTCTCTTTGATCCCTCCTGTCCTCACCCCGACGGGTGTAGAGAGGGAGGAGGACGGCGGTGGGTACGAGACCGACGCTGCCGTTACAGCTCGCCTGGGTCACGGTGAGAGGGGACGGTGGCGGGCTGGGGGTCGTTTCCCCGTTTTTTTTTACCTCAGAGTAACAGCGGCTTCGTGCTGAGGCTCTTTAGCGAGGCCTCGTTAGCCTCGTCGACTCGTGCTCCCCCGCTCTGTGTCACGACCGCCCCTGAACACACACCGGTCGCGGCGGCGGGTCCCGCTTTGCTCGCTGTCGGTGCCGTTCTCAGCACACAGATTGGCTGTTGTGATGTGACTCTGGATCCCTGGTCATCACCATGTAAATTTACTCCTCGCACTATTTTTATGTCTTTGCATATTTCATGACGTGAACATGTGTGTGTGTGTGATTTTTCTTAATGCAGCTAAGTGTTTATATACATTATAATCATGACCGTGTTGTTCTGTCACTGCTGTATTCTCTTTAAGGAATTTAGAAACTGCCACCAGCTTGGCTCAGTCAGTGATAAATCTAAGTAGTGAGAGTGACATCTAGTGGTGCTTTTCTGTTGTGGTTATTCCAGTTCCTCTCCTGCTGACACCCCCCATCCCCGCTCTGGGAACATTATGAGCTGCAGCGAGGATACAGTCAGTCCGACCAAACCGTCGGCCTGAAGAATAAGGCCTTAAGTCGAGATCAGGTTCTGAGGAAGATGATTTTACACACAGAGGATTTACAACTGAGAACTTGACCCGCGTGTGACCTGCATCTGTCAATTAAAAAAAAAAAAAAAAAATTTTTATATATATATATATATATATATATATATATAAATATATATATATGTATTTATATATTTATATATATATATATATATACATATATATATATATATATATATATATATATATATATATATATATATATATATATATATATACACATATATACATGTGTGTATATATATATGGCTCAGTTCTGCTTTTACAGAGCTGTAAAGGTGATGTTGTTTGTTTTTTTTTGGTTAGTTTTTTTTAAGCCCCTGAACATTCACTTTCAAAATTTAAGTATTTCTCTCTGGCGTTAAATATTCAGTTTGGAAAAACAAAATAATCTTCATTACCATTTATTGGGCGTTTAACAGTCAAAGACTGATCTGCTTTGTCAGGACTGTGTTGGTGCGGTTTGATTGTCGTTTTCTAAACAGAGCCCCCCCACACACACACACACACTCACACCACCCCCAGTTAAACTAGTGCGAAGAACACAGAGAAAATGGGGAGTGGAAAAAACAGAATCCATCCTTGTGTTGCTATGACACTGATTGAAAAAAAAGTAATTATTTTGTAGTAAGCGTTTCTCCAAACACTGTCTAGCTTGGGTGGGTCTGCCCTTCAGAGATGACGCTGCCAAAAATATTTCAGCGTCTCAAGTTTTAATGGCGTTAATGTCCCATGATGGTCTATGTGCCATTTTACGGGCTTTTCCATCAGGACAACATTTCAGTTCTGGAAGATGGCAAACTATAATCAGCTGGTACAGTATACTATGTGGTACCTACTGCCCCCCCATCCGCCACTGACACATCGGCAGCCTTTATTATACACCCACGAACAGATGAGTCCTACTATTCTAGAATAGCATCTAGCCCTGGATTTTCTATGCACAAACCATTTGGTTTTAATTGGATTCATTGGATTAAAAATACTACACAATATGATTAAAAGGCCAATATAAATTAAAATAAGCAAACAATGTATATTAAAAAAATAAAGGTCTAAAGACTACATTTTGACAGAGGACCACAAGACAAATTACAACGAGGCAACTAGATTAGTTCATAGAGCAAGATTTGCATCCAGACCCCACCACCAGCGGACATTCAGTGAACCTGAGGTTCCTGAGGGTCCTGAGGGTTCGGGTCCTGGTTGATGATAAGGGCCTCAGCTAACGGCAGCTTCAATTAGAAAAAAAAATTGGGAAGTTTCAAAGTTTCAGTTTTCAGGAGCTAAAACTGTCTGATTCTTTGTTTACAGCTTCACGTAGCGCTGCCCAGCACCCCCCCCCCCCACACACACAGCAAAGCTCAGATGTTGTTTAAATCTTGTCTGTGTGCATCACAGCAGGGAGATGAAGAGTTGATCTCTCATGTGATGGTCATCATCATCGTCATCAGCAGCCTGAGCATCAGTTGTGACACTAGGCGCCGACATACAGCTCACAGTGTCTCCTAATAGTTGCATTCGCCATGAAAACAGATTTACAGATTTATTTTGAGAGATAATAAATATAAGGCATGTCTGACAGGATGTTGTATCGACAAGTGTACATATGTAAAAAAAAAAAAAGAGAGAAAAAAACTATAAAGATGACGAAGATGTGAAAGAGATCCTAAAATGTCTAATCATGATGAAAATTAAAGTATATGAAGAGTTGCTGCTAAGGTCTGTAAATTGCACTTCAGTATCAAATAAAAAGTGAATGTTTGTACTGTATATGTGAATAAAACCACAAAATCTTGTAGTTATCTCTCTTCTTGACAGTTCTTTTGATTGATGTGATTTTGAGGTCAGCATAAACAGAACATTAGATGTGTAATATTTCAGCCATCCTCAAAACAAATACACAAAAAATGGAATGATGAGTGACGACACCGGGATGTTTCCACTTTGCCGGCCTGACGATCCCCGTTCCTCAGCCGGCGTTCGGCCCACCGGAGCATCCAGACTAATATTAAAGAGGCCTCCCGCTTCCCCCCCGTCCCAGGGGAACTCCACAGGGAAATGGTTATCTCTGTCAGGCTCGGTGGCAGGTGTCACACAGACCAGCCAGCAAATTAGCCTGGAGCAAGAATGAAGCTTGGAGGAGGAGGGGGGGGGGGGGGGGGGAGCTGGGGGCCTGCCTCCTCAGTAGCATCCACCCGTCCCCCCACCCCCCGAGGCCTCGGAGTCGGCTGTGTGCTCTACAATAAACATCATAATTGACAATTTGCTCCAGTGGCTGGTCACGGGCAGACAGCTATAATCTAATGGAGGAGGACAGAGCGGTAAAGCGCCACACGATATTCTCTCTCTCTCCCTGCGTCACAGTGGCTCTCATTGGAATCTAAAGAGCCGTAGCACACTCACTACAACACTGCCTCAACATGGAGGCTTAGGCCAACACACTGCGCTGCACTGTAGTGTCGTGCGTGTATTTATGAAGGGATGACAACTCTTTTTGTTTCTCCGAGTGTGATGAATATTATTAAATCTTGTTTACATATTAGCTGTGGAGGGAAGTGACATAATACATTTTCTAGGACATATCGAAAACTACACTGAGCTTTGTGGCATCACAGTAAGTGATGCAGCAGCGGTGGAACAGTGCCGGGGCGTGTGCGAGTACAAAAATAGTCTCAAGAAACCTGCAGCATTTCCAATTGTATCCTGTTTCTGCTCCGCTACACGTCGGAGGGGAATGTAGTCCGTTTTACTCTGCTACACTTATTTGACGGTTATAGTTACTAACGTTATAAACCAGGGGTTCCGAGTGATCCGTTGAGTCCAGTTCAGGACGCTCATCACGTTTCAGAGGCAGTTCCACCATAGACTTGTAACTGACTTATAACCAACTGTCGCAGGGGCCATTTTTTTCTGCTAAGAGTACATTTGCTTTTAATATTTTAAGTATTTTTCTTTTAATGCAGGACTTTTATTTGTTAGTGAGCATTTTTACACTCTAATGTTCCTTCTTCTTTCACCGCAATGCAGGTGTGAAACGGGAGAGCGATAAAGTGGAGAATCAGATGTGTGCTGAAGTGTCTGAAGAGTTTCACTGACTTCAGAAATCAGTGTACAAACATATCCTCAAGGTTTAATGTAACTAAGCTCCTGCTGGGGTTAAATAATGTCAACTTAAACATCATCCTTATACTTGAATTGAGACAATTTAATTACTAAACTCCACTGGATCTTAGGCTGGAGACTGAAAGTCGACCAAGTGCATTCAAACCCCAAACGCAGGCCTTTTTTCCCTGGGACATGGAAAAGCACAGGTTTTAATCTTAAAATTAACGATGGCTGAACTCCATTTAGCTGCTTTTACCAGTTACACTTCTGCTCATCCTGCTGTGGCAAAACCCCCCCCAAAAAAAAAAAAAAAATCAAACCAAAACCAAAAAACCAAACCTGCCCAAGGGAACCTGATGACGTCAATAAATCCAGATGTGTGAGACTTAAGTGTCAGCAGGTCGACTGTACACTAACACTGCTGCTTCCTTAAGATTCTTTGCTAAAGAAACTTAACCCAAACTTAAAAAAAAAAAAAATTAACAAAAAAACCCCCGTCTTCGGTAAAATACCAAAGTTGCTGTTTGCACTTGGTGAAAACTTTCATTCACGTTATGGTTCCCCCTCATTAACAGCAGACATCATTATCTCCACATTTTACATCCTGATGAATAAAGTGAGAAACTCACAGTGACACATATTTTTTTTGACCAGAATAAAAGGCGAGAGCAGTTGGTGTTAAATAAAATTTTTTTTTAAGAAAAGTGAGACAAGAGACCGGAAAAGTAAATCACACATTTTTATTGGAAAGTGTCAGAGAGCACGTACCCATCACAATAAAGTATGCAAAGTAGATCACATAATGAAGTTTGAGTTTGAATATGATCCGCTAGAATGAAGCAAAGCCCATCCATATTTCTTAAAAAATTAAAAAAAAAATAAATAAAATAAAATAAAAAAAAAAAAATCCCTCCTCTCTGGCACACAGTGATTTACTATATCAATCCAAAATCATATTTCCTCCCATGTGGGGTGGAGATTGGACTTGCCTTTCTACCTGCAGATTGAAATGACACCTACGTCAGTGGGCCCTCGATCGAATTCCCTGAATGACACAGGAGTTTAAAAAAAAAAAAAAAAAAAACAACTTATCTAGGCTGTGCAGTGGAACACAATTAGTTCTTTAACAAGCATATGGGAGTGTGTATTAATGCCCAGATGGAAAAAGCTAATGCACAATTTTTTTTTTTCAATGCAATGGTAAGGCTGCTCTATATGTGTATTACATTTTTTTAGATCCATGCTAATTTCAACAATCTTTCCTGGCATTATTGTTGGTAGATACAGCAGTGACGTGATGCCAGTGTTTGGGTAAGTAATGCGTATCTATGTACACTGAGCTACAGCACATCTACACCAGGCACGAGTACAATAAATCATCTCATGGGAGTTACAGCACTGAAATAAGTTAAACATCTGCAGATCAAAAATACAGCATGACTTCATGTTTAGGATATTGCACAAGTGTAACGAATACAAGAGTTTTCCTGGATTCCGGTCAAACCCAGCTCCAGGTAAATTACTGTGTAATTTTCAGACAGAGATTCAGTTTGTACCTCAGCTCCCGTTCACTGATTTCCAAAAAAAAAGACAAGGGCTTCACCCAGAAACCAGAAACAAGGAAGGAGCCGGGTTATTGCTGCATCTGAAAAGCTTCATCTACAGCAAAAGGTGCAAGAGGTCGCACGAGGCTGAGACGCCACAACTTGATACTAAAAGGCTGCTACTGAAGCACAGAAATGACCAGCAAAAGACTAATTCATCTGTGGCGAACCACACAATATAACAACACACGGCTCTCTGGGTTGGCAACAGGATGAACTGGATGGGTCTCTATTTCAGTGACTATTATAGCGTGATTCTGTTTAACGCATCCCAGTAACAGACCTCTAGTGGATCTGGGAGCAACATGGGTGCAGTTGTTTCCCCATGATTGCTATTTCATCTTAACAGTTTGCATCCTGACGAAAAGGCAGAATAGAGCAATATGTTAAAAAAACAAACAAACAAACAAAAAACTACTGTAAACATGGAACAAGGCAAAGTTACAGTATCATAAGTTTGATGCTTAAATATGGAGGCTGGCTGTGAACTGAAAGCATCAAAGAAAAAAATAAAATAAAGGCAAAGACTCGAATCTCAAAAAACAAAACAAAAAAACAAAACAAACCCAAAACAACAACCCTTGGACAGGATAGCGAGTCCGGAGTGAAACATTTTAAGACAAGTCACAGGCCTGAATATGATACGTTCAAAATATTTCACAGAACCACGCTGTCCCCCCAATTAATGATGAGACAGTGATCCATTAACAAGCACCACCCTGCAACACAGGTCAGGTCATCGGGCCATAAATAATGTCTTTAAATCCTACTCCACAAACTGCCCAGGCCTTACAAGCGTTCGCGCACAACTTTACAAGTAACATTCACAAACCGGGTTCGTCTACATGCAGGAGCATCCATTCAGCAGTAACTACACAGCAGCGACGTGAACAGCAGCCTGTGACCCTGGAGTCAAATCTACACTTTAAAGTGGGGGGGGGGGGGGGGGGCGGCTCGGCCACGTCACAATTCACAATCCATGCTAAATAAGCGAAGGGCTCACATACAGACGAGCAGTGGCTCCGTGGCCTCGTACATGCTTGGACTTTAAAACGCGGGTTTCGGATGCACAGTGACAGACACAATAAACTAACCGGGGGAATAATAAGCTCCCATTGATCAATGCTAATCGCTGCATCCTGAAAAACTAGACGAGACAGTGATGGTGAACAACGGCTCACACCTTCCGGCTCAGTTGCTGGGAGGCAGGTGAGATTCGTCACAACGAACTAAACGCTTTAAACATACGAGCGTGTACGAGGCCCACAGATTACAGTGTTTATTTATACCATAATATATATACATGGATAGACTCTGATCAGTCTCCTACTTCACTGTGTGTTTTGGGGTTTTTTTGCGCTTGTGTGTGTGGATGTCGGAGGCATCACTTCTCCTGCAGCAGTGCGGGGATGTTGATGTTCCAGCCGATGGCCTGTCGGTCGAAGCCACAGGTGAACAGGTTGCACGACTGGTTCTCTTCATTCCACGCTGTACAGCACACCATGCGCCTGTGACCCTATATATACAGACAGACAGACAGACAGACAGACAGACAGACAGACAGACAGACAGACAGACGGTTAAAAAAATGTTAGTTTTACTGGTTGTGAACGACCAATCAAACACACCCCTTCCCCTCCTTACCATTCTGTTGCTGCGGGGGAGCCTGGCCAGCCTCACTCCGCTCATGTCAAACAGTCGGACTTGTCGATTGTCATGTGGCAGAGCAATGATCCTCTGGTTGGCAGAGACGCTTATCCTGAAACATCAGATCCGGGTCACTTTGAATCGGGGACAGATCTGGTCCGTTGCCCTTAGTGAGCTCTAACAGCCAGCGGACTGGTTCCCGCTGTATAATTCAGCACTGGATTTTACAATAACGTCTCAAGAACAAATTCACCCTGCACCCTGGGCGCATCTCACTCTCTGGCTGATTGAGCTGCCCCTGGAGTCTGCTTTCCCTGCTGGTGTTCAGGATGATTACTGATAACTGTAACTAGGGCCAGAGTATGTCTGTTGGGAGTACTTCTCTCAGCTGAGACTGCTGTCTGACTTATCATGAACCCTGCATTTGATCAGTGGCTTTTAAAAATTACGATGGCGCTGACAAAAATGCTTTCCTTGTTTTGACATGCTGATTCGGGGATCTAACTCTTATGTTTTTTTCAAAAAACCAAGAGGGAATCCTGTTCTGTTCAGAGTAGAGAACATTATGTTTAAAACAAGCATCTACAAGCATGGAGCCTCTGATCCTAAAAAGGTCTTTTGATATTGAGTATCTTCCAAGACCTTGGCTACATTTTTTTCCTCAGCATTTCAAGGACTGAAATTGAAATTTTAAGGTAATTTTAATGTGCTTGACAGCAGAACAGCTTTGCAGCTCGACCGATTTCTATACTATTTGTCAGGCTGCGACATTCGAAGCTTCAAGAAAAGCTCATTTGTCGATTAAACAGGTGTTTTACAGCAGCTGCCTTCTTTCCTGGACTCACCCAACGAGAGCTAGGCCTCGCATCCGATCACCCACCTGTTCACCGCTGAGTCGGTGCGGATGGTCGCTATAGGCGACCGCATGTTCTTCAAGTCCCACACCTTGACAGTGCGGTCGTCGCTCCCCGAAACCACGTTGTCGCCCACCGTGAACACCGCCGACGTCACCGTGCTACACAGGCAGGCAGACACACACACAAACACACACACACACACACACACACACAGAAGACAGATGTTACGCAGAGAACCCCCCCCCCCCCCCCCTTGTGTTCCAATGGAGGTTAAAACTTCTCTAGAGGATGTTACACTCATTTTGTGTGTCAGGAGGATGAAGCAGGGTTTGGGAGGGAAAACACCTGCGCTGCCTTCTTTCCTGTCACAGAACAACCTGATGGGTTTAAATAATGACTTGAGAGTCTTCATACCAAAGCGCCGCATCCTACCATGACTCCTGGAAAAATTAGATGGTCCCCAGGTCTGTTAGACCATGGTTCCAACCCTTTTTTTGTCTGACATACCTCCTCAGGTCCCCATTAGTTTTAACTATTTCATCTTTCTATCCATTACTTTAACTATTTACCTATTACTTTTAGTGAACTACTTCCTGATCTCCAGTCCCTTGCTCACTTGTTTTCACGTACTCAACCAAAGCACAGGGTAACATCTGCCTCTGGCTTGTGGACGGCAAACGAGTAGCCCTGGGGGGGGGGTCACTGTATTAGACTAATGTGGGCACTGCTGTAAATCAACCAGCAGACAGCTTTCATATGCTGGATTTACATATTTGGACTTTTGCATCAATGCGATGAGGTAACATCATATGTAAATATTTCATCCTTTCAGGTGTCATCGCATCTTTAAACACAATTCAGTTCAACCAAATTTCCAGTTTAGAATCAAACATGCCGAGACAGAAGATTTATATCTATAACTGCACAAGCATTTACATATATAGGCACCTGTTCGTTTTCAAGATGCGGAGGTGTCTGTATACCCAGAGAGTAAACCATGTACCGTTTACTGCTTCTATCTCTGGCGTCCTGATTTTAGTGACACGCGGGAGTCACTGTCACTGCCAGCGCACAGGTCGCTGTGACCCGTCACCAGCGAAGGTGCAGTCACCAGGTGTGAAACATCGCGGCTCTGATCGCGACTAGGTGTGACAGGGTGAAAAGACAAATGAGACCTAATGCGCAGCATCATGTGCCACGTCGCGGTGTCATTGCCCCCACGTCCTTTATCCCGTCCAGGTGTGGCGCGCTGCTCCACATGACAGCACTGAGGTCAGGCCTGACCACTCAGTCAACGGACCGTTAACATTTCCGGCAGTCGCTTGCATCAGAGTTTCCTCCTCTTCCCTCCCTTTTCCTGCTCATTCATGGAGGGAAGTTTAGGAGGAAAATAAATAAATAAGAGTCGATTCTTGGTTAAGATTAGCTTTGTGTAGTGTGCCTTCACAAATGCACACACAGACACACACACTCAGAGAGCCTAAGATTCCTACCTTACTTTTTCTTGCTAAAACTGGCCTCCCCCTTAATTCAAATTGACACAGCATTAAGGGCTAATTAGGGGGCTAAACCTTGTCCCATTACAGAGGCCGGGCAAACTGCTGTATTGTCACAGGCAACCTCTGATACTGCAGGGAACAGCCCACCTGGGAACACAGGAGGTGGAGGGAGAGACAGAGAGGAAGACAGACAGGAGGTGTGCTGGGTGGGGGGTGGGAGGTGTGTGTGTGTGTGTGTGTGTGGAGCGTGATCAGACAGGGCAATTGAATAAGTGGTTGATTAAGGTTAAGGGGTTTTTAGAATGGGCGGAGAGGAGGGAGGGGAGCAGTCAGTGTTACTTAATGACGTCCCTGCAGCGTCTCTGACAGCCAAGGTCAAGGCTCCTTCTAGCTGGAGCCTTAAGGAGCTGGAAAGGGGGGGGGGGCAAACAGAGGGAATCATGGGACCTCCTCTGCAGATGGAGAAGCTCAGGTGAGCTCAGCGCCCCTTAGCTCTACAGCGATAAGATTTTGTTTCTACAGCTGTGGCGTGATTTCAGGAACAATGTCTGAATGAAAATCTTAACTTTTACAACCCTGTGAAATTCTAACATCCACGGCTCATTGTCTCACACCAGTATATGCATCTCACGGCGCTTTTACTCTGCTGAGTACAGTTATCCTTCGTGTAACACCCCCCCCCATGATGTTTTTAAATACTGTGGCCGCACAGGAGAATTTGCACAACAGTTCTTAATTAAACTAATCCTCTGTACTGGTTATTATTTCTTGACCTACCAGCAGCCTCCCTCACATAAATCTGCAAGGTAAACTGGAGTATTTGTTCTGGCACTGTGGCTGTGAGCCTTAGCCTCCTTCCTAATAAGTGCTTCCAGTGACTAAAACGACATTTGTGAAAATCTCACAGTACAGTCAAGTTAAATCCTCCTGGATGAGTGCGTAAGCCAAACGCCTAAAATGTAAAATGGAAATGAAATAATAAAAAACTGAGAGGTCTTAGAGCAGCCTGGTACTTTGCGGCGCTGCAGCAAAACTGACAGTCGCTGAGAACCTGGCGAGTGCCAGAGACGGGATGTCAAATCTGCATACACCTCCACACAGACACACACACACAGACACACACACACACACACACACACACACACACACACACACACACACACACACACACACGCATTTCTATCAACCACAATCAAATGTCTCGCTGTCGACGGCTGGAGAGACAAACGGGACATGGCGTCCTGTTTGTAAAGCAAGTCCTCTGTCACTTCTCGTTTGCTCTCAGGCGTTGCAGTTGTCATTACTCTGCAATTACAGTGGAGGGATGGTGTGAGGGAGTTATGCTGCACTTTTAGCTGCCGACATTCTCTGTCAGGGAGCGTTAGCTGTAATCGCTAGTTAAGACGGTGGAAATGAGAGGAAGTCTCCCCTCCAGCTCTCAACCTCTGCTGCCTTTTAAACAATTTACTCCCATTTCCTCTGCTCTTTAGGGGATTGCTTACAAAGTACAGGCTGAAACAATCAGCTGATTAGTTAATTAATTAATAATAAATTGGTGGGACTAACAGAATTAATTGCCAACCATTTTGGTATTATTAGAGCCATTTTTTAAAACAAAATGTCACAAATTCAGCTTCAGTTCTGGCCCCAAATGTGAATTTGCTAAATAATGGCTTTGGAGCTGCAACAATTTCTTCATTGTTCAATTGATAAAAATAAATCATATCTGCAACTATTAAATAAGTGATCAATTATTTTAAGTTTTTAAGCCAAAAAATTCTGAAACATTCAATTTTTCTCAAACATGAGGAACTGCAGCTTTTTCTGTTCTTAGGTTCTGGTGAGCTGTTTTTTGGTTTGGACCATTGGTTGCACAAAACAAGACTGAGCAGCTGATTAATTGATTCACTGGACAGATCAATAGTTAGTTGCAGCCCTACTGTAGGGCCCCTACTGAGCAATAAGCTGGTTCACGTTTGATTACTCATTACGTCCCAGGTGTCAGGTGGCAGCACTAATCTTCCCGGAGAATCCTGCAGCTCAACAGTAAACAGTCTCTAAACGGTTTTGCAGTCCCAACAGCTTTTATCGGTTTTCAGGCCTCGATGGCAGAAGTCTCATTCAGAATCATTACATTTGCCTGAAGATCTGAGAAGGTTCGTTGCTTTAAAGGCACCACTGAAGGACAAGAAGGCGAGATTTTCACTTTAAAGCACATCAGTGGCCATTTGGGGAGGAAAAAAAAAAAAAAAAAGGATTGAGGGAAGGGAAGAAAAGGAGGGGGGGCTGTCGTTAACTGTGAAACACTGGAGCTTAATCACATTACACCAATTGTCTATGGGAGAGAATTAAACTGGGATCTGCAGGAATTATACATGTTGGGGTCGTACATAATGAGCTCTATGTAATCCCCACGCTTGCAATCGGGGGCTGCCAGCCAGCACACACATGTAGACATGCACATAAACACACACACTCGCACATGCACACGCACACAGCCAGCCAAAGCCACAGACAAGCCTGACACTCGTCGTTTTAAAATGAGCGGCTGCAATTGAGTGTTAACAGAGAGCGAAGTGCCAAATTACACAGAGTGGGGGATTAATGCAGAAACGGACAGATAAACGAACAGGGGAGCGAGGGAGGGAGACGGAGGTAGACGGAGGACGAGAGGGGAGGACGAGCAGGCCCACAAAGTGAGGAGAAGTGCTCGATAATGAATGGGAGGCAAGAGGAGGATTTGGCTTAGAGACGCAGGCTCTGTAAATTCACGTGGACAGAAAAAAACGCAGAACCGGCTGATGAGATTCACTGACTGGAGAGGAGCTACCGCTAGAGCACCACCCTGTGGGCAGAACGAGGACTGAAGCAAGGAGCCAGGAATGAGCTGAGTGTGTGGTGAAAGTGAGACTTACTCAGTGTGTCCCTGGAAGACGTTGACAGAGTGGATGGACGGGTCTCTGAAGTCCCACAGTCTGAAGGTGGTGTCCCTGGATGAGGTGACCACCAGCCGCTGGGTGGGGTGGGTGCAGCAGTGTGTCAGCTCCTGGTCATGGCCTGCAGACACACACACACACACACACAAATACACAATAGTAACCATATTCGACTTTTTGTGTGACAGCTGCTCTAAGACGCCAAATAAACAGAAGGTTTCCTGCCACCGTCCATCAGCTTGGTCCATAGACTGAGGGAGCAGCGGACAGCCGCCTCCGTCTGTCTGCCAGCACCTCTAAACCTCACTGATGAACAACATACACCCGGTTTGTTAAATGTGCACAAGGACCAAAGTGTGAGATATGGCCGTGTTACCGGGAATCACCTGGGCATGGCCAGAATCTCCGCCAGATACCTTCCACGGTCAGCGTTACGGTAAGACTCTGGGGACCCAGCCCCTCTTCATGGTTTATGCTAAGCTAAGCTAAGCTAACCAGCTGCTGAAGTCTCAGAGGAGACACAAAGTTCTTGGCTTAGTCTGCTTTGACCACAGTGTATTTATAGTTCACTGTTTGCAAGAGGAAACAGCGGGTCCTTCCCGTTTAGTTTAGAAACCAAAAAACAGCCGACAACTGCTGCTCAAAAGGAAAAACCAGCCCATTTACTTGTTACTTCTTCTTTGTAACATAAAATTTACAGATAAACTATCAGAGGTTTTATTGTTTTACAACACACAGTATAATCATGTTCATGAGTCTTTTTTGAACATATGAATAATAAGCTGCTTATTAAGATGTGTATTTGACCTCAAATCCTAAACAAAAAAAAAAAAAAAAGTTTACAGATCAATTCAATGAATAAAGGGATTTAGAGCATATGAAAAAAAAATAGAGGCCTGTTTCCACTGTAATACGGGAAAAAAAACAAAAAAATAAAAAAACAAGGACAATGGTTGAACCTAATGTCAAACTCTTGCTGTCGGCATTTTTTTTTCTACAGAACAGATATAAAACATGGAGTTAACCCAGACATAGACTGGACCCTGGATCCGAGGATCACTGGAGTGAATCCAGTAGCGGATCCAATCAAAAAGAACAACATGATGCAGAAGTACAAATAAATAATAAAAAATATTATCATCAAACTATGAACATTATGTGCATTTTCAAATAATTAAAAACATATGAAACAGACAAACTAAAGCATGGTGTAGTATCAGCCTGCTTGCCTACCAGTTAGAGTGTGAACCAGTTCAGACGTCTCCACCTCGTACAGGTTGGCAGCACGATCCCAGGACGCCGTCACCACCTGTCGGCCTCCGACCAACCAGTCGGCCGCGATCACTACGCCCTGATGGCTCTTCAGGGTTGCTGTGGCAACCCGGACGGTGGGGACCTCGCACGGGCCCTCGCCGTCCACCTCGCCCTCCTCTCTGTCTGACGAGTCCTGGTCGTCGTCACACGGAACCTACGGAGGGGAAACACGACAGCCCGGTCAACGCACAGACGCCTAACACCGACAGAAAACCACCCGGGAGCCTGGCTCTAGCGGCTCGGTGTGATTAACTCGCCCTGGAAAGTAATTTGTGTAATGTGTTTAAAATTCAAGACTCCGTGACATGCCAGGATATTCCAGTAGAAACCCTGGGATGAGAGCAAGTACAGAACTACTCACACTGACATCTGGTGGTGGCTGGGGGGCAGGAAGCTGCACCATGTAGCGCCAGATGTGAGCCGTCTGGTCCCCAGAGGCTGCGCCGACATAAGAGCACGTCAACAAACACACGGTGCGTTCGCATGTACACAGAACCGAGGCACCAATTTTTTTGTTTTTTATTTATTTTATTTTTTTTTTTAAAAGAACAAAGATACATTCAAGTGCAAACCTGTGAGGGCCATCTGCTCCGTGGGGTGGAACTTGATGGAGTTGACTGTGGGCAGATGAGGAGACACATGCACATGTTACATCAAGGTCTCCTGTCATCTAAGCTGCCATGTTAGCAAATGTTGACAGACACAGTTGCTCTTTATCTAACAGTGACCTGTGGCAGAGGTTTGAGCCATGAACCAAACAGTATCGAGAGAGATAAGACACAACAGGACTTGCCACATAAACCGTTTCCATTTAAATTTCTATTTACCTGATCCTGCATGACCAGCATACCTCAGCAGACACTTCCCAGTCTCTATGCTCCACAGAAGAGCTGAGTGGTCTGTTAGGAGGGAGCAGGGTGGACAACATGAGGCCATTCACATTTTTTGTTTATTATTGTTTTTGTTTTTTTACAGTAATGGGCTCATGATTGTAATGGAGGCCTATCTTGTAAGATTCGGTGAGCAAAAACATCCTGGACCACTTTCAGCTGACACTGCTCACAATGCGAAACAAGAAACACACCACAAGCTTTTAAGGTTTCTCACTTTGGCATATGATGGAAATAAAGAGAAGGAAAAAAAAGGGCATCAGGGTTTTTTCTCTGTACCTGCAGAGGCGGTTCCCAGGACCACAGGCTGAGTTCGGGTGACGCTGAGGTCCCAGATCCCGTCCCGGTGGCCCACGTACTCCTTGAGCAGCTGGCACAAGGCCCGGGACCCGGTGGTGGCTTTGAAACTGGACACGATCTGAGCGGGGGGCACAGAGAGGAAAGACAGGAGAGCGAGAGATCAAGAGGGGGGGGGGGGGGGCATGAGAACTGATCCTGGTCCTGAACCAAAGCCGCATTAACGCAGCATTACTCAACACCAGCAACACAAAGCTTTCGGAGCTTGTAGGACGGCTGTTTACTTTGGCAAAATGGGACGTCATAATACGGGCATGTGTACGGCTTAACTTCCGTGGTTACAGAAACAAGTCAATCGGCTGGGTTTATAATTTGTGTTTGTTAACCGAATTCCGGCCCGATAACCGCGCCCCAGACCCGAGGACAAAATAGGAGCCTATGGTGTTTCAAGCACATCCACACAGTTCACTGCTGCTCTCCGATACACAGACGAACGGATGAGACAGGGTTCGTGTGTTAGGGCTGGGACCCTTGTCTCAGAGTGTCTCAGGCGATTCAGATCTTAACCTGTCGTCAGCCATACAGCTCTCTGGGAAAGACGGGACATGGTTCCTACGGGATGCCGGCAGGGACAGAAAGGGGTTCAAAATTAGGACGAGACTTACTGAAGGACAGTTGAGACATTTTCACCGATCAGAAGAATCACTGCTTCAGAGATGGAAGGAATACTTTTATTCAACAGAATTATGTGTCCACTCTGGGTGGAGATAGCTCCCCCCGACTAATGAATTGCAATTACAGCCACATATTAATTGTGCACACTGATTTATTACTTCAGAAATGCAAAATTTCAGCATCATGAGTCATTCGTTTCTCGTCCTTCAGCAGTTTCTGCACGGACTGTTTCTACCTTTCCTCTCCACTCAAAAAAGGACAAGTATATGCACATCTTGTAAAAAAGTTCTGTTTTTGAATCTGAGCATATCTGCTGCAAGGTTTTTGGTTTCTGAGTGAACAAGACCAAAATCTCACTGGAGTGTTTACATCAGGTCTGCTCAAAAGAGGAGCTCAAACACTGATGGATTTGGAGAAGCACTGTGCACACATAGGAGCAATGTGACCCTAAAAAAAAGATTTTCAAGAGGTCTGTTTACATGGGACTGCTGGCTTCCAGATGAAAAAAACAGGGAGGGAACCGTGGTTTTGCCTGTCACACCTGTACATGCTGCTGCAAGTGGACGGCTGACAAACAATAGTGATGAGCTCAGAGCCTGCGTGGTCAACGGATGTGGCAGCGAAGCATTTGGTTCACATGTCAGACCGTATGAATGTACGCCCTCATTCTTTGCACCAAAAATCAGTCATGTTTGTTTGCTGCCGTGGGAGCACGAAGAGCAATTGGAAACTTGAAGAAAAGCGAAATCCAGGCAACAGCACCCCAGTAGTAAACCGAGGACTACAGTTAGTGCAGATCATTAGTCACAAGTCCCTTCGGTCGTCATGAAATTAGTGATGTCGGTCATGTTTCTCAGCCAGCTGATGTTAGCTGTGTATTATATAGCAGCTAGTTGTGTCAGGAGGTTAATGTAAAAAGTCCTCTCTTGATCCTGTCACCACTCGACCTGAGTCAACCATGGATGTGAGTTGCGCAGTTGCCATTTTACCACACAGAGCGGCCGTCCGAGACGTAATGTAAACCACCTACGACTCAAATCCACGGTTGATTCGGTTGTGCGGCGACTGATCCTGTGTATCCTCTTTTTCTAACTCTGATATTAGAAGAGGATCGTGTCCCACTCTTCGTCCAACTCAGACTTCGGCTGCATTAAGGTTGTTTCTTCACTTTACGGAAGGCAATGAGAGTGGAAAATGAGAGACTTATGGAGAGAAGGTCAAAGACATGTTCTCACTCTATTAAAAACTTTAACATTAATACTTATACCATCATAGGGCTCTATATGATGCCCTTAAATTAAAAAAATGTAGCGGCACAGCCATTTTTGAATGGTTTAACTAACATCATTGCATTTTATCATACACATAAGATGGAGGAGAAAACTGACATGAATAGGAGATTATAATAGAATTTATAACATACTTGTGTCATTCCCACTGGTGCATCCTCGTTATATTTCACACTTTTACGCTCTAAATTTCACTGGCATACGCAAGCACTGCTGAGCCCTGCTTTAAAGGAATAGATTAACTTTTTGGGAAACGACTAAGTCGCTTTCTTGCCAAGATTGACACCAATCATGTCTGCGCAGTAAGTATGGAGCTAATATCAGCAGCTGGTCATCTTAGCTTAGCATAAAGACTGGATATTAACATCTTACAAAATTTTTTTTTGCAGTTGCCTGACATCGAGTGGCCGCCGGTTCTAGACAAGAAACAGGCCGGCCCACTTCAGTGTTTGCAATCTAGATATGAAGTGTTCAGTTCATCAGTGAGCTTCAGGGAAGCTAGGGGGCAGGTGTTTTGTATTGTTTTTGTTGTTTTTTTAACCTTCAGCTGTTTCCCAGGGTTTCCAGTCCTTCTGCTAAGCTACACTAAGCTAACTGGCTGCTCAGTTTGAGGCCAGTCTGTGTAAACATATCCGTTCTGGCTCCTGACAAACTTGCTTTGCGATGTAATTGATTAAGATTGGACTCTACTGTAAGAAGACTTAGTGATATGACTAGGTCCCACTTCCAAAAAAAAGAGCTTACTTTCTAGAAACTGCACAAATATGTTTTTCTAGATTTATAAAATGCAGCCATTCACCCAAATGCCCTCTGACAGGGTGCAGAGCAGAGAAGAGATGAGGGGTCAAGGTCAGACTTTAGTTAAAGAGAAGAGTCTAAGCCCACAGCAGATCCCCCACGATGCTTAGTGACAAACAGAATATTCAGGAAGTTACCCACGAATCTCCGCCCCACAACTCCCATGAGGCCACACTGAAGTTGCGAGCTCCACCTAAAGTGTACAAGCTCTATGCGGGCAAAGAGATTAAAAAGGACGAAGTCAAGGGAGACGTCATTCTGCAGTAAAGGCTAAAGATCACAGTTTAATTAATGCCCGTAAACCCCTAAAAATTCACATTAATCCATCATTACTTCAAAAACAACAAGAGTTTAACAATAATGGTTACACTTTCATTTGTTTACCCACAAACACTCCCTTCCCTCTCACTGACAGCATGACAGTCAGTTAGCATTTCCCCGGACCTGAATCCCACCGGCTCGCACATTTACACAGAGGTTGAACTTTACTGGAGCTACAGAAGGCGCTAAAGCAGCGGCGGGCGGTTGGGTACCTTGCTGGTAGAGGCTTTGTAGGTCGTCTTCAGCTTCTGGGACAGCTGACTGGTGCTGTGGCTGGCTGTGCGGAGAGATGGGGGAGATAAAAGGACAACGGATGATTGGCCGGTTTCACTGCTGCAGCGGCAACATCTGGAAACATGTCCATCCAGACCGGTCTGGTCAGGCCAGTTTTCAGGTTCACGTAAGGCTTAACCGGCCTTAAAGATCAACCTGTCAGACTGAAACACAGTTGTTTCTTTACCTGATAGTTTCCCTTTGCTGCGCCTAAGCATGAACATGACTCGTTCGCAGTGTGTGTCAAATTCCTCATATTAGGACAGAGGCCGCGATGACTGTGGGCTCGTCAACTGGGCGCGTATTTATTTCCAGACAGCATATGTGATTATAAACGAACTGTGAATAAAGTTAAGCTGGTAGTTGAATTCTTTTTTTTTTTTAAACATAAAAACCTAACATAGTGGTGATACAGATGCCTTGAGGTGAGTTTGCATTGTTGTTTTTGAACGCCTGTGCACCCAAAATGAAACTGTGCTTGACCCAAGTTGCACCGACTGTTGACGACGCAGCCAATCATTCTTGACCTATACATGAACTGAAAGATGAATGAATGAATGAAAAAAAAACTAAAAACATTTACCTGTTTTCCCCAATACTCAGACCTCTACGAGAAATGACCTCATCTAGACCAGACACACAAAAATATTGATCTCCTAATACTTTATTTATCCCTAAAGGGGGAAATTTGAGGCAAGCGAGTTCTTTGGCACAACATCAGAGTGCAGATGCATGTACCAAGTTTGACGTTCCTCCCGAGAGAAACACCAAGAGACACCGTTCAAACGGGGACACTGGGTCAGATGGTCTCTGAAATGCAGAGATCTATCGGTAGAAACATTAGCAATGGAGCTAAGGCAGCAGCTTTCCAGTCCAGAGACTGCTGGGGTTGTAAACACTGCACCGACTGTCGAGGGATGCAAAGCGTGAGACCCTCGATTTGCTGCCATGAAGTGAGTATGCATTTGGACCTGTTTTTTTAAAAAGGAAAAAAAACGGCCATCGAGATAATTTCAGATACATCGACACAAACGCGTCTTATGGAACACGCCATAGATGTTGGTGATGCTCAACCAATTAAGCAACACTTTTAACATGTTTCAGCATATAAGACAGCACTGCTGGATAAAGAGGTTCCATATATGCTAGATATAAAATAGTAGAAGCCTCCAGTTCCAGATGGGCATCTTCATATTTGTCTGTGAAAAAAACATGATTCCTCTTTTCGGCCCTGCACCGACTTCAGGAAGCTGAGCAGTGTCACAAAAACAGATTTGTTCCCTTTGCCATGCATGACCTGGCGGCTCAGCTAAATCTTTGAGCACATTAAATTAAATATACTTTAAGGACACTGGTAGGTGCCACTGTCTCGACAGGCCCAGGAGATAAGTGTGTTTTAACTTCTCTTATAATTTGTATGTCGGTGTATTAAGAATTTTCCATCCCCTGTAACTAAAAGGAGAAAAAAAAGAAAAAAAAAAAGAATCAATACACTTCCTTGGCATGGTGGGGGTATTATAGAGGTTTTTGTGAGAACTTCTCCTCAGTTGTGCCCCCCCCAGCCGGCCTTTTGAAGTGTAAGGCCAAGTCTGTTTGGTCAGCCAGGGCCCAGGGTGCTTTTGAAAATGTTAAAAAGTCATCTTTTGTTCCTTTCTTGTTTTGGCAGCGCTGCAGTTTGACAAGCCTCTCACACTGAAGGTTGATAACAGTCAGATGGGGGCAGGAGCACTATTGCAGCAAGCCAAGGATGTGGGGGCGGGAGAGAACGGTAGGGCTCCTTTCAAGAAAGTTCAGTTCCTATCCGTCAAACTGTTCTGTCACTGAGAGAGAGAGAGAGGCCCTGCCATTAATTTGGGGATGACAGCATTTCAGGAGTATGTCGGTTCTAGGACTCAAAATTAACAAAATCCTAATCAACACTTAATGAAAGGGGCATTATTTTTGCAGCCTTATATACTTGGACGTCCCCATATAGACGGCACTGAAAATGTAATAACATCCTTTCTCATGCCTTGTACTTGTAGAACTGTAGCTATTAATTGCCGATATTTGTGCCTTTGTCCGTTTCTCCCTGACAGTATGTCCTGCTCTCTTAAAAATGCTCCTAAAAAAGGTACCAGAGTTACAAAGACTGTTCAGGAGGAAAGGGTAGAAGGCATTTGGATTCTTTTTTCAATCAGTGGTTGTGTTGATTCTTGTTTCATTATTTTACCATTTAAACTACAAGTTGAAGTGGATGTGATCTGCGCCTGATGTCTCAGGTCTGTTTATACAAAGTGTCGCCTGTCATTTATTTTAATCAGCTGACTGTGATATTATACAGTAATACCAGATCGTAAAGAATGACACTAACTAATGTTTTCTATTTTGACGGATGGTGAAAATAAATGCAGAATTGGTGTCAAACATGTCACTTCCAGTGCACTTTAATACTCTTATTAACTGACAACACTTTTTAGTGCTGTTTTTTTTATTAATTTATTAAATCTATGATAAAGTAACAATGAATTGATTAGAATCTGTCAGTCTTCAGCAGCCAGATACCTTCATTTGAATGCCATGCAATCATCTCCATCAATTAGAATGTTTGTTAAATGTATCTAGAAGTATGAAAGCCTAAAGAAATAATGCAAAGTGTGTAAGAAATACTGGACCTTTTGCTTTCAGGGCTCCCTTGGTGGGGTCCCCCCCCTCAACGGTCTGTCCATCTCCAGTCAGACGCTCATTCAGGGAGTCAATTTCCCGGCGTACTGTAATGTTCGCACAGTGACAGGGTACCGGTAAGCAAACACTGCCTGCACTCTGAAACCATCTGCTTTAGCCAGTCAACACCTGAAGGTCAATAAAGTAAGGTAAAAAGAAATTATAATAACAATCAAAATCTTTCTTTCAGTTACTCACATTCGAGGTTTTCAATGTAAAGATTTTCAAACTCGCGCTCAATTTGGCCAAAAAGGTCCAGAAGGTTGTTCCGTAAGGAGAGGGGCAGCTTGGAGTCCTGCACAGACGCACAAAAAAAAGAAAAAAAAAGAAAAAAAGAAGGACAAACATTTTAAAAACCTCACAGTCACCTGTTATTTAGGCTTAAAAACTCTGTCACATTGGTGTAGGAAAATCAGACCTCATCCTCTTGGAGTTTGATATTCTCTTAATTATAAAGACACATATTTATGTTGTGCTTAAAAATCTGAACTTTTACACCATTTTCAAATGTTTTCACAAATTAACATGTTCAGACCTGCAAAGGCGGTTGTTGAAATGAACGAACACAGCGTCACAAAGACAAACGGGTGTCAATTTGCTTGTACAATGGCTATGATACGAGGAGCTCGGCTGACTCATAAAATACACCAATTAAACAAGCTGAAAGAAACCCACATAAATCTCTTGTCCAATGGAGCCTGTGTGTTTACCTGATTTAATCCACCACCAGCTGCACTTGGAATAGAGCTCGGCTACAGTTTGGGCTACAGAGCTACAACCTGCTAACAATTAACAAGCTAACAAACGTTTTCATTTTTTTCAACATTTAAACTGACTTACCTCCATGAACTCCTGGAAGTACCCACTCATCAGGGAACTATTAGTCTACAGCAGACTAGTGCGCAAAGAGACTTAAAGGCTGCCGTGAAAACAATGGACTCAAAGGGCTGCGTTTGACACCTTGCCTTGAATGCCGCCTCTTATTTCTGCAGCCAACCAAAAGGCAAGAAACCCAAATGCTTAAACGTCACTCTTCCCTCCGGCACCCGTTCAAAGACGACAGTTTGTCACGTCGACGCTAACCGCCTGACCGTTCTGTCAGCGCCACATGTCAACACATTAAAAAGGTCAATTAACAAACAGCAGGCAGCCCTTATGAATTCAAAGCTGCTTACTCATAGCCCTGGATAATAATGACAGCGCTGAAAGTGGGGGAGAAAAAGCATTCTGTGTTAAATGTGGGTTCGTAAAGCCGTCCATGTACGTTAGACTCGTGCTGTGGAGAGTAGACGAGGCACACTGACAGAGGCAGCACGACCTGGCAATAGAGACAAAGGCCTGGTGAAAAGACTTATCAGACCTCGACAAGCAGCCCATATTAAAACTTGATGAGACAACAGGCCAGTGCAAGTTGAGCTCTAGTTTTAGAGGCTGCCAATTCAAGGACATGGTCGAGCAGAGAAAGTCAACACTCAGGGGCTTCCATGGGCTGGTGGATAACGACAAAAATAAATAAATAAATAAATTAAGAATCAGGAATCACATAGTTTTGGACTGAATGCTTAGATGCAAAAATCAGAATCATGAAAAATACACACACACTTTTCCGCCGCTTGAAACCAAAGCATTTTTGTGTCTTTTATCCACAGGTTTGATCTCAATGGACAGAAAAAACGTGATGATACAGAGTCACTCACAAGCTCTGTGTGAGGCTTATCTGTAAGTTGACTGTCAGTACTGTCCCTCTACAGCCAACTCCCAAAAGTTAACAACCACGATGTTTTTGATCAAACAGAAACAGCCTCTATCACCTCAGCAGAGTGGAGGCTTTTCAATGTTTGCTTCGACTGGTTTGCTCCAGGAAATACCCGCTCATCAAAAACTCACAGTCCTCCCTTGGTGGAGGAATCAATTGTAGCTGCAATTTAAATGTTTGGAGATGGTTAACCACTAACCTGATGGTACCGGCTGGCTTAAAACATCACAGTAGATCCCTTTGTTTTAAGAAGGAATCAGTAACCAAGATGCACATCAACATCCTGCAGTTCATAGAAGTTTAGAGGATGTAAAGTGTACACCCCATTGATCAAACCAGATGTCATCCCTTTAGCTACCCAATGGAAAAAAAAAAAACAAGACAGCATAGTTTATCAGAAAAAAATTTCCCTGCGAGGAGAGCACACATCTCATAAACAGTTGTAGCATGGAAGCCTTGTGGATGTTGTCACGCAAGGCAAAAAATAAAAGCAATGCTGCTCAACCAGCTGGTACGGTGCTGTCCTGACAACACAGCCTCACACCGCAACAGATTCAAAACACTTATTTACAAAGAATTAACCTCTGGTAACTGCTTTTTTTTTTTTTTTTTTTTTTTTTAAAATCGGATCCAGGAGGAACTCTTGCCTACAACATATGTAATCGCATGTCTTATAAGCTGAATGTTTACTGAAAAGGTTTTGGCAGCCGTCAGAGTATGTGTGAGAGAAAGATACGAGCGTCTTTGCATCTCCTTCACCTGTCCCTCCAGCATGTCTCCTCTTTGGACGCCCAGCGGCCTCTCCTCTGTGCTGTTGGTGCGCCGGATCGACAAACTGTGAGCTTTGCGTTTCTGCTTGGGGTGACGGGCAGTTGAAGCGGAGCCACTGCTGCTCCCGCCCTCCACCGGCATCCCTCCTACCTGCTGGGTGGCCCTGCCCCCTGCTCACGTCCTACCGGAGAGGCAGGTAAAGAGAGGCCAAGCTCGGTGGGTGGGGTGGTTTTATCGCCGCCTACCTGCGGATAAAAAGGATGTTAGGTTCAGGGTCTGGGCCATTGAAAGGAAGGGTAGCTTCCCGCAAAGGTCTGAGCTAAAAATCAATAGAAATGTTCAGAGTCAGGGAGCTTGGTGCAGCCTCGGCCTGATACCTGCTGCTATGAATAAAACACAGTTCCAACAAATTGATGCTGCTTTACTCGTCAGCAAAAACATGTAGTGTACGGAGCCGAGCCTGATTTAAGTTATTTTATTTTGAACAAAAGCAGTGTGCGCCTGGTGCAATGGTCTAATGAGAACTTCAATAAATCCGCTTTTCGAGGTAATTCACTTGACTTAATACCGCTCGCTGCTGCTGGAGGACGCCTGAGGAAACTGTTGGTTCATATATTGAGAAACTGTCGGATTAATGAGCGTTTCCTGCTACAGTGCATCCCAACCGAATTTACCGGCGGCAGCCGTGGAAGTCTGCCGGGACGTAAGCGCGTCTGCCGACGGCCACGGCGGTGTCTGAACCGACCGTTTCGCCGACGTTGGGCTCGCTGCCGTTAAACGCCGGGGGCGGCTCGTTGTGGGACCGTGCGGGGTCGTGCCGTCGTTTTAAGCCAAATACTGAAAGCAGAAGTGTGACATGCGCCACACGTGAAATCATTCGCTTTCCTCTGTCCGGTAACTGGCCCCGACACGTCGACGGGGCCACTGACCGTTCGCCGCCTGCTTCCCTGACCTGTGACCCCGCAAGCTCCGCGCCGCCGCTCACCGCTGTCACGGCCCCTCAGCCGTCAACACCCGTCCCGCATGGCGGCCTGACGCCGGGGTCAGCTCCGCGCTAACACGGGCTAGCCGCCGCGGCGTCTAGCGTTCACGCATCACCGGGCCGGCGTCGTGCGGCCCTCGGCTCGACGCGTGGCGTGGACGGACCGTCGTCGACGCGCGTCCGGCGGCGGCGGCTCGACGGCGGCGGCGCTTTTAGCGACATTTTCTCGACACTTGAACGATTCTCTTTTTTCTCCTTTCGATAACCGATCACGTGGTTTGTGTTTGCTCTTTTTGAGCCAATGGGCTGTCGCGCCGCCGCCGAGGCGACCAATGAGAGGCGGTGTCGTCAGAGGAGGGAGCGGAGGCTAGGTCGTCCGGCTACGGCAGCGAGCTCCAGATCGTCGCCGTAAACAAAGGCGGGATCCGGGGAGATCTGGCGTTTGGTCCGGCGGAGACGGCGGAGACGACGGGGCGCTTCTGGACGTGTCGGAGCGGGTTCTCGGTGCGTCTGAGCCCGTGTGTGTGTGTGTGAGAGGCGGCCTTTCATACTCGGTCCGGCTGTCAGAGGCCCGGGTGGTGCGGGACGCGCTGTGGTCTGACAGCGCGTTCAGGCTAAAGCCCGAGGTGGACTCTGCCGGACCGGGGAGTACAAGCTCCCTGCCGCTGTATGATCGAGACGGGTCATAGGGGTCTGACATCGTCACTGGTGGAAATAGATACATGTACTCAAATGTGCTTATACCTTAATTTATTGTGCTTCACTTATACTTTAGTAAGATTTTCTTTGCAGGACTTTTATTTTCTGTCATTTGAAGCACAAGTGTCAAGGTTTAATAGGTTGATATAGCGTCTGTTGATGAACATTTAAAAGAGCCTATAACAGCGTGTTGATCCAAAACTACATAAATTGTTACGATAAACGCTGCGAGATGCAGCTGATGCTCACCATCATCCCCAGGTAGCCTCACCGGTGTATCTCCCGATCCTGACCGGGCCAACTCTTCTCCGGGTTTTTCCTCCACCCACTGGCCTCATTGCGTGTGATTGGTTTTTGTTTCGGTCAGGCGATGGTGCGGGCTGTGTGGGCGGTGCTCCGGAGATTGACCTGCGAGGGAGCCGCCGCTCTGAAACCAAACGCACCGGACATCGGGAGAGCCCCCGCGCGGTGGTGCAGACCTGCCCGCATACCTGTCACCTGCTTCCGCAGAGCTTTATCCAGGTAAGCCCCGGCCATGTGTGCCTTTCTGAAACCGGCCGAGGTTAAAAACGGGGAGCCACAGGTGAGCCTGTGGCCTCTAAGCCGGATGAGTTTCTGTGCTGTTGATAGGTGAGTCCACTGGTGCCTGTTGGCCTCCATGGGCTGGAGACACGAGGAAAGAACTTCATGCCAATACCTGCTTAAAATATCTTCAACTTGATATGGCTTTTGCGTCATGGCAGAAGTGCACACTTAAATACAGCAGCTCAAATTCTGAGTACAGTCTCTTCAATTCGGCCTTGACCAGATGAAGAAACTTGCACTTATTGCAATATTATTTCAAATTGTAAAATTTTTTGACCGTCTGAGGTCATAACACAGAGGCTGTGGTATCGGCTGGAAAATGATACTGTAACACTGACCAACAGTAGTTGGGCATCCCTCCGATTTCCAGAAACAACCCGTCAGGTGTAGGATTATTTGGTCCAACACGACCTTCCGTCTTCAGGAGGTCATTTTAAAAAAGTGCATAGTTTGTGGTCCAACCCGGAAACACGCTAAACCGTTGATACCGTTGTCCGCCCGCGGCAGTGGGCCGAGACACCTGCAGTCCGCAGCCAGGATGCCCGAGGTAACCACGGATCACCTGGACGAGAGGCAGGTGCAGCTGCTGTCTGAAATGTGCATCCTCATCGACGAGAACGACCGCAGGATCGGGGCCGACACCAAGAAGAACTGCCATCTCAACTCTTCCATCGACAAGGGTACCTGTCCACCCACACACACACCTGTAGATCAGATCAGAATTGGACATATGCTAAACTGTCTCCTTGTTTCACCAGGTTTATTACACAGAGCTTTCAGCGTCTTCATTTTCAACAGCGAGGAGAAGCTGCTCTTACAACAGCGCTCAGACGCCAAAATCACTTTTCCAGGTCAGGGGCGTATGCTCGACCCCCCACCACCACCACCCCCCAGGTAGTCCCAGCATCGGCAGGAAACCTGTTTAACCATCTCTTATGTGTGTGTGTGCAGGCTGTTTCACAAACACATGCTGCAGTCATCCTTTACACACAGACAGTGAGCTGGAGGAGAAGGATGCTATAGGAGTGAGGAGGGCTGCTCAGAGGAGACTCCAAGCCGAACTGGGGATCCCCATGGAACAAGTAACTACTGTGTGTGTGTGTGTGTGTGTGTTGTAGTCCCGGCTTCTGCAGCCAACGGAGGAGGGTCATTGAGGAAACCGTGATGAACTTGTGCTTGTGTCTGGTCTCCTCTGCCTCAGGTGAAACCAGATGAGATGACATACCTCACCAGAATCCACTACAAGGCCCAGTCAGACGGTGTCTGGGGAGAACACGAGATCGACTACATCCTCTTCGTGCAGAAGGTAGCGCGGTCATGTCTTGCAGTCTTCAGGCTTGAGTTTATGTTAGGATGCGTGACACATTTCTTGTCCTTTAACCGTCTGGGTGGGAAATTTAAAAATATTTAAAAATCCCTTCACTCGTGTCCCTGTTTGCATTTCAGAAAAAGAGCAATTATATCTTCATGAACAACTGTTTGAGTGACATTAGATGTACCATGTGTGTGAATGGATTACATCTTTGTCCTGAATGAGTTAAGATCAAGGATAGTACCTGAATTTTTGTTTCTTTCTTTTTTTTTTTTCTTTTTTCATGGCTCTCTGAAGGACGTTGACCTGAGTCCGGACCCCAATGAGATCAAAAGCCACTGTTACGTGAGCAAGGAGGAGCTGAAGGAGATGCTAGAGAAGGCTAAGCACAAGGAGCTGGAGATCACACCCTGGTTCAGCCTCATTGCAGAGACTTTCCTCTTCCAGTGGTGGGACAACCTGCAGAACCTCAAACAGTTCAGGGACCATGAGAACATCCATCGCATGTGACCAACGCTGGGGGCAGGCTCGACCTCCAGTCCTTACGAACCTTTGCTTGTTACAGACCTCTGACAAACAAGCACAGCCCCCCCCCCCCCCCATGTCTAAATGCAAGTATTGCTGGCTGCTTTCTAACAAGTCAGTAGTAGTGAGTGTAGGATTTCTGCACCAGAGGAACGAGCAGAGAATGTCTTGGCTCCACTTTAAAAAAAAAAAAAAGTAAGAGCTGTCATAGTTCACTGTGGGTTTGTAGCTCTAAGGTGCACTGGTCAGCACAAGGTGATGCTAGTCAGACAGGACTCTGAGCCTTAGTAAAGAAGTATGTCAGGTAACCAGTTCTGATGAGGGTTTCAAGGCTGAACGGGGGACCTAACACCGTAGTTTCTTAGGCAGAACATGAAGACAACAGGCTATTTTTCTATTAAAAATGTGAAGTGCCTGAGTAAAGGTCTTCAGGCTGAGCTCAGTAGGGCCTCAAAATCACAACAACCACTGTCGCTCTGTACTCTGTCGAAAATGTCTTCAGTGTTTTCAGCTGTAAGATTGTACTCTTTCACACAATAAAGTATATGATTTTGGTCATTTGAAGCAGATGCCTGTTGTTGCACCCCCGGACCATCTGGCAATATTCATAAGATACGGGCAACAGGGTGGAAGCATGGACCTTTCACCTTCAAAATACATCAGAAGCTATTTATCGTTCCAGATGCTAAAAGCTTGAATCTGTGCAGGGCACAACAGGAGCAGAAAAATTTCAATGAGCCCCAAAGCAAAACTGCAGAATGCCAGCTGCGGTTGCCGCAGACCTGGCACAATTAAAAGTAGCATTAATGGACGAGAAGAAAACAGCGGCCCACTCTGAAGTGGCCCATAATGAGTCCTGGTTTTAGTACAAACAAAACGTCTATGGGAAGAGCACCCATGGAACCTTGGAGAAGTGGAGTGGTTTGCTCATGGAGAATTGATCCAATCAACCGAAGTCTCGGTCAGAGAAACCTCATGTTCCACAAAACGACAGTAATTTTGTCCACGCCATTTCCCGAATGTTGTATTATTTTAAGATATGTTGATAGAAAAACCGGAAGCTATATTTCTGTTCTGTTTAACATGGCGTAGATGACGGGGGATGAATGTTAGTTTTTCTTTTGTAAAGGAAAGGGTCTGTATAACTGTAGACAAAGAAAAAAACAAAACACTTTTACCATCAAAAAAATGGTCAATGCAGCCCATCAAAAGTCCACATTCAACAGTTCTCTGATTAACAGCCCAAAAACATACAGCACAAGGAGTCGACTATTTGTCTATAAGAGTCGCCTGCTGCCCTTGTCCCAGTGACAACAAAGAAGCGATTTCCACTTCAGGTGATTTCCTTAAGTACACACAGCCGAGGACCCACCACCTAAGGCAAAAGGTGCTTTAAAAAGGTGTTAAGTTTTATTGTAGTAATAGGAGGTACTTTATTTGCAAGCTGGATGCACTTTTTAGATGTTGACACTAAGGCACATTATCCAATTCTGTTACAAACTAAGCGGCTGATACAACATAAAAATCAGATACACATTTTATAGATTTCATGGACTGATTATTTAAAAAAAATAGTTAACAAATCTCAGTGAAAATACACACTTGCAGTAAACATGCATAGAGTTCAATAAACTACACTGTGTCCACTTTCTAAAGGGAAAGTATGTTGAATACTGATATGTGCTCTGTTGTCATGTTAGTAGGAACGCCCAGCTAGAACTAAAGCAATCCAATCCTGTGACAGATCCTCCCTCATCATGGTTTCAATGTTCCGTTTGTGTTCAAACTGTGTTAAGCCCATGCAAAACTATAAAGGGAAGGCTCAACAACAGACAGCCTTCTGTATAATGCAACACACTAGTACAGAACCGGAAAACTGAAGCCTCGGCGATGATCACACACAAGTAGCTACCTCTGTGAGATAGTGTCAACACAGACTGATCATCAGAACCTTCACGGAGGAGGATTTACTGCATTAGTTTTATCTAGGCGTTCCTAATAAACTGACAACAGAGTGCAGATGCAGAGGGCAGCTTCCTGAACAAGGATTAAACTTTGACTCAATTGAAATTCAATGGCCACAACGTTGGAGGAAACATCCTGAGTGTCCGCGTCCAGGCAACTACCCTGCAGAGTCTTTGCTGATCTAAATGTTGAAGAGAAAATGGCACAGTGGTCGACCACAGCAGGTAAACAGACAAACTGTGTGTGATGAAACAGGCACAGTGTGACCAAATGTACTGTAATGGTCCTTTCCAGTTATATTTCAGATTATTTCAGATTCATATGCAAAACTAGATAGCTCTGGGTTTTACAACTTACAAACACAGTTTGTCTCTTCACCGAGTACACACTTAAAATACTAGATATTTGTGGCACATCATCTTATTGTAGTGAGTGCATAGGCAAGCATGTGCAACAATACATATTTATGCAAAATATATATGTATATAGGTATACACACTCCATGAGCCAACTACAGCAACAATTACAAAGCTTCCTGTTAAATGTAAAAAAAAAATAAAAAAAAAAAATGCTAGTAGTACTGCTGCTAGCTGTCTGAGGATCCGCTGCATTTACTTATTAATGCCATGATTAAATGATCATTTTTACATTAGA
This sequence comes from Istiophorus platypterus, assembly GCA_016859345.1. Lineage (NCBI taxonomy): Eukaryota > Metazoa > Chordata > Actinopteri > Istiophoriformes > Istiophoridae > Istiophorus > Istiophorus platypterus. The sequence goes on along the minus strand of CM029125.1, from coordinate 1,434,944 downwards.
AATGTAACTTAAAGCCATCAAAAAAATGGCAAAAAATAAATTGCATGCTTATATTGCATTAAAAGCCAGCAGCAGGGTAGTTTATAACCCAGTTTTACCTTTTTTTAAAAAGCTGTCTTGTTTGATAAGTGCTACAGAAGCATACTAGAGAAACATTAAATGTTTGTGCTGTTTACCTTTGATGCTTTTATGAGTGCAATTCCCTGCTGCTTTACTTTTTCTTTTAAAACAATGGAATATTTCATTAGTGTTTTTTTGTTTTTTTTGTTTTTTTTTATGATGCAACAGCGCTTACTATCTGCTAAAATGAAGAGACATGAATGCTAATATCTAACAGGAGCTATATCTATTCTGACACTGTACGAGAGGTGGTTGGTCAACAGTGTGGAGCACTCAGGAGGGATATATCGTGTGTGGTTGGCCTGGTTGTCGCTGCCGTTTCATTAAGGCATGAAATAAAAGAGCTGGGTTTGTGAGTTTTACTGAGGGAAGGGGAGAGGGGGCGAAGCTGAGATCTGACTTGTATCTCCTGGGGATGAAATTGGTCCTTGTGGTGTCAGACGGCCCCTGCAGGGTTTGTTGCAGGGCTGGCGTTGGGTGGGCTCAGTTTCATGGTATTGAGAAACTCCACCAGCTGAGTGGGAACTTCTGCCAACACACTCTTTGCCAGAGCTTCTCGTGGAGCCTGAGGTGCAAAAAGGAGTTCATTATGTGTATGTGTGTGTGCGTGTGTGTGTGTGTGTATATATACACACACACGCACACACACACACACACACGTATACACACACATTATTCATTATGTGATCATTATCACCATCCATTTAATATTAGATGAAGGGAGCATAATTGAGAAGTAGAAAGTCATGCAAATTGAGACAGTTTAAAGGAAAATTCCAGCTTTTTATATGACAAGGATCTATGTTTTTTCCCCCCTTACTTTGGGCGTTACTTTGTCACAATGCCACTTCCTCTCCCAGGTTCTCTGGAAGCCTCCAGAGGAAAAATGGAGGGAAAAATGAGCAGCTTTTTTTTTTTTTAGTGATTTAGTTCAGTGACTCACACCAGATCCTGACGTTTACTCTAGTCCTAAATTACTAAAAAAAAAAAAAAGTACATCAAGCTGCAATGGTATTTGTGCTGCAAATATCTTGACCTTATTTGCATGTGTGAAATACCCAATAAAACCTTAAAGTACAACCAGCTGCTTTTCTTTTCAGATCTGAAGAGGCGTTTTCCCTTTCATGTAAAGACAAGTACGTGCGTGACATCAGTCAGCCGCACTACAGAGCCTCAGAAAAAAATCTTAAAATTCAGCGCACTGACGATGATTCCTGAACAAATTGGAGTCAGAAAAGATGGAAGGCAAAGCAGGATAGCAGTCATTACATGCAATGATTCATGCAATGATTCAGTGAGGTGGTAATTTTCATAGGGGCCAAGTAAAGTCTGGGATGGTGGTGTGGTTTAGGACTGGAATGTCTGGGGTACCCTATGAAGGATTGGGATCGTGGGGAGGCTTCAGTTTGAATAAAGTGAAGAAGGAGGCCACTTGCTGAGGTAACTCGGCCAATACACTTTGGGCAAGAGCCTGGCTGGGCGCCTGAAAAGAGATAAATACACAGGGCACACAGATAAGCCAAGTGAGGACCTCAGTTGAGGGGCTGGGAATCCTTAGGTCTGGACATGTATGCTGGCACCGGATGGGGATAATACTCTACTGTGTTTGATCTTGGTTATTTTGAAGCCAGTTAAATTGAAAATGTTGCTGTGAGAGCCTGGAAAAAAGTGTGCATGCAGTTTTTCTAAAGCAATGAGTTGGCTTATTGAGAGAAATCGGCTGAAATCATAACCAACACCGCTCGCCATATTTCATACGAAGGAAAGTTGGAAAAGATGAGGCTTACATTTTGGAACTGCCTAAATGGCACAAACTGGACGATGTCCCTCATGGCCGCCTCGCCAGTCTGAGAACGCAGGCGACCGTCGTCCCCATCCAGGAACTCCATGGCACTGAAGTCCGCCCCCCCCACCCCTACAATGATGATGGACATGGGCAGACGAGAGGCGTTGACGATGGCGTTGCGGGTGTCGTCCATGTCTGTGATCACGCCGTCAGTGATGATGAGCAGAACAAAGTATTGCTTCAGGAAGACGGCAGCGGCACAGGGAGAAGAAAAAGAGTTAAAAAGTTGCCTGAACAGTTGGGTTTTCTTCAAAACTTGGAGCTGGTACTGGAGAGATACTCGCTCCAGTACCGACTCACAAACAAATCCCAGGGTATGTTTTTTTATCTGCTCCTTCTCCATTTAAACTGGCTTCTTGTTTTTTCCTACTTTTTTTGCAAAACAACAAGGGCCACCAGCAGTCTGAGTTTTAAAACTGACAGATTACATCATTCAACACTTTTAGGAAGATAATCACAACTGAAATTAAAGGTGGTACAGGTCGAATTGTAACCAATGGCCTGGATCTTAGCTGAAAAGGACTTGAAAATATGATCACTCTGATATATATTGTCCTAGAACTCCCGATACTCCGGATCAAGCCATTATCAAACCAACTCGCTCCACTGTGAAAATTACATTGAACTACACAGAGAATTGGGAAGTCAGTGTTAAAAGGCTTTTGCTCCATCTCGCCCCGGTCAAACCTAACAGGTTGTTTGTTTCTCATCTACGTGCTAGAAAGTTGTGGCTGGCACTGGCCTCGTGTTCTCATCTGTTGGCTGGAGAACTACTTGACCCGACATGTTCACATGGGGCCATGACCCTGGCTACCGGAGATCACGGTCATATTTTGGCAGCTCCTCGCCAGACTAATACTCACCGAGGCAGAGGTCTGCTGGAGGGCCTGCTTAGCAAAGCAGGCCACGTGGTTGATGATTGGGGAGAAGTTGGTGGGGCCATAGAGTTTAACCTGGGGCAGACACACCCTGTAGGCCTCCACCACACCTTCAACACCTACACACACACACACACACACACACACACACACACACACACACAGTGGAGGTCAAACATGGATCAACACACTGCGAAACTGAGTAGCACTGTTTTTAAGTCACCTATGTAGACAACAACGTCTTTCTGAAAATGTATCTGACTTATGATTGTGATAATTTGTGAACACACCTGCACAAAATGGATTTGACGGGTTGAAATTGAGAGGAAACTGGTGGGAGACCTGTGACAAAAAATGCAACTGAATATAATTTCCTGCGCAACAATCACCATGTGACCTGGCAGTTTTCAAACCGCGTGCACACAGCAGTCTTAACGCTGCACATGTCACTAGCCTCAGGTCAAAACCTGAGCCTTACCTGCCACGTGGGAGGAATCTGGGCTCCAAAGCCAAAGGCAGGAAACATCTTATCACTGTGCAGAGGAGACAACAAGGCGCGCTTTAAAAAAACATTAGTGCATGGGTGACAGAATTTTTGTCATATTTTTAGTTGTCTTCCCTCCTCGGGACATTTCAGAAAGCTTGAGAGAAAAAAAATTCCATTTGCACAGACAACAATCCTGCATGGGACAGTTTGTATGAACTCGACCGTGTTGCGAGTGACCTGCATACCTGTCATAGTCCTGGATGACGTTGCCCACGGACCAGATGGCAGAGAGGTACTCGTTGACACCCTGAGGACTGATGTAATGCAGGGAATTGGGAGACCTGGGGTCCCCGTTGGAGCCTGTGAAGTCAACAGCCACCTGCATGTGGATATCATTTACCCTGTTAGTCATCCAGGAACACAACTGGATTGGAGCTGGCATTAACAGGGAAGCCATGACTCACAGTGAAGTTGATCTGACAGCCTCCCATGATGTAATCCAGGAAGGTAAACTCTTTCACTACCTACAGAAAACAACACATCTGTTTTATAGGTGTTAAGATGATGTGTTTAGAAGTATGGACTTCAGGCGTGTAGTGTAGAGTCCATACTTCTAGACATGTCAGGGCCACAAAGGAGAAATACATGCAAAGAGTAATCACAAATTAGAACACCTGCATCATAAGGAAATAAGACGGACACAGTAGTTTACCTTGCACAGCTTCACGCTCACGATACCAGAGTTCTTGTAGCCTTTCTTCTTCTGTTTCTTCTTACCGTTGATGCATTCAAACTCTGCCTGCGGAGAAAAACAAAAACCACATGGCTGTCAGCATCAATACCTGATTGCCAGGACAACAGAAGTAGATGCTCTCATGAGTTGTTCCATCCACCACAGTCCACCGAAAAACCAATTTAAGTCACACAATGCAAAACAGAGGGAACACGAGCAGTGACAAGCTGATGTTAGTATTGACACACTGGTTGTTACAGCCAGACAATGTAAACACACACACACACACACACACACACACACACACACACACACACACACACACACACACACACACACACACACACACACACACACACACACAGTCATACCGGAGAAGTATGTGAAGCTTCCTGCAGACGTGTCATCGTGGTTTCAAAGATTCCGATAAGATCGTGTGAACCATCGCTGTCATAGTCATAACATTCAACCTGGAAACAGGTTAAAAAAAAAAAAACACAAAAAAACACCTGGTGAAGTGATTGACCCGGCAGGTGGAAAAAAAAAATGTTAAATCACTCACACAGCGAAAAAGATACAGTCCACGAGTCAGTTCATGCAAAATATAAAAAACAGAATCCAGACAACAATGGTTTTCATTCAAACTATATTTTCATTCTCTACCTAAGACACAATGTTAACGAAAACTACAGGGTAACAGAGAAACATTTCGTATTTTGAGTGAGCTGACCCTCTAAGTCTATTGAAAAAAGCAGCAGATGTAGGAAACAGAAGAAATAAACAACATGCAACAGTAAGACTGAAGGCACAACTCTGTGTGCTGCTATTGTATTAGACACCTGCTGGTAGTAGCATGACTTTAGGAACAGGTTGTAGTGTCAGACAGATGTGTTCTACAGGAGGATCGAGCTTGATGAGGGAAACTTGGAGGGCTGGACACCCCGTCCTGTATCACGCCCCCACCCACCGCATTCACATACTTGGTAAGAGGGAAAAAGACAAACACTGTGAAGCTCCGGGCAACTCACTTGTCCTGTGTGTGTGGAAATAGCTTCTTTCCTGACTTGTTTGCTTCAAAAGGTTAAAAAAAATGTATAACATCAAGCTAGTGCCAAATACACAATAGATTCATATGTGTCCAGATGTCTGTGAGGGAGATCCAACACAAGCTTAGTCTGAAAACTATTTTCATCATTACTGAAAGCTGAATGGGTTGTATTATGTCACAAACACCAAAATAGGAGGTGCCACTGAGACCAAAGCAGTTCCAGATGTGCGAGCAGATGGTGGTGTAAAAGGTATTAAGTGTACTTTTATCGGTTTGTCCATGTCTCCTCCACAGAGAGACTGCAGGGGGATTCGAAAGGGTCTCCATGTTGGATTCAAGTTGTTCTTCACCACCTGAGGACAAACACATATTAAGATTATGCAAACACAGGATATTTTAGGGACATGTGCAGATTCTTAAGGTTCAACTGAAAGCACATTTTCATCCTTTTTGGCAGTAAAAAAAAAAAATAAATAAATAATAATAATAATGCAGACAGGTCTTTAAATCTTTTGTTATTAGGGGAAAAAAAATGTTTCTTCATCCCGGAGTGAACTCGGCAGTTTATGTGTCTTTTCCTGTACTGTCTTATTTTGACCAGACTGATCTTGTGGAAAAAAAGGGACGCAGATCGTTTTCATGCAGTTTGGAGGTGCCTCATTGTGGCTCCATACTTGAAAAATGGTTGTTCTGACCAAACTTATTTGAATTTTGACCTGATTTACTAGTACCTGATTAAAGCAGAGGAATATGATCTGGAGGAGAATGAAAAATATTCGTTGAGGAAACTATTGGTGGCTGGTAATAAAACTCCGACTAAGAAATGACTGGAAAAAGAAAAAGCCGTTGCTGCTAACTGGATAGATCTGGTGTCCAATATTTATGTAATAGAGAATTATTTTCACAGTTGAAACGCGTGTCAGTACGGATGTAGATTTTATTTCTACAGACGTTTTCTACAGCCAGTTGCAGCAGTGTCATTGCATGAGTGTGTTTACCTCTGTCCTGTGAGCCAGCTGCCATCCAGTTTCTGTCTGCTTGTAGAATTCCAGGTAAGGGTCCGACTTCCCAAAGAAATCCTGTGAATCAATAAAGAGGTAAACACACCAAAATGTAAAATGCAATTGAAATTAAATGAATAAAAAAAAGTGACAGCATCTAAGAGTTTAAAAAGAATCACACATACCTTGTTATCTAGTTTTCTTGCTTGAACCTCAAAATTCACCACCCTGTTGTCTTTTATTTCCTCTGCACTGATCTACAGCAGAACAGGGGATAAATACGTAACAGACAAAAACTAAATACAACCAAACACTGAGTGCGAATTTCTCTCTAGCTCGCTCTGCCACTCACTGTGATGGTCCCTCTTCCTGCAGGCGACTTGTTCTTCAAGACGAGCGGTCGGGTCAGTTTTTTACTGGACACAACCTAAAGACAAGTTTTTTAAAAAAGGGAAAAAAGAGGGCAGTTTAACAAAGACAAAGCAGCTGCAGCAGCAGAATAAATGTGCTTAGTCTTTAGATCAGCTGACAGGCCACAAGGCAAACGACATAACAAAACATCTGAGATCAAATTTCACTGAGAGAGTCTACACAGCAACTGTTTATCAGCAATGTTACTGCTCCCTCCCTGACATGATGAAACAGTGGCATCTTGTTACGCCACAGTGCGTGTCCCACCGCCACTGCCCCTGTTGCACTGACTACAAGATGGCGGTTTGCTCTCCACGGGGGGGGGGGTGACAATACCCTGTTCAGGTAACTTTAAATAAGCATGAAAGTGAGACCTTCAGCAGAGCACAGAGCCCGAAGGTCTCCAGGTCATAGCCAGCCCCCCCCCAGCAGAGGACAGCGGAGACTGTACCTGGCCCAAGGTGCACTCCAGTTCCCCCAGGAAGTCGTCATCACTCAGGTCAACTGTCTTGTTGTCAATGTCATAAATCCCAAACTTCAGTTTCTGCACCATTTCGAAGTAGTAGTCGATGACGAACTTTTTGGCAAACTTCGGGCAGAGGCAGTTCTGGACCTTCTCCGTCCGATACGCCTGTTGGGAAAGTTCGGGTCGCTCGGTGAGAGAGTCTATGAAATGACATTTCTACAAACCTCAGGGTTGCACAGCGTAGCACTGGTCCGCTGGCACTGATGAAACAGGAAATGGGCACAATGTGACTGCTGATTTACACAACATTTCTAGCGGCCGGCGACGACACTGCTATCATAACTTCTACAGCTGCTAGGGAAGCGTGTGATTTCAGAGATCCGGCCTTATGTGTGTCTCAGGGCTGGGGAGCTCTGAGACCCCCCCACTTACCTCGTACCACTGAGAACCGGAGCTGTTCATTAACAGGACGCACAGGGGGTCGGACTTGGAGCCGATGTCTTTGTCCAGGAGGTTCTCACAGGACACTGTCAGCTCCACCTTGGTCACACACTGGGCAGACATGTCTACCTGGCGACGAGCTGGACAGACAACACGGAAGGACGAGGACAGATCAGCTGTGGTCCACACAGGGCACCTCGGTTTGTGTGAGCTAGCACTGGCGAACGTAGCACTGTAAAGGGGGTTTTCTTTCCTACCTTGAAAAGCGGCCTCATCACTGTGACACTTCCCACCCAGTCCTTTTGTATTACTACAGTGAAATGACCCACACACCGACACACCCACAACTTGGCGTTACCACGGCTGCGCAGTGTGCCGACTGTAGCGGTTAGCCGCTAAGTTTTAGCTTCAGGCAACGGTACAAAACAGCGGCACCTCAAGCAGGAGCTGCCCGGCGAACCAGCCACCGAGGCTCCCGGAAAATGTGACACATTAAAGCGCTACCGAAGTCCAACGGCTGCGCGACGCTGGAGCGGATGGGCTAGCGTCGAGGCTAGCAGGCTAACAGGGCCAGTGGGCTAAGCGCCCGTAAACGGACGACTAGCCGCTTTATGTAGAAGCTTAATCGCGTCCGAACTTACCTTGGACGGTTGAGGGACAACGACGCGGGGATCGCGGGAGAAAAACGCCGCGTCGGAGGGTGTTTTTGTTGCTCGAGTGAAGGTTCCCACCGCTGCGCCTCCAGCGCCGACGATTTCCGGTCCGAGCTCCGCCCTCGACCCAAACCCCGCCCACCTCCACGTCCGTTACGGACGCGTCCCGGCGCGCCCCGGGGCGCAGGTGGAGGCGCTACCTGCGTGTGCCAGGTGGAGCTGAGGCTCGCTGCTGCTGCTGCAGCCGTAAAACACCTCGGTCTCTTTGGAGAGTTTCATTTCTACAGTGGTCGCCGGGTGACCCCCCCAGTCATTATAAAACTAAAATATAGGCTAATTATTTTTAACCATAACTTTATGGTCTTTTTAGTGGGACTACTACAGTTGGGTCCTTGTATTCTGAAAGTGCTCACAGGACGACGCTTCTTGACAAATTTAATATAGGTGTACTGTACGTTATAAATGCAGATAGTATTGACATTAAAGTGAACGCGGCCTTGACTAACTTTTCACCGATGGATCGACTTAAACCAATGAGCAACGAAAGGCATTCATTTTTTTCCCCCATCTTATCCAAACCACTGATAAAAGTTCAGGATATAAACACAGAGATAAAAAGGGCTCATTTTGAAGTGGAGTAGGTCATGATGAGGAACATCCATTAGCGCAGATATGAGCACTGCTTTTTTCCCTCATAGATATTTAAAAATAGATTCAATGGCAGAGGCGCATTCGTCCCTCGGTCTCTGCAGACTGAGCAGTTCCGGCTCCGGAGACGCGCGTCCGCAGCCGATGGTGCGTCGTCTCCATCATCCTGATGGGGAGGGAGAAGTGGTGCTCCAGAGCCCGACTGCCCCCCCCCCATCTCATCCGGTAGCGAATGGATAGGTGCTTTTGATTAACACCAGAAAGGATCCAGCCGGAGTCTGGGTGGTGGAGCAGCTCGTGCGATCCCCGGCGTGTAGAGGGTGTCCAAACCTGGGCGTGAATGTGTCAACACTGTGTGTGTGTGTGTGTGTGTGTGCGCGCGCGCGTGTGTGTGTGTGTGTTAGGAAAGCACTGTACGTGTAATATTCTATGAATGAACGGCTGTTCCTAATAAAGTGCTCCTTGGGTGCGAATGCAAATTTGTAAATTTTATCCTAATCACCAACATGTATGAGTTCACACCATTTATATATAATAAGTTAATTATTTATTTTGTCTCTTGTTTTTCAATAAATTGTTTCTTTGTCCGCCCACTTTCTAGCCTTTATTTGCGTGTTGAATCACCTGTATGTGGATGAAAACGTGGGGCGGTGAGAGCCAGATCACGGTGGGACGCTGTGACTGCGGCGCTCTGCTCCGACCGCCTGTAAGCCGATTAATCGATAAAAGATCGATAAAAGTGTCTGTTGTCAGTCTAACAGCTGTGCCCACTGTCAGCGGGAACACTTTCAACACACACAGCGTATTTCTTTGCCCTCAGTAAATCTCCTAAGCTCCGTCCCCGTGGAGCGTTTTCACTGCGCGCTTCCCTCTGATTGAACCAGTTAAAACTAGTGATCGGGCCGAAGCGCTTTTCAAATGGAAGCTTCGCTGGTTTCATCCACACAGACAGAAATATATCTTGATGATAATAATAATGATAATAATAATAATAATAATAATAATAATAATAATAATAATAATAATAATATGAAGGAGAAACTGTCATCGAAGATTTGTGAAAAACATATCCATCACCAAAAGATATTGAGTTTACGCGAATAACAAAAAAATCAGTAAATTCAAATCTTTGAGGAACTGGAAGTATCAAATGTACTGAAACCGTTGTGATTCTGACTTTTATTATTACGATTATTATTACCATCATTATTGAGATCATTATTATTAAATGATTTTTTAAAATCATTAAATAACAATAAAACCTCATGTTACTTAATGTATATCCTATTAATGTTTAGAAACATTAAAGTTAATACTACAGTAGTCATATTAAAAGTATCTGAGCTGGTACCAGTCAGTTCTCACTGGTAGTCATGGTGATCCGCACTGACGTGCTCAGATGCTCTTATAAAAGCGGGCCCCACGTTTACTCTCCTTCTCATTCTGGACGCTGATTGACAGGAGCTGAACTGCGGGCCACAGGTGAAACTCTTCCACTGCACCGATCCGCTGAGAACCTGCAAACATCTGGACGTGGGCAGCTGCTGGAGACATGGCCTCCTATGGATTACTCCGGGAGAAACACCTGCTGACTATCGGCATCGTCCGCCTGCTGGACGACCGCTACGGTAACAAACAAACAGTAGGAAACTACTGATATAACCATCTCTTCTCTATATCGGTATTAATTGGAGTATCATAAACTATTTAATTATATATTTAAAATTTAAAAATCAATGAATATTTTAGTTATAGATACATTGAGGGGTTAATTAAATATCTTCAGTTAAAAACAAGTGTCAACATAATTAACCTGTGATATACTCGGTTATTCCTGATTAAAATCATGACACATGGTTGATTTTATAGAGTGCGCACGTGACATCTGACAAAAGTATATAGTGTATAAAATATACTATTTTTTGATGAAGTATGAATCAAAAAGTTTGGGGTGGGACCCAGACCCGGTCGCTGGACTTGGAGGACGGGGGTCGGCAGGGTGTCAGTGGGGCAGCAGCAGTAACACACGTGTGGCTGAAATGACTCCTGTTGAAGCCGGCGACGGTTTGACTTCACCGCGCAGTTTCCAACCTCTGTCAGCTCTTCTATCATTTATCATATCTCTTGTCATTTTTTAGACCCGGAGCAGTCGACACACGTGCTGCTGATCAGGTTTAGATAAAACTACAGAACCAGATCAGTCGCGGGTCACGGTGAAGCACATTTGAACTTTATCTCGGTCTTGTGTCCCTTGTACCAAGAGCCGGCGTCTAACATTTATCATATCTCTTGTCGTTCTAGACCATGAGCAGAACCAGGACTGGATTCATGTCCTGGGGCCTCGGGCTTCAACCACACGAACGATCTGAGTTAAGACTTCTGACAAGTCCTCGTGCTCTCCTGCGTGGGAGCCACGAATCCAGGCTTTAATGAGCCTGGATTCGTGGCTTTAATCCCGACTAACGCGACTTCTGTTTTCTCCCTCGGTCTTTCCCGTTTAGCCGCGCTGCCTCTGCCGGGACGGGTCCTTCAGCTGATGGTCACCAACCTGAGGAACCGTCCTCTGAGCAGCAGAGGCGTCGACTCCATGCGGGACTCCATCCTCAGCCTGTACCACAACCTCACCACGGGCTCGATGGACTTCCCCGTTATTCCATACAAGGGATCCTTCCGCTCCCTTCAGCTCGCCACAACTTTGGTCCGTGTGGACCAGGAGCAGAGGGAGAACACCAGACCGTCAGACCTGGCGGCAGCCGGCGGCAGCGTGCAGAAACTCAGGCTCCAGCCGACCATACTCCGACCTCATCCCCGGAGGACGGAGGAGGGGGAGGAGAGGGCTGGAGGCACAGCAAAACTCTGTCACCTGGAGTTTGTGGAGTTTGACGGCCGCACCGTGACCAGAGTCATCCCCCCCTAGCCCCGCCGAGAGCCCCGAAGCCGACGGCCTGCTGAGGAGGAGAGACGGGACGGATGGACACATCATGCCCTTCTCTGTCCTCTGTCAGTTTGGAGGAGCGTGTGCAAGTGTGCAGGCCTCAGGCCCCGAGGAAGAGGAGGAAGGACGCCGACGAAGGGAGCAGCAGCAACGGTAGCAGCAGAAGCGGCAGCGGCAGCGGCGGCAGCGGCGGCAGCGGCAGTAACGGCTCCAGCAGCAGTAACGGCAGCAGCGGCAGTAACGGCAGCAGCGGCAGTAACGGCTCCAGCAGCAGTAACGGCAGCAGCGGCAGTAACGGCAGTGACGGCGGCAGCAGCAGTAACGGCAGCAGCGGCAGTAACGGCAGCAGCGGCAGTAACGGCAGTGACGGCGGCAGCAGCAGTAACGGCAGCAGCGGCAGTAACGGCAGCAGCGGCAGTAACGGCAGTGACGGCGGCAGCAGCAGTAACGGCAGCAGCAGCAGTAACGGCAGCAGCGGCAGTAACGGCAGTGACGGCTCCAGCAGCAGTAACGGCAGCAGCGGCAGTAACGGCAGTGACGGCTCCAGCAGCAGTAACGGCAGCAGCGGCAGTAACGGCAGTAGCGACGGTAGCGACAGTAACGACAGTAACGACAGTAACGGCAGCGGCAGCAGCGGCGGCAGCGGCGGAAGTAGCGGCAGCAGTAGCGGCAGTAGCGACAGTAACGGCGGAAGCGGCAGCAGCGGCAGTAACGACAGTAACGGCGGCAGCGGCAGTAACGGCAGCAGCGGCGGCAGCGGCAGTAACGGCAGTAGCGGCAGCAGCGGCGATCTGTCGCCACCAAAGAAACGCCTCAGAACGTGACGGTTCTTTAGTTGACAGGAACAAACCAGGAGGCCGATGACTGGTCTCTGTCTTTATCCCGACTTGTAAATGCAGCCATGCCCGGTCGTCGTGACCGGGTCTTTGACCTGCGTCAGGCAGGTCAACTAACTTGTTATTTTTAGTCCACCTTGCGTGTCGGTGAGGCCCCTGGGAGCCTCTTACACCGGGGCCCCTGTAGACATACTGCACCGTTCCAGACGTAGGGTTGACGGCGGAGTAAACGCCGTATACTTGTATATAGTGTGCGTCATGGTGGTGGTGCTCAGGTCTTGTTGTCAGTGCGTCTTGCTTGTGTGTCTGACCCACAGGGAGCTCTGTCCCTGAGACACTAGCTCTCTTCAGGGCCAACGCAGCCTCCTGCCTCCTCCACAGCCTCAAGTGTTTATTCCTCTGAGTATTCCTCCATTCTTCTCTACGGTAACAAATTGAGCCAGAAACGGACAAGGCCTCATTTCATGCCTCTTACCCGTCCTCTGCTCTTAGAACTTATCTTTTGGTCTTTGACTTGTGCTTTAGAGAAGAGGGAAACATTGTGAACCATTTTCTATGAAAAAGATATGGTTCTCTGTTCCTTTCAGAATTTAGGATAAATTGTCCTTTTCCCTCCACTTTGTGAGGTTATTCAATGTTAACTCTTGACCAGACAGGGGAGGAAGACCATCTAGTCTCTCTCGGAGAGACCAGCGGAAACAACTCGATGAGGAAATAAAACATAAATACAAGAAACAAGAGTAAAGGAAACATTTACTGTGGATCCTCTCATTAAATAACATAATTAATCTTGTGGTCTATGACACAGTAGCTCTGTTTTTGTCTAATTTGAAGAGGATTAAAAAACAGCAATTCTCTGGTACCTGTTATTTGTGTGTTACAAAGATGGGGGGACTATGTGGAGGGGAGGAAACTACATTCACTATGAAGCCTCTTATGTATTAAGGTAAACAACCCCCATTTTTTTATGTATTTATCAAAGATAACTTAGTGATGGATACCTATTCATGTTAATGAGGTTACTAACTTCCGGTCTGTCCGTTTTTCAGATGTTTCCTCATCCACAGCAGCTGCATCAGTTTACGGTTTGTCGAGCTGAAGTAAAATTCCCTCTTGGGTTCAGCTTGTTTAATAATGATATCAGCTTCATCTCTTTATTACTGTCAGCAATTCTGTTATGTCTGTTATTTTTTTGTCCCGAATAAATCAGTTTCACATGAAGTCCTGAGCATTTTAACAGTAACAGTGTGTCTGTTAGGATCTTTTGTGTGAAACCAATAATCAGGATTAATCAAACACTAAAAGTATACAAAATACAACTCATCCTCACATCCAGAGTTTATTGTGCATTATTTCTGCGAGTACAGTTTCAGCGGAAGAGGTTAGTGTCAACTGAGTAATAATCTTTATATACATTACTGTAACACGTCAGAGAGATGAAGTGGGTTTTAAAACCTTCAAGAAAACTCTAATGAAAACCCTAAAAACTGAACGGCTACAAACCGTGGATCATATTTAAACATTTTCTCAGTTAGATTTGATACACAGTCATTTTTTTGACCACATGAAGACTGAGTATTTGAACAAGAGCTCCAAATGACTTCACTAGTTCTAACCAGTGATGATGATGAGGCAGGAAATTAGAAATGTCAGAAGTGATACCGTGATGCATGTGTGTTTATTTTTTGACATTTCTTGTGTGTTCGTCTGAAGAGGCAGTGACGGACTGTGTTGTCAGTACTTTTTCATTTCTCTGTCTTTCAATCAGTGACAGTTGTCATTTCAGGAGTAGAGGACAAAGCAGTTGTCGTTGGTGGGATTCAGGCCTACGCCGGTGGGTTCGGGTCTACAACTGATGGCAAAAAACAGAATAATCTAATGACCAGTCCAGAAAACTCGATGCCCACCACCGCAGGCAACTAACCTCCCCTTTACACATCTGTGGTCCGTTAAGAAAACTGGTTTATTTACTGTTTACAGAGGCCTTGAACGAGAAGTTGGGTTTTCAGCTGTGTTTAATTGTGGAGAAAAAGAAATCTAATGTGTGTATGACGATAGATAAATGATGTGATTTGCACAAGTATCAGGACTGTGAACGTGACCTGCCACAACCACCTGAGAAGACAGACAGGCCCTGCAGAAAAGGGAGCATGTCCTACAGAGGACACACACACTCAAACACACACTGACGCTCCCCTAGCTTTGCCCCCCCCCTTAGTCTTTGTCTTTATGTTGTGTTGTATTTAACTTTGTTTACCCACCTGTTTACTGATGTTCTTTCTGACCTTTAATGATGTTTGTGACCTTTTGACCTCACTGTCATCATCCACCCATCATGTCTGACTTTTACTGAACACATTTCAATGATGCACAGACTTCTCTGTTGATCTGAGGTTAAAATACCTATAGTGTCTTTAATTATGTGACATTAAGGCTGTGAACATAAAATTAACAGAAACATAAAACAACAAGTCTAATTGTCTCATAATTTTCCATAAAAAATGTTAAAGTAGAAAATAGCTGTAGAGTTAATTTCGGTATTTTTTTCTCCTATTGAATATCAACATTTACATAAAATACTGATAAAATCAAAGTCCAGGACAAAGACAAGTATATTACATAAGGCAATAACACTGTGATCAGTGCGATCAACTTAACATACAAGTGTATTATGACACATTTAATGATATGTAGGTCATTTTCATTAGAGTCAGTGAAATTTTAAAGTTTTACCACCTCCTCTTATGACAGTCAACTTCTACTGATCATCAATCACTGTAAATGTGCATTGTACCAAATTAAGCTCTTCACTGATATAATGAATTGCTCCAGGGTTTCTCCTTGTTAATAATTCACATGAAAACACCAAATAATATATCAAAACAGAACCAAGTGGAACAGCACCAAGGACACAATGCCATTGAGTTTGCAGTGCAAAA
Organism: Istiophorus platypterus; assembly: GCA_016859345.1. Lineage (NCBI taxonomy): Eukaryota > Metazoa > Chordata > Actinopteri > Istiophoriformes > Istiophoridae > Istiophorus > Istiophorus platypterus. The sequence continues at coordinate 1,419,502 of CM029125.1, read as the reverse complement.
TCTATAAAAGGTATTGATTTCATCAAACCTATTAATCTGTTTCTGTTTTTCATATGTAAACATCACTGAACTCTATCTGATTTATGTTTAGTAAAACTATAAATCTGACCAAGGGTCTGGGATTGTAACGTGGAGGCCACGGGGGAAATGTTAGCATAAACACACTAAATGTTCCAGTTCTTTCATGGGGAGGTTCTGACTGACTAATCATATGTTGTTTTTTTTTTTTGTTTTTTAGTTGGGTCTGGGTTTCTAAAGAAACCAAAGACCTTCAGTCAAGTCACACATATTCAACTGATTCCTCAGATGCACTGATACAATAAGAAATGATTCATTCTTAACAATTTTGGCACTTGAGTAACAATAAAGGCATATGCAAGCATTACATGCATGTTAACAAATGTTAGCAAATGCTCGCCAATATCTGCGTACTATGGCTGTCAACTATGGCTTCATACTATTATACATCCGAATATACTGGGACATAATTGGTACAACTCATTACATGACTACCAGACTGGATGTCACATGCTCAAATGACCTTGAGAGCGTTGGGGACTCGCCTCGAATTATCTGGATAATATCTGACCGGGCGTCTGGGGTTGTTGTGTGGAGGGAAAAGCTGAATCCTCAGGATACGTTGCTGGGGGGCGCTGATGCTGAGAGGTCAGGGAGAGGTTCGTCGCTGTGGGGGGGTCTCAAACTCATGGCGCTGAAGAAGCTCACCACCTGACCTGGGACCTCTGCTAAGACATTCTGAGCAAGCACCTCTTGAGGACACTGAGGAGACAGGCCAGAAATGGAGGGACAAGGTGAGTGTGACGGACAATGTATACGTACAAGGTTTCGACAGAAAGAGCAGGGGGACTAACAAGAGCAGCAGAGATGAGCCTCAGGTGTCTCATATTGACCAGGTATGGTGGAGAGTACTTCATAGATTTGATGAATATTTCATTTGGATTAGAATTTTGCAGAGGTCGGTCTGTTGTATTCAGGCACTGCTATCAAACAACAATCGTCTAAACATGCACGTGTCTGCACAGAGGGAGGTTTGAACCCCGCGAAGGTAACAAGCTACTGTTTCACATCTCATCATGTCGCCTGTACAGTAATGGTACATTAGAATACATAATTTCATTTTTAAAAAGGCACCAGTACTGCCAAAGATCTCATAACGTTTAAAGTCTAATTCTGATTCTTTAAGCCTTAAAGCAATAGTGTGACATTTGGGGATTTTTAAAATTCTTTTTAAACTTTCTGGGAGAGTTACATAAGAACATCGATGCCGCTCTCATATCTGAACACTCCTGCAGTCCTGTCCCTCATGCTTGTTTACAACATGAGGGACAGGATATCAATACTTCAGTGGGATCATTGTGCTTTAATTCAAATTCAAGAGGGAGGGGAAGGGGGTCAGTGAGTCGGTCGGGGTAACTCCTACATTTCTAGGAAGGACTGGGTTCGCTGGGGGGCTTCAGGTCAAATAAATTGAAGAAGGAAGCCACTTGGTCGGGCAACTCTGCCAGTACGCTCTGGGCAAGGGCCACAGTGCCGGCCTAAAAATTAACGACAATCAAAAAGGATTTTAAAGAAGCTCAGGTGGTGCATACCTACCAAGACTCTGCTTTATTATTTTTAGCTTACATTTTGGAACTGCCTGAATGGTACAAACTGGACGATGTCCCTCATGGCCGCCTCGCCGGTAGCAGAGCGCAAAATTCCGTCATCCCCATCCAGGAACTCCATAGCGCTGAAGTCCGCCCCCCCCACCCCAACAATGATGATGGACATGGGCAGACGAGAGGCGTTGACGATGGCCTGGCGGGTGTCGTCCATGTCTGTGATCACGCCGTCAGTGATGATGAGCAGAACAAAGTATTGCTGGGAAACACGACAAGGGACAGATTGAATGAAGTGGGGCTATTTTCACATGCAGTGACGAATACTGGCTGGAAGAGAGGAAATGGTTGAGCTTATGCTGTTGAAACTACAGTTAAAGCTGCAGCAGGTTAGATGTGCGGCTACTCACAGAGGCTGTCTCCTGCTGTATGGCCTGCCTACCAAAGTGGGCCACGTGGTTAATGATTGGAGAAAAGTTAGTGGGGCCATAAAGCTTCACCTGGGGCAGACAGCGCTGGTAGGCACTCACCACACCTTCTACACCTATAGAACACACACACACACACACACACACACACACACACACACACACACACACACACACACACACACACACACACACACACGCGGCAGAAGATCGATTTATGATCCTCAATCTGCACAAAGTTCAAATTTCTTCTGAGACGCTGTGAACAAACACGATGACCCAGGACTCAGCTTTTCATTACAGCTATTTTGTTGCTGAAATCTTTGTTCTGTCTCCAGCAATTTAAAAAACAAAAATGCAGCAGCAGTTATGTCTTCCTTGCAAATCCAGTTATGCCTTCCCATACCAGATTTTCTGCAAAAGAAAGAATGTTACCAGTCCTGTGCCCAACTGAGCCAAACCAGGACAAACTCCAGTGGTGACTCGCCTCTAAATTTAGCCAAATGACCTAAGGTAACTTTCCTGATCTGTCTTGTTAAACGCAGATATGTGTATTCATGTAAGCTTAAACCTGGTATTACCTGCACAAAAGGGGTTGGATGGATTGAAGTTGATGGGAAACTCATGGCTGACCTGCAAACACAAACAATTATTAATTGGATCTGGATATTACACGAGTTACACGCAAGACAAGCTTTTTTTTTTTCTTTTAACCAAGGTTAACCGTCACATAGAGAAATTCTCAGCTCATACAAATATCAGAGTATAAATAATCACCTGCCATGTAGGAGGGATCTGGGCTCCAAAACCAAAAGCAGGGAACAGCTTGTCACTGTGAAAAGGAAGCAGAGCAGAGTAGGTGTTACAGTCCGACTAAGTTTACACATACATAAGATCAGAACTGGAGCCCTGCAAAATGTAACACTGCTGACAGAGGAGACTTAAACACTGTTGACCCTTATGGCTTCATACAGACATGATGGGACATGTAGGGAAAGAGCTACTTGTCACAGCTACACACAGGAGAAACCACTGATACAGTCATGGTTGAAATTTTTGGCAAAAATAAATAAACAAATAAAATATTGAAAATAACTAATTTTATATAATCAAAACTTGAAATATATTTAAATAATACAAACACAAAATGGGATTCAGGCCAGGACTCCTCGCTGGTCACTTTAAAACCAGCCATCTTTTCCTTTCCACCTGCTCTTTTTTGCTGCTGGATGTTTGCTCTGGGTCGTCATCCTGCTGAAAGACCCAGGACCTTCACCTCAGACCCGGTTTCCTGACAGTGTCTAACACATTTCAGTCTAAAAATCCTCGTTGATCTTCTGATTTCATCTTTTGATATGCTCAGCACCTCCAGAGGCAGCAAAGCAGCCCCCCAGCCTGATAGAACCTCTGCCATGTTCTCCTGTAGGTGGGGGGGTCTTTTCTTCATGGGCCTCACTTCACCACTTATAAACAAACTGTAGCCCTTCATTCACATAGAGTACTACTGTGGTTCCATCTGTCCAGAGAACATTATCCCAGAAAGACTGCGGCTCATCTATGAAGGGTTTTGCCTCTTTGTGCCTTTCAATAGTATTGTCGTCCTTTCCCTTCGCCCATGGAGCCCGACCTGGTTTATTGTGCAGCACCTGGTCCAGGCTGAGACCACCAGTCCAGATTGATTCAGATCAGCCTGAAGCCCGTTAGACTTCTCGCCTGGTGTTTTTTCCACATCCACTTTCTCAGACTTCTCTCATTAAGTTTTGTCTTAGCTCAAAGTCCTGGAAGCGTCACAACAGTTTGATGACTGTGAAACTTCTTGATAACATAACAAACTGTTGAAACAGGGATTTCGGGATCTGGAATTATTCTGTTTTTTGATGATAACATTTCAGATGCTCTCTTGTCTTCAACATTGTGAAAATAAACCCAAAACAATTAAATCAGGTCATGACTCTGAGTATCAAGCAAAGTTGAGTGATATTTCTTTTTATTCTGGTCGAGGAACAAATTTAAATAAAACAAAGCACATTTCCTGTCTGGATTTTTTTTTAATTTGTTTTTGTTTCTTGGAAACCTTGGAATTTTTATTAAGTATGATGATTCTACGAAACTGGTTCATTTGTACTTATTTCTGAAGATATTCTAAGTGATATACTCAATTAAATATCCAATAATTCCCAAGTTAACACACTTAATGAGAGGCCCTTCAGTTAAGTATTATTTCATTGTTATTATCTCAAATGCTGCATTTTCATTGGAATTTCATCTATTTTCTCAATTGTAATGACCCTTGAAAATATAATCATTGAATGCTTGTCTGATGATGCTTGTGATTGTACGAGGTTTTTCTCAATTTTTTTTGCCCCGGTTGCCACTCATCTAGTTTTTATTCACTGTAATGATATAAGAGGATCGATCAGCTTCACATCTTGAAATGAGCTCTTTCAGTGTGTCCTAGTTTGCTAACTGCTTCTGCACATACGAGATGATGATCGAGACAAGAATTTTATCAAATATTATTTTCCTCTTACAGCCACTGCGGACTGTGCTTCTACAGCCATTAACTGACGACAATCACACGTCCAACCTGGTCTGTTTTCTGTGGAAAACTTTTCTGGACAAGTTTCCAGGATTGTTCAGACACCAGTCAGTTGATCCCCTCGGGGTTAATGGCCAGGGATGCGAGTCTGAGAGGGGCTTACAGCAGCATTATCATTAAGTGATTTGAGAAGTTGGTCCCAGGCCACTTGAAAACCTGCCTACCACCCAAGTTAGACCCGGTCTGCACTAACAGGTCTATAGAGGACAACGGTCTGCCTTTACTCATCTGTATAAAGGCAACATCTACTGTCAAATTGCCGTTCACTGACTTCAGCTCAGCATTCAGCGCCGTCATCCCCTTCAACCAACCGGACACTGGACTTCCAGACCACCAGACCCAAGTCTGTAAGGTTACACAATTCAACCTCCTCCACCCTAGTCCTGAGCAGTCCTACAAGGCTCCCTCTCCACCTGGGACTGCACACCTAACAATATCATCATCATCGTCATCATCACGTTATCAGGTGACATCATGGTGACGGACCAGATCAAAAAAAATGATGGTAGATTTCTTCGGATCAAAAATGTAATCTGCTGTGTTCACCTGTCATAGTCCTGGATGACATTACCCACTGCCCAGATGGCTGCCAGGTACTCGTTGTAGCCCTGGGGGTTGATGTAGTGGAGGGACTGCGGGGTCTTGGGATCCCCGTTGGAACCTGTGAAGTCAATGGCGATCTGAGTCAAGAGGGAGACAGACAAACACAGAGAAAAGTAAAGTCAAATAACTCTCCCACAACATCATCATAAATGTTTTTGTATGAATGAATCACGACATGTCAGTACAAGGAAGACATTTTCGCTCTTCCCTCACAATTAGCTTAAAACGAGATTCACAAATAAATTGTTGAGGACTCACAGTGAAGTTAATCTGGCAGCCGCCCATTATGTAATCCAGAAACGTGTACTCTTTCTTTATCTGCAAACAAATGTTGATGACAGGACATTTCTAAACCATTTAAAAATAAAGGAAAATATTAGTTTGTCCAGTATCCTTTGTCAGGATACAGCATGCAATGGAAAAAAAAAAACAAACTTTCATCACTTACACAAAGGTGAGTTTTTAAAGAGAGCATCTGAAGTTTTATTTTCTATCTGACTTCATATGTTAAACTAAGACAACAGTAAGTTCAAAAAGAACAGAGAACATTAAATCCCAGTACCTTGCACTGTTTTATTATGATAATACCAGAGTTCTTGTAGCCTTTCTTCTTCTGTTTCTTCTTGATATTGATGCATTCAAACTCAGCCTGAGGAGAAGACAAACACACCACTCACCATCATGAGTAAATGCCCACCAAGGCTCGTAAAATGCATGTTAGAAAAATAAAAAGCGAACAGAAAGTTTTTTCTGTTTTATCCCATTCAGTTTTTTTGTTCAGTTTACGCTTTAAAATGTCAGAACTGACCAGCAAGCACAAACAGAGCTCACCGCATATGACTGTGACGCCTGCTCTATTTGGCAGAGTGTGGTCTGAAAGGACCCAATGAAGTCGTGAGACCCACTGCTGTTGTAGTCGTAACAGTCCACCTGGGAAACACAGAAGGTTGGAAGGAACAAGACCGGGTCAGTCTGAGCTAAAGGAGCTAAACACCTGGTTATGCTCAACTGTTGTTATTATCACATGTGTGTGGATATCAGAGAAGATGAGACAAAGCCATGCTATGGGGCTGTAGCTCTATATGTAAGGTAACAACACCCTGCTATAAAAAAATCTAACAGAAACACACACAAGCCTGCTAATAGTGGAGACAGAATGGGTACAGCCCCGTCTCTGTCCTTCAGAGCAGGATGCACACTGTACCTGTTCAGAACCTGCCCACGGCAGCTTCTGAGAGAGGGGGGGGACACACAAGTCTAGGCACAGCATGGAGTAACCAGTACAGATTAGACACACTGGGATGCTATGGCCAGTCTACGAGATGGACAGGTAAGAAAGCTCATGGATAACTGATAGTCATCCATCTTAATGGAAAACCTCTACTATTAGGAAACTGCCCGTTGGTCAACTTACCCGCTTACAGTGGTGATTTACTCAAGTAATTTGGTTAAACAGTAACTTGATAGCGGGCTGAGAGGCAGTGCTATGCTGCTCTCTCTGGTTGAAATGCACCCGTAACTACACCCAACAGCCATGACCTGGGGTCTAGGAGTTCAGCTGGACTTCACTACAGTTAGGAGGTTACACCACTAGAGGTCAGACAGCATTTATGTTTCAATGCTGCTTTTAACTTCTTCATTTGAGCTGGAAATCTTGTACTTGACTACATTTATTTAACAGATATACCTACTAGTGAGTGTTCAGATTAAGAAAAATTGAAAGTTCATAACAAACTCTGCACTATTTAAGATTAAAGCATGGCTCCCAGCCTTTCTGAACTAAGACTATGTGAGTACATCTGTTCCACCAAACACGTCCCCTTTAAACTCTTCAGAAGGTTTCATTTAAAAAAAAAATGTTATAGGCCCAAAGAGGCATTAACCAACATTTCATAAAAAACAGCAAAGGCAGGAGAGACTATCTCACAACTCCTCAAATGTAACTTGTGACCCTTTGGAAGGACACGACCCCTACATTGGGAACCACTGGACTACATTAGCTCTACCTACACCAACAACTATGCACTGATGCATCAGCATAAACAATCTAATGTAAATTACATTTTGCTGATATTACTTAAGTATTTTTACATAACTAGGATTCTGAATGCAGGACTTTTTTTGTAACGATTACTTCATAGTTGTATCGGCACTTTTCCTACAGTGAAGGATTTAAGTGCTTCTTCTACCACTGGCTGTTGGTAATTGGGGTTCGATAATAAACCGTCGATGTTAAGAGTCATCAATGAATCCCTGGTAGTTTGTTGGGTCTGGAGCTCCATGGACAGAATTCGTTGAATGAGACGACTTAAAATCATTTGCCCTTTTGATTTAAAAATTAAATATAATGTATTTTAATAACTGATGGAGCCAGGTTTATTGTGGCAAATGACAAATTAATGGTCTGTGCAGACATGACAATCTTTTATCATACATAACCTTCACATCCTTTGTAAAGAAATCTGGGAATTCAAAACAACACATTTCTGTTGTGTAAAATTGTTCCTGGGACAGAGAACAAGCTCTAGCTACACATCTAGATGATTAGTTATCATTTAATTTAGTCACCCCGTGTCTCATCAAACCATCAACATGGAGCACTGAAGTCAACCAACAACCAGGGACAGACAGTGACTTTAGTACCTATGCTCTCATCATGGAACAGGTAAGTTCACCAATTGGCCAAATTCCTCAGAACGCAGCGTGTTCCTTTAAGATAGATGCACAGTAGATGCGTCTAGGACGTTGACCTGTCCTGTCACAGACACTGCATCCGCCACGTGAAGAGCGCTCAAGGCTTTGACAGTAAACTCACTTGCACTGTTGAGTGGAAAGCATCTCTTCCTGATAAGTGTGCTTTAACAGGGTTAGAGGACGGAAACAAACAAATAAACAAACATACGTAAACTAATGCTTACATACATTTCCTCATTTCTACCAAGACTATCAGACCTTTTGAAAAGCACAAGAGGCATCAATACAATGCAGGCAGGGTTCCCAGTTTTCATTTCTACTACATCGGGGCTGAAAAACATCATAAAACAATTACCATAACTAATTTATGACACATGCTGTCAAATACATTTGTACTTGGAAATTTGAATTACATTTGTATCCAGTACTTTTTAGGTAATAAACTTTTACATTTTGGAAAATGTTCCAGTTGGAGCTGTAATGATTGGTCATTAATTGACTGACAGAAGATTAATCTTCAACTATTTGATCGTTAATAAGCTACTTGAGTCATTTTCAAGCAAAGATGTCAATAATTCACTGGTTCACTCTTTTCAAATGTGAATATTTGCTGGTTTTCTTTTTCGTCTTTCTCTGTCGATGGCGAAGGGAATATATTGGGGTCTTGATGGCTTTGGGAAAATCAATAACTTTTTGATTAATCAGGAAAATACTTGGCAGGTTAATTGATAAAGAAAATAATTTTCAATATCGATTGATCTGCAATCTGTAAATTATTTTAAAATGAAGTGCGTGTGTGTGTGTGTGTATGTGTGTGTATATACACCTTTATAGTTTTCTCTATGTCTCCTCCACAGAGTGCCTGCAGTGCAACACGGAATCGTCTCCACGTTGGGTTGAGGTTATATTTCACCACCTGCACAGTACCAAAGATTAACAAGAGGCACTTGGACTGGTGCATGTCCCGCCATGAACTCCATGACCAGAAACTACCGACATCATCTACTCCATACGTGTACCAGTGGTGTACCAGAAATGCAGCATGCAAAGGATTTTTAATGCTTTTGCATGCTGCATTTCTGGTATCAATTTGACCTTGTTAGCTTAAAGTTTTTAAAGAGTTATGGTCATTTCTGGGGAAATTAGTGCAGCCTCGTTGACAAATAAATGGGGAAAGATGCTCCGAAATATAATCAGGTCATCTACTCCACATAGGTTACCTATGGTGTAAGTATTAGGTTTCTTCTACCTATCGTCCCAGACCCCCTCTGAATGTGGTCTGACCGATCGGATCTCAAATACGTCCTCGATGCATCTCAGGTGCATTCACACCTGTACTTAAGAGCTATCCACCTGTGATCAGATCACCTGAGATGTGTGCTAGAGCCGGGTCTGAACCGGGCCAAAGAATAACCGAGTCACAGAGTAACGAGTCACAGAGTTAGTACGGTCCCTCTATATCTGTACCTCTGTCCTGTGAGCCAGCTGCCATCCAGTTTCTGTCTGCCGGTAGAATTCCAGGAAAGGGTCGGACCTCCCAAAGAAATCCTGGAAGTAAACATGAAACCAAAATGCAGCTGAATCAAATGAATTACTGACTACTTCTTAGTAGTCGGGTGACATCTGAGCACGTGCAGAAATTCGAAAGTGGTCAACAGTGGTCTCACCAGATACCTTGTCTAGAAGTTATAATTATGTCATCACACCACTCCAGCACTAGACAGATGAATCATAAATGACTGGGCCGTCTCGAGCTTTAATCACATCCTCCACGGTAACCATGGTTACATTCTTCAATTCACTTAGGCAACTGGATTTACATTCAAGCCACTCTTTCAGTCGCTCTACATTCTCTGTTTCAATACCTTTTTATCAAGTTTTCTAGCCGCGACTTCGAATTCCACCACCCTGTTGTCTGTTCTTTCTTCTGCACATATCTACGAAAAAAAAGAAACAGCAATGGTTAAAAATACCAAATGCAAATCGCTCCGCACAAACACTTACAGCCAATTACCCATAATGCTCCAGTCTGATTGACCACAACTCACGGTAATCGTTCCTTTTCCTGCAGGCTTCTTGTCTTTCATGACAAGTGGTCTGGTGAATTTCCTCGAGGACACAATCTGAACAGAAAAGGTTTTGTGAATCGCTAGAAATGTCACAGTACTAATAATATTTCCAAAAAAGAAAGGAGGACAGACCTGTCCCAAGGTACACTCCAGTTGTCCCAGGAAGTCAGCATCCTGCAGACTGCAGTTGTCGCTGTCAATGTCGTAGACCTCAAACTTCAGCTTCTGCACCATCTCAAAGTAGTAGTCGACGACGAAGGTCTTGGAGAATTTTGGATTAAGGCAGTTCTTGACCTTCTCCGTCCGGCCAATCTGACACAGACACAGGTCAAAGAGTCAGGGATCGTTTCCGTGCAAAGTCTCTGTGCGACTCTCTTTTGACTCACAGCAGGTGCTGACATTTCCAAAGTGACGGCAGCCACGAGTACGGGGACAACTCTGGCCGTTTAGGTCGCCCGTGACGCCTGGGGTTTCGACTTACGCTAGAGTAAACGCTTTAAACGTTAATTCCACTGTACTGGATCCTGTATTACATACACAACGAAACCAAATCTCCAGCCCGATGAGGGAACAGTTGAGGAATCAGCACCATGTCTGCCGGTGTTAGTGCCGGGTCTACCTGCGCCGGTGTGTAGAACAACCCGTCAACCCGCTCACCTCAACCCAGTTGGGCCCAGAGCTGTTCATGAGCAGCACACACAGAGGGTCGGACTTGGAGAACGTGTCCATATCCAGCAGCTTGTCACAGGAGATGCTGAGCGCCACCTTGGTCACACAGTCGGGGACCTTCGGACCCAGACGTCCGCCCGCCGCCATCGCAGCCTGGATGAAGGACACACTGGCAGACGAGCACTGACCGACATAAAGAGACAAAACAAGGGACCATTTAACACGCAGCTCCTCGCTGGCGGGGCCGGCAGGACGAGCGGTGCTCGACCGGTTGGGGGCAAATACACGCGGCACTCACAGTGATGGAGGCTGGGTTCGTTCAGGGCCAACACTCGATCCACCTATCGCCGCTTCCTGAAGACACCGATGTCGGATTACCTGGTGGGTTTGTGGCGTTTGACGACGACAACCGCGGAGCCGAAGCGCGTTGAACAAGCCAGAAAGCGAACCTACCTCGGCTATGCGGTGGATGGGACCGTCCCGTGGGCGGAAGCCTGTAATAATAATGATAATGCAAAACGATCGGCGTGGTTTTATGGAGTCTTTCCGTTATAATGAGACCTGGCTGGCACTTATAACAACTTGTCGTCGGTTGACGTACCGTTGCTAGACACCGGGGTTAACAGAGGCCGCCCTCTTTAAACGTTACAGGGCAATTTACTCACGATGACCAAGTATTAGGGCGTTGACTCTGACTTAGTTGTCCGCAGCCTAACGAGCTAACGGTCCGACGTGGCGAGGAGAAGTGCAACACGGGCACCGTGACACGCGGAACTCAGCGCCACCGGACGAAAGCCCCGCGTCTGCGCCCGTTTCCACCTTTGTGCCGTGATGTGACAGAAACTCTGCACTTTTCTCGTCCGACCTGCTGCAGCTAGCTCGGCGTTAGCGGCGGAGCGCGACCCGACGGCTAGCTGCTAGCGTGGGCGGCGCCCGGTGCGCTCGTTTCCCGTCACCGGGACGCCCGGCAGGCGGCGGCACACAGACCCGAGCCCGCTCCGTGCCTCGTCGGTAGTTAAATATTTAATCAATCATAATCAGCATCATCTAATTCCCACCTCACGGATGTGTAATTATAATAAAATGAGAAGAACGATCACAATAAAATAACAATACAGATAAACATGGACACTACAGTTGAACTGTAACGGCTGATATCGAGAGGAACAGTTCTTAGTAGAACCCAGCACAGTTCAACAGACGTCGACCTACAGCCTCCAAAACGACCACGACCATGAATCAACACTTCCTCCATACAGATTCAGTAGGATGAACACTGATCCTCACGACGGGAGGATTTATTACAGGCCTGCACCAGTTTAATAGAGGTGTACCTAATAAACTGGTGAGTGAGGCAGTGTAGATTAACTTAAACAGGTTTAAACATTTAAACAGTAGATTGAGGCCTTAAAAACAAGGCGCACTGGGGTGGTTCCGCTTCAAGTGACCGAGCAGAGCAGTTGTCCTGCGAGGGGACAGTTTCCAGTTTGCAGAGCTGGAGTCTGAGTCTAACGCAGTCCCAGGCCTTAGATGGTCCCGTGTTAGGCTTCGTAAGCGCGTCCTCAAGCCGTCGTGTAGTCGATGACGTCGGTCAGGTGCGACTGTCTTTTAGCATTTCTCTTTTTATGTTTCCAAGGATCGCTTGTCGGAAAACCGTCACAGTCCACGCCGCGCTCCCTTTGGTCCTCGACGGGACCCAGGTGAAGTCTGAAAACGGATCGGACGAGCGGTTGTCCAGGAAATCCCAGGACGGATGGACGGACACACAGACAGACAGATTTCTCCTTTTATTAGTAGGATTAATAGGATACAATGGCACTGGTAAGATTAATAAACATTACACATCATTTATGTTGTAAAATGGTCACAAACATGGCTACACAAAAGTGGAAATTGGACTAAATATGAAATGTGCAGTGAGACTCTGCATACACTTTGAGAAAGTCATGCGGTGAACAAAAAGGACTACTCTTCCCAGTCCCAAATCCAAGAAACTTGGACTTGGACACCAGGATCTGGTGTTAGTCAGATAAAAGGGAGCCTCAGCGGAACATGAGCTCTGAGAGGAGAACTGTGGTTCTGTGCTCTGGACAAAAAGGTCCGGATTCAACCTGATCCAGAGGAGAAATCCCGAGGTGTTTATCTGATTTCTATCAGAAAGTTAGAACCTATGTAAACCTACATACAGCTTCTCAGACTGTGGCATGACTTAGGTCTAACCAGCTGTGGCCAGCTGTGACATCACAGCCACAGGTCAAAGTTCATTCTCTTCCTAGTGGTGAACATGGCTTTGACAGCACTGAAGCCAGTTTAAAAAAAAACAAAAAAAAACAAAACCAAAAACTCTGATTTCACCAAAAATCTCTTCTTGTCCCAGGAGGATACAGCAGTTGCTTCTACTGTTTTCTCATAGGTCCCATGACTCCCATGAATGTTTACACACACATACACACAAACACACACACAGACAACCTCAAACCCAGTCGCCATATTAAAAAAAGCCACAGTAAAAATTAAACTTGCTGTAAATGAGGTCTGAAAGAGGAGCAGTGTCACACTTTCCCAGTACATACACGAACACACACACTCAGAAAACACACCACACACTTTGTATGAGCACAACACAGATGGAGTTTAAGACACAAGAATGGCTTTGGGTTAGAGCATCGAGAGATTAGCCGCAGAAAGAATGTCATGCAGAGAGAAGACTGAAAAATGTCTCAACTCCAAAGAAATGATGAGAGATGCTGACATTTCACCATCAAGACCACACTAAAATGTCAAGTGAACAGTGTATATGAGAATACTTCTATTGTCATCACTTCATGGTTTCATGCACTAAAAGGCCTCATGTCACAGAATTTCCTCTTCTCTTCAAATCATGTCAAATCAGATTTTAAACATTATTATATCCAGGTTGATTATGATTTCTTTCTTTTTATTTAATTCTAAACTCTTGGACCCACATTAATGTGACAGTCGGAGCTGTAGAGAACAATTCTTGGCACCGTTTCATATGAAAGAAAAGGTGCAGCAGGCGCAGGCAAGTGGTGAACATGAGGTATTTGGGTCAGTTATCCTGCCGTTCTAGGACGGCTTAGAGACACTGGATGCGTTAGGGGGCTTCAGATGGTACGAGTTGAAGAAGGAGCACACTTGATCGGGCAGCTCCGCCAGGACGCTCTGGGCAAGAGCAATTTTGTTTCCCTGCAACGTCACAAGAACAAGCGAACCAGACTTAGAGTCCATCCAAATAACGCCCCCCCCCAGATCAGAAGAACAGATAGTTAATATTAATTCATAACCATCTATGCAGGTTCTGCCAAAACTTTTTAACATGTCCAACATGTCATAAACTTCACCCTCTTCATGTCTGTTAATTACTGTTGGTCCTAAAAAGAACAAAAATTACATTAACCGTTTAAGAACTGCAGCCATTTTCATACATAGTCCCTCATTTTCAGGGGCTCAGAAGTAATTGGACAAACCAACATAATTATAAACCCGTGGACGTCACCAAATGCTGAGTTTCCTCCATGCTGATATGGCCATTGAAGAATATTCCATTTCTTTGCCTTGAGAAGCTCGTGTTGCTTTCACAGTCTGTTTTGGGTCATTTTTCATCTGTCCTGTGAAGCAACGTCTGTTCTGCAGCATTTGGCTGAATCTGATCAGATAGTTCAGACCTGTTCACTTCAGGATTCATCCTGCTGCTTCTACCATCAGTCCATCATCGGTAAATACCAGTGACCTAGTTCCATCGGCAGCTGTACATGTCCCAGCCATAACACTGCTCCACCATGTCTGACAGATGATGTGTGGCTCTGGATCATGAACCAATTCCATGTTCCAGAACTGATCAGGTTTTTTGGATATTTTCTGGTAAAGTCTACTCTGGTCTTTCTGTTCTTGAGTGTCACCAGTGGTTTCCGACTGGTGGTAAACCCTCGGTATTTACATTCATGAAGGCATCACTTGATTGTGTTGCTGAGCTCACCTGTTCATTTTTTCTTTTTAAGAATGAACCAGATTTTTGATTTATCCTAAATTTTCTGCATCCGTCTGATAGGTTTGTGTGTTTTTCAGCCTCCTTCATTTGCATTAACACCTTTGTGGAATGCACATGAAAAGTTCCCATGAGGAGCTACTAAATGCAAAGTCGACACTTTATATCAACTCCAGACCTTTTATCTGCTTCATTTGTCATGAAATAACCAGAGAACAGGCCACAACTCAACCTGAAACTGATCAGTCAATTGTCCAATTACTTCTGAGCCCCTGAAAAAGAGGGATTATTTGTAATTTTTAAAAGGCTGTAATTCCTAATCTCTTAATGTCATTTTTTTTTAACCCCTTTGAATTAAAGATGAAAGTCGATACTTCAATCACACTTACTGGCTTCATTTCAGATCCTATGTGGTTTATAGAGGCAAAATACAAAAGTTGTGTCACTGTACACACACCAACTCTGTTAGGGCGGTGCGCAGGTCTGGGCTGCTGCTTACCTGGAAGCTTCTGAAGGGCACAAACTGGACGATGTCTCTCGCGGCCACATCCCCGTTGGGCGAACGCAGCAGCGTGTCGTCACTGTCCAGGAACTCCATGGCGCTGAAGTCGGCCCCGCCCACCCCCACTATGATGATGGACATGGGCAGACGGGAGGCGTTGACGATGGCAGCGCGCGTCTGGTCCATGTCTGTGATCACGCCGTCGGTGATGATGAGCAGCACGTAGTATTGCTGCAGAGGGACGGAGAGGAGTAGAACATCAGGTTGGTATTATCAATGATACCTAAGTTCTACTCTCCTCAGTCATCCCATCAGACAGCCTCGCTCTCTACACTGATTCTAACAACTATTTGTCCTGGGATTTCAGTATTTCAGCACCTGCTCTTACCGAGGCCACATTCTGCTGGAGCGCCTGCCTGGCGAAGCAGGCGGCGTGGTTGATGACCGGAGAAAAGTTGGTGGGACCCCAGAGCTTCACCTGGGTTAGACACTTCTGGTAGGCGCTCACCACACCTTCTATGCCTGCAGCATACACGCACACACACACGCACACACACACACAGATGGGTATAAAGCAGCTATATCCAGCGTCACTGAACAACGTTTAAACAGGCAAACAAACTGAATCCTACCGGCACAGAATGGATTTGCTGCATTGAAATTGATGGGAAACTCATGGGAAACCTGTGAGAGATGCATTTAT
Organism: Istiophorus platypterus; assembly: GCA_016859345.1. Classification (NCBI taxonomy): domain Eukaryota; kingdom Metazoa; phylum Chordata; class Actinopteri; order Istiophoriformes; family Istiophoridae; genus Istiophorus; species Istiophorus platypterus. The sequence goes on along the minus strand of CM029125.1, from coordinate 1,403,610 downwards.
AAGAGATTTATCACACAGTCCGTGAAAGGTTTACACCAACATCTGCATTTCAAATGGAACAAGTCAGGAAAAAACAAAAAACACTTTTGAGCTTTGCCACATTAGTCCCGTGTCCCCGACTGTCTATCTTGTCAGAAGCCTGAAGTTTCACACAGATTGAATAAGAAGGACGAAAATAACTAAGCTGTTTTAAAAGGAGAGTATAATAACAAAATAGATCATCGGCTCATAGGCCCGGAAACATAAGACGACACTTTAAAACCATCACGATTAAATCCAACATCGTTGATTCACTGCTGAACTGCAGGGCTGAGAGAGCAAGTTGTTAAATGTCCGATGTCACGTCAGTCAAACAACAGTGAGGATTTTTTTTGGTTTCCCAGAGATTCTTGTACCTGCGAGCTGGGAGGCACCTGGGCTCCAAAGCCAAAGACAGGAAACATCTTGTTACTATACAGAAAGACAGAAAAAACAATGGTACATCCAGACCATACTTATATATTAAACAAAGCAAACTAGTCGCCACATTGAAGAAAATTTTCTGTCTAAAGCACATTGTTGAGTGTGGTCATCGCATAAAAGAATAAAAAAAGACAACTAATTATTGCCCTGGCAATGCAACCTGATGCCCCTGTTAACTCTGTGTCAAGTGACACAATTACTGGAAGAAAATTTGGTAGAGGTTTTTTTTCCATCCCTTTTTGTTTTTCCAAACTTTTTAATCTTCCACTTCACTGTTGGCCACTTTTTGCCCATTTGATTTTTCTTTTTCCGTTCCTCTTGGCTTTAAATTGTCAAAATTAGCATGTGCTTCATTTTCTGGGCAAGCACACTGGGCATGTAATTTCTCATCCATTAACAGATCTTTGCCAAAAAAATAAATAAAACACAGAACTCACTGGCAACAGACTTCTTGAAAACTTTTTGTTCAGTATAAATTGTCTCTGGGAAAACTACTGAGAACAATAGGGTGGGTGCATTAACAAGGCCAAGGGGGAAACTATTTATAATTTCCTCTTGGAAAGCTTTAGAGCAGTGTGTTATTATCATCATATCCTGTGGTGGCTCTGCTTCAACATAGAGGAGATCAGGCTCCCCCCTCCCACATCACTTATCAGGGACAGATTGAAAGTGGCAAATGTGGGACGGTGCAGAATCTGGGCTCACCTGTCATAGTCCTGGATGACATTACCCACTGCCCAGATGGCTGCCAGGTACTCGTTGTAGCCGTCAGGGTTGATGTAGTGGAGGGACTGGGGGGTGCTGGGATCCCCGTTGGAACCTGTGAAGTCGATGGCGATCTGGGCCGGATCCAAGAGAGGACACGGGTCAAGATACAGCGAGTGACTCAGCGATCAGATGCAAACGAGGCATTAAAAAAGACATAATCAAATGAAACCATCGATTTTACTTATAAGACGGTAAAGACAGTAAGAATGGCCTGTGCAAATTGTAAACATGCAGTAAATAAAAGAACATCTTATGTCTGACGTTTCCAGACTCACAGTGAAGTTGAGCTGACACCCCCCCATGATATAATCCAGAAAGGTGAACTCCTTCACCACCTGTGAGAGAAAACGTTATGCTCACTGTGTTCTGGGAAGCAGGAAAATGAAACTCAAGGTCTAAGAATGAATCACAGACAAAAGAATACACCGACTGACACAGAGGTGGAGTCGGAGTTTGAGGTGGGGGTGGAGATGGAGATGGAGGTGGGGGGAGATGTCCTCAGGTTTCTGACTAATTACCTGGCAGCGCTTGACAGAAATCACCCCGGAGTTTTTATAGTTCCTCTTCCTTAACTTTTTCGGGTTAACGCACTCGAGCTCAACCTGCAAGTGAGAGAACCGGTCGCAGTTAAATAAATCACAGGGGCCGACTCCTCGGCGGAGTTGGAACCGAACACGCAAAGGGTCTCACCGGGGAAACATGAGTGCCCATCTGCATCTCCGCCAGCGTGGTTTTGAGGCTCCCGATCAGGTCGTGGGAGCCGTTGATGCGATGGTCGTAACAGTCGACCTGAGGTCAGACAGAGACATCGCCTTTGATGGGTGACACCATTTTTCTAAAGCCATCACAAACATTTCTGCTGATACTGATACTAACATTTGTTTCCAGTTTAATTAAAAAGCAGTATTCATTTTAAGACTACTGTTCATGGATAAAAACGGTTTTAACAACTTGGAGTCACCAACGAAAGTTTCATCATTTAATAAGCGTGAACTTGGTCAACTACCAGTCAAACGCTACAATAAATAACAAAGATCACAATTTACAGGCAAAAGTAACCAGTGACATTTACTACCAATGTGAAGCAGTAACTAAAAAGTAGAGTAAAAAGAAAACAGCAAAAAACGCACACCTTAATTTACTGACGTCATTAATCGTGCATGCTCACACATCGCTTATCCAGCCAGGGGAGGGGGGCACTCCTTTGTTTTAGGTTTAAGATGGAAAGAAAAAAAAAATAGAAAGCAGTTACAGTTTGCACTATTAGTATGTTAGAGCAGCGGGGTCCATCAAGCCAAAAGAAGCTGATCTAAAAAATAAGAGGAAGAAAGAAATCTACTGTAAAACAACTCAGAACATTCTTCGGGGGGGGGGGTTTAAGGAAACAAGTTATGTTAATAGGCTGCAGATTGGGAAAAAATAAAAAAAAAACAAAACAAAACAACAGAAAAAAACCCTATTTACCTTTATAGGCTTCTCCACGTCTCCTCCGCACAGAGATCGTAACGAGATGCGGAAGGGTATCCATATCGGGTTCAGGTTGTTGTAGACGACCTGCGCACAAAGGTCAGAGTCAACCCTAGGTGTGTGATTATTTAGGGCCACGGGGGAAAGCTGTGGGTGAGTGTCCCTACCTCTGTCCTGTGAGCCAGCTGCCATCCTGTCTCTGTCAGCCTGAAGATCTCCAGGAATGGGTCCGACCACCACAAGTACTGAACAACCACACCCCATTAATCACCTCCAGCACTTACAGGTATGGCGAGGAAATTAGAGGGGAGTTCAAAATATACAGAACCACAAACTCAGACCTAAAATGACGATTTATTACCTTTTTGTCCAGCCTGCGGGCCGACACTTCGAAGTCTGCCACTCTGGAGTCTGTTATTTCTTCAGCGCAGATCTGGTATTAAAAAATAAAAAAGAATCAAAATTCTTCTATTTTTTTGTTCTTCTCAGAACCCAGAAATTGTGGAAATTGAGATCAATGAACGGCACAAAGCACGTTCGTGTTTTTGTCTTGGAGCCGTGGCCCCGTAAACTGCTGTTATAGTCAGGGGAGAGAAGCAGTCAGCTAATGAATCCTCTGGAGTCTGTCCAACAGTAAGGATGTATGATGCGTAATAACATAACTTTATTTGTATGTCATGTAGAGATGAGCTGAGGAAACCTACATTCAATGACATTCAACTGTAATCTCTCATTAAAAAATGTAGTAATTGGGCCCTAAATTCAGTGCTTTGTAAAGGCCCCTCAGGTGTGTACAGTCTAACTGTCCCTGCTGCTGAGCACCCCCCCCCAGCATGAAGCTGCCATCTCCTGTCCCTGCAGAGGATTTCTGAATACTTTCTGACTGAAGCTGCATTGGTGCATATGAAAAGTGATACAATATTTTTTACAGCCTAGTGCTGCTCTATAATAACAAGAAGATCTCTTAAGTCATAGGAATCGGTGTCATTTTTCCAGGGTTTTTGGTTCCAGGCAGTTTCAGTGTATAGGAAGTCAGCTTTAGCTGTGTCAAACCTCAAGTTGAACTCGGAAATGAGACCTGTGTACCTGCTTGTGTCAACCTCATTAACACACATTAACCTTTAGATCGAGCTTCATGTTTTGTGCATTAAAAAACAATAGCGAGAAGCTCGATCTTTTATTTTCTGTTCTTCTGTTCAGTGTGTCTCAGCCACAGCTGGGGCCAAACCTGTCACCTCCATACATCTTTCAGAGAGGAGGTGGAGAGTCCACTCACCGTGATGGTCCCGCGACCCGCAGGCCTCCTGTTCTTCAGTTGCAAAGGCCGGGTCACCACCCTGCTGGAAACAATCTGGACACAAAAAACACAGCCAGCGTCACCGGACAAGGAAAAGGCGGGAGGAGCAGGGAAGCTTTTCCTATAAAGCCGCCACAAGGCGAAGCTCACCTGGCCCAGGGAACATTCAAACTCCCCCAGGAAATCATCATCACTCAGGTCGTAGGTGTTGTTGTCAATGTCGTAGACTTCGAACTTCAGCCTCTGCACCATCTCGAAGAAGTAGTCGATGACGAACTTCTTGGCAAACTTCGGATTCAGGCAGTTCAGGATCATCTCCGTGCGGCCGTACTGAGGAAAATCAGCACGTAATGCAAAGGTCATGTCAGAAACCAAATTTAATCCAACTAAAACCCCAGCGGTCCACCTGGAGACCTCAATCCACAACCTGATACAGACCTCATACCAGTGGGAGCCCGAAGTGTTGATGTACAGGACGCACAGGGGGTCGGACTTGGAGAAGACATCCATGTCCAGGAGGTTCTCACAGGAGATGGTCAGCTCCACCTTGGTGGCCAAGGGGGTGGGTCCCAGCACCGGGGCCCCAGGCGAGGCCATGGCAGCTCGTCGCACTAGGGACAACCGCACAGGTGCACCGCGGTTATTTAACACAGGTATCGGACACAAGTCCAGGGTTCAGGCGCTTGTGCTGAAGGTTTCTGAAACACAACATTTCAGAAGGAGACACACCTCATATCTCTGCTCAGTTGTACGGATCCCTGAGATTTTTTTACACTTATATTTTCATAATTTTTCCCAAAGTGAAATTTTAATACAGGACTTGTCACATGTGAAGGAGTATTTTTTACTTTTAAATAAGTAAATGTTTCTTCCCCCTTTGGATAATGTACAGTCAGTTCATGTCATAATAAAATGATGTCAGTCTGGCAGCAGCAGGTCGCAGTGGGGTTTTTTCTGTGGTAATAAATCTCCCGTTGATCCACCTTTTGGTTCAGGGCTTATACACACAGACACAGACACAGACACAGACACACACAGACACAGACACAGACACACACATACACACACACACACACACACACACACACACACACAGACACAGACACAGACATAGACACACACAGACACAGACACACACACACACACACACAGACATAGACACACACACACACACACACACACACACACAGACATAGACACAGACATAGACACAGACATAGACACAGACATAGACACACACACACACACAGACACAGACACACACATACACACACACACACACAGACACAGACACAGACACACACACACACACACACACACACACACACACACACACACACAGACACACACAGACACACACGGCGTCTGGATTCAGACACATTTTGCGGCAGTGGAACATGCGGCGCCTGATGCGGCAGCACCAGGACCAGCAACCGCACCGGTCTCCTCAAAAGACGCTCCCTCCTTCATTTCAGCACCGAACTCACGCACACACACACATTTACCTGTCCGCCCGCCGAACAGTTTAATCCGCCTCCGCCCGCCGACCGGGTTAATCTGTCTCCGCCCGTCGAACAGTTTAATCCGCCTCCGCCCGCCGACCGGGTTAATCTGTCTCCGCCCGTCGAACAGTTTAATCCGTCTCCGCCCGTCGAACAGTTTAATCCGTCTCCGCCCGCCGGCGCTCGCTGACATGTAACGTTTACGTGACAGGAACAGCTGGGAACCGGGGCGGAGCCGCCCGTCTCCACGGGACAGCGGACCCACCTGCTCCGGCCGCTCCTCGGCCCCACGCCCCTGCTCTCCGAGGGGATGATAATGTTTAACCGCCCTTCGCTCGCGTCTGCTGAGGCTGAACGGAGATCGTGACTCTGCGCCGCGGAACAACCGGGGGACGTTGGGGCGGAACGTTCACGAGAGTCGGTTGTTTCTAGTCGACTGCGTGCGCGGGGAACACACCCCCTTCCGGGTTGCGTCCAAGAGCTACAGCGTTACGAAGCCCCGCCGACGTCAGGTCAGTCGTGAGCCGCTCCTGTGTGACTGGTTTTAATCTGCCTCTGTTCCGCTCCTCTTAAAATTAGATGTCTGTAAAAACGTCCATGTACACGAACAGTGTGAGCGTGTGGGTGTGTGGGTGTGTGTGCGAGTGTGCGTGTCGCTTTTGCAACGTTTCCCGTTCGTGCTCTTGAACGCTCCCTGTTTCTCTTCACTATAAGTGTGAGATTGCGAGCAGTGCCCAGGTGACTGAGTCCGTGGACCTCGGAGCCGATGGCTGGGAGACTATTGACGCGGGTCGTGGGCAAGATCTTAGCCCCGGCGTCCGGGGCAGGAGGCGCCGTGGCCAGGGGGACACACCGGCCCTGGTGGACCGCGTCCAGGAGGACCGCCGCCGCTCTGACCGTAAATATCCCTGCGCTTTGCTCCCCCGGTGTTGTTAACGTGTAGAACGCTGCTGCCAGATGCCGCCAGATGTCGGGGTCCGCTCAGCGGCTGCTCCTGTGCTGATGTAGGTGAAGGGGCAGCAGACATAGAGGCGGCTCAGTCAGAAGCGGGTCAGAGGACCGGGTGTGACTTAACTGAACTCACTCCACTCTGAACAGGACATTGACCCCCCCCCCTCCCCGGTCCTCCCGGGGTTACCTGGGGGCGGCTCAGGCTGGTGGCTGAAGAACAACAACCAGCAGCCAGAGACCAATCTAACTCCTCCTCTCCTGTCTCCTTCTGACCCCTGTCTCCTTTCATGTCTCCTGTCTCCTTTCTCCTCTTCTCCTCGTCCCCTCCTGTCTCCTGTGCACAGAGAGGAGGAGCCTCCTTGATTCTGGGGCTCCCAGCCCTCTCCTACCTGGGCTACGAGGCTTATCAGCGGGTTCAGAGTTCAGCCGTGCTCCACGCTGACGGAAAAGGTAGTCGTCACACGAGCCAATCGCAGCAGCTCAGCGATGGCATCAGAAACTACACATATTTGCTCTGCGCATTTAGAGCCGCTACAGATAGAAAATACAGCAGCTGCAGTCAGCTCTGAAGTTCTCGTCAGCACCTTCTGTCCTCTCTTTGGTCCACGGTCAAACTTCGCATCGTCCTGAACGTTTAAAACTGTTCCGGGTTCAGCCTCACCTGCCCCCGTCCTCACCTGGTACGGGTCTTCACAGAGACCGTCGGGGAATGAAGAGGGGTTGCTGTGTTTTAAGTCCCAGTCTGGAGTTTATACAGTTTAATATCTGTTCAGGTGCAGATGTAGCAGATCAAGGACTGATTTACAGTGACTTTATGTCCAATGAGCTTCCTGCAACAGGGGCCCCAGACCTCCGGGGGCCCTCGACCTCCAGATTTACTCTACTCTGTCTCCGTCTACATTATTTGATTAATTGCACATTTGTTAGCTCTTAGCACCACTGAAGTATAGTAGCATCTAGAACTTGTCCTCCATCCTCCTTGTTGTGGCCCTGGTCTCACAGAGCGACTCAGGAACCTGGTTCCAGGACCTTTTTATTGTTCTAGTTTATATTTGTTTGTTGAAATCTGTTTTGTTTTGTTTTTTTGTCTGAGGATTAGTCAAAAACTGATTTTGAGATTTTGAAACTAACAAACATTCACATTTCAGATGCTGGTACCAAATATAGCCACAGTTTCTGAAAAAGTCAAATCTGTGTAGAGAAACTAAAAAAACCTGCAGTAAGAGCATTCTCTGATTGGTTCTCTGACTGGTTCTCTGACTGGTTCTCTGACTGGTTCTCTGACTGGTTCTCTGACTGGTGTTGCTAATGTGGTTCGTGCCCCTGCAGAGGAGGTTTTGGAGCAGGCCGACTACCTGTACAGCTGTGCGGAGACGGAGAAACTCTACCAGCTGCTGCTGCAGTACAAGGACAGGTGAGGACATGGCTCCGTCCCTCTGCAGCAATAACCTATTTCTCCCTGCTCTCACTTCTCAGCGTTTTTCTATTTCTCCCTCTGGTGTCCTCCGACCGTCACTGGGCTGTTTGGTGCCTTTTATTGTTTCTCTGATATTTCTGTCTCCGCTGATGGCTTCATGCAGAACGGTAGAATGCATTTGACCTCTGCCAGCAGGGGGCACCAGAGTAAAAGCTAACACATCCCACATCTGTAACATGAGAGGTGGACAGTACTAACAGCTGGGTCGCATCTGTCCCATGTCCATCCAGTGCCGACGCGGAGTTCCTGTGGAGACTGGCCCGGGTGTCCCGGGATATGTCCCTACTGCCCAAAACGGACGCCGAGAGGAAGAAGCAGCTGACGTCCGAGGCCTTTGAATACGCCAAGAGGGCCCTGGAGAAAGATGACGGGTGTTTCGCGGCACACAAGGTAAGAGCCCTCAACCATCACCCCCCGGTCCCCTCCCTGTTTTCTTTACCATCATATGGAGTGGATGTTTTTCTCTTTAGAGCTTTTATCAACTACAGCTGCAGTCGTAAAACTGGATGTTTATGTTTTAAAAAGGCCTTTAAACCCTCAGCTTTGTTCCCCTCCTTACGCAGTGGTACGCCGTGTGTCTCAGCGACATCGGGGATTACGAGGGGGTAAAGGTGAAAATTGGGAATTCGTACATCATCAGGGAGCATCTGGAGGTGAGAGGACCTCGGGGTCAACGTGGTGTCATCAGCATATCGCTTTTACCAGCACTCTGAAGTGCAAAAACAAAAATGTGTCTTTTCTTTTTTTTTTTTCTTTTAGAGAGCCGTGGAGCTGAATCCCAAAGATGCCACCTCCTTGTTCATCTTGGGTTACTGGTGAGACTTTTTTTTTTTTTTTTTAAACACACAAAGTTAAATCTGGACGGGAGCTTAGACGCAGCCAAGTCTGTTGTAGACCTGGGTGTTTTCTTCCCAGTTTCTGCTGAGGTTACAGGACCCGACGCTGGCATTGGAACATTGTCATTACTATTGGGGAGGCGTGAAGACTCTGCAGAACAATATTGTTGGCAAAAATAATCCAGTTATCTATTTGTTGCTGAAAAGATGTAAATGCGCACTGGGTGTAAACTAGATGGGAAAAAAAAACTGTGTAAAAAGTGTTAATCTTTTTCATATGTTCTTTCAAAGGGGGAAAAAATACTATTGCTGTTTAACGGCAAAAACTCAAATTTCTGCTTTCCACCAGAGGTTTGGAGGGACAGACTCAGGTCCGGTGTCTGTTGTGCACTGGACCGTTGGTTCAGTGGCTGCAGTGCTACACAGGAAGCGCTGTGGTCTCTCAGGTTGAATGAACAGGAACAAATGTCTGCGTCTCATCCAAACTGCCACAGACTGGGTGCTGGGACTGACTCAGGGTCTGAAGACGCCGACCGTGCAGTGACCGTGTCCCCAGTTCGAGTTGGGCCTGTCTTATCAAAGACAAAATGCCAGAACTACTACGGGGGCCTAAATCAACAACAATGGCTCAGCTCCATTACGAGTCCCAAGATGCTATTTCAGTGAGCCAGTCTGCACAGGGCCAGGAAGCCAGTTGATATAAATGGAAGGCAGTTGTCAGTGATGTTAATGCTCCACCCGCGTGTTTGCGTGTAAACGGAGCTGCGGGTTGTTCTGTGTTCTGCACATGGCAGCTTTAAGGCTTTTGCTCATGTCCTGTCTTTCTCAGGTGCTTTTCTTTCGCTGAGCTGCCGTGGTATCAACACAAGGTGGCGGCTGTCATTTTCTCATCGCCGCCTGTCTCCACGTACGACGAGGTGAGGACTCCTCTGTCTTCCCCCTGCTTGTCTTCTCTTCTGCTCCTCGCTGCAGCGACTGAAGTCTAAACGGCCTCAGGCTGAAAGGACCTCGGACAACTGTCTCTTTGGTTTTAGTTTTGGAGTCACAAGCACCTTTCTAACCAGAGCCGTGTTTCTCTGTCTCTTTCAGGCTCTGGAATTCTTCCTGAAAGCAGAGGAAGGTAAAATGCTGCATACTAATGAACCCAGCAAGGCAGCCGCTGAGGAACAGCTGAACTCCAGCTGGCTGCAGCTCAGAGCCTTAGAGAAATCAGGACTGCACCATGCTTGTGTTTTATTTAAATGTCTAAAAATTGCTCATCCGGCTTGACTTTCTGCTTGTTGATTCTCCTCAGTTGATCCCAACTTCTACAGTAAAAACCTACTGATGCTGGGAAAGACCTATATGGCCATGAAAGACAAGCAGAAAGCAGTGCACTGGTTGACCAAAGCTAAAGAGTACCCGGCCCACACACTGGAAGACAAAGAGGTGGGTGCACTGTAATTATTCTACTGCGCTTACATGAGGAGGATGTTGGTTGGTGATGTATGAGCAGTACGTGCCAATGTGAAACCTACTCAGTGGGTTCACAGTTCTTTTGTTCTTCCGTAAAGGTCTGTAAAGAAGCCGCTGACCTCCTGAAGAAGCTCGGATGAAGCTTCGTCACCACAGAGTGGAAGATGGTGCCTTGCAGGACTTGTAGACTGTTAATAATCGCTAACAATTATCTTTTTATGACTTTGGAATTATTGATATGTCACTTATCTGTAATAAGTGACCTTGCACATAAAAATCACTCATGCCTTTGAGATAATGAGCCTGTGTCCGAATGTCCAGTCTGTAAATTTAAACTCTGCTTGTAAGTACAAATCTAGGATCTACCGTCCATCATCGGTCTCCGCATCAGTCTGCTCAAGCAAACAACACATTTTGTGTTCTTAAGGGATAAAGCTGCATATTGTAAATTAAACTTTTAGAACTTCTGCATGTTTTAATCAAGAAATGTGACCAATTTCACCATCAACCTGTCTGTATGATTACAGTTGACTAACAAGTAGCAGGATCTTTCAACTCAGTAAATGTTACTTAAGTTTTATGCTGTTCACTGGAATACAGTATGTTGTTTTGTTTTTTTTAAAAACTGACTTTAGTAAACTTGATTCAAAGCAGCTGTAGAAACAGTCAGATCCATTTATTGAATACAGCTCTTTCCAAAGGCAAAACCCAGTCAAAGCAGAATTGATCAACCCGATGCGCTTCAGTTCACTTTTCTCTCAGAACAGGTTATGTTGTGAATCAAGAGCAGAAGGCCCCTAAGCACCCCCCCCCCAAAAAAAAAGCAGGCATGGTCATGGAGGGGGTTTCTTCACTTATTTATTTGTATCTCATAAATCCATCTCTCTTCATTTAAAATGGGTGAAAGCAGATTAAAAATGAATCTTCTATACACATCGTCTCCAGTAAAGGGGCATTCTGTACAGTGTAGTTGGTGTTTACAGTGTGTATCTACACGTGATATGTTACAGGCTGGACACGTTTCAGGCGGCCTGGACCGTGGCCAGCACAGTTGGAAGTCACCTGCCTTGCCATCACATACTGAACTGATGAAGGGCATTTTGACTCAGCTTTGCTCTGTGGGGAAGCACCTGTCCAGGTGATGTCTAACCTGGTCCCTGGCTACGGCAAAGGCAACCCGAAACGTCCCATCTATGATAAGAACAAAGGCATCACAGATTTCCATCAATGGAGCGGCGGCTCGTGTAATTAATTATAATATTTAAGTACTTTATTTTCTTTCATTTTCTTTATACAACGAATATTCACATACAATTGATTTTCTTTGATTACAGGTTTCTGTTCAAAAGGAAGCTCAACGCTGAGCAGTGTGAGCTTCACTCAGAAGTTGGTTCCTTCAGCTTCAGTTCTCATTCGGTCATTCGGTCATCCCTCTGAACACACGTTATATACACAACTCAAAACTTGACTGATCCTCCAAAAAAAAAAAAGATTCAAGCAGCTTCTCTACAATTTCCCCAAAAAAAAAAAAAGCAGGCATGGTCATGGAGGGGGTTTCTTCACTTATTTATTTGTATCTCATAAATCCATCTCTCTTCATTTAAAATGGGTGAAAGCAGATTAAAAATGAATCTTCTATACACATCGTCTCCAGTAAAGGGGCATTCTGTACAGTGTAGTTGGTGTTTACAGTGTGTATCTACACGTGATATGTTACAGGCTGGACACGTTTCAGGCGGCCTGGACCGTGGCCAGCACAGTTGGAAGTCACCTGCCTTGCCATCACATACTGAACTGATGAAGGGCATTTTGACTCAGCTTTGCTCTGTGGGGAAGCACCTGTCCAGGTGATGTCTAACCTGGTCCCTGGCTACGGCAAAGGCAACCCGAAACGTCCCATCTATGATAAGAACAAAGGCATCACAGATTTCCATCAATGGAGCGGCGGCTCGTGTAATTAATTATAATATTTAAGTACTTTATTTTCTTTCATTTTCTTTATACAACGAATATTCACATACAATTGATTTTCTTTGATTACAGGTTTCTGTTCAAAAGGAAGCTCAACGCTGAGCAGTGTGAGCTTCACTCAGAAGTTGGTTCCTTCAGCTTCAGTTCTCATTCGGTCATTCGGTCGTCCCTCTGAACACACGTTATATACACAACTCAAAACTTGACTGATCCTCCAAAAAAAAAAAAAGATTCAAGCAGCTCGCTGCAGTTTGCAGTGGCCTGAAGAAAAAAAAAACAAAACAAAAACACAGAATGGCCTGACACTGCCAAAGCTGCGTTCGCCTGTTTTTAGACCACAGACTGAAAGAATAACTTGTCATTTAGAAACAATGGTGTAAGACGTGAAGTTCTGAAAAAAAGAGGAAGGGCCCACTGGTGCATGGGGGGGGGGTGCAAAAAGCACACACAACATACAGCATTGCAGTGCATGATGGGGCCTGCAGCTGTGCCCGTCTCCAGCTTCGCCGTGGAAGGTTTCCCCACGCCACTCACTCTCCAGTCTGTGGCTCCCAGGTGTCTGTTTTTCCCTGCAAACAGCCTCAACTTTACCATTTATAGCCACTGATCTTTATGGTACAACGGCCATCACATCTCAGACCAAAACCTGGACATGATACTCAGCATGAGCTTAATGAATCAGTGTTTGCTCTCAGGAGAGAGGGCTCAGCCCTGTGGCTTGAGTTTTGATGTTCTGTGCTGCTAAATAGCAGATACACACTATGTGACAGAATCGTTACTGACCCAGTTAATACTTTCAATAGCCCCAAATTTCAGACATGCACTGAACTTTTTAATTTTCCCTGGACAGTTGTGTTTCTGTGCAGTATCTGTATACGTCTGTATACTGTACGCTGCTTTAATTCATTCAAGAGCCTAAATTTTAGAAAACACTTCCTGCCATGATAATGACATTAATACTGGGAGTGTTATATAGAACATTGGTTGGTAATTAGTGAGAAGCTGAGCAGCTCCCGTCGGTACATGTACAGATGTACTGAAAAAGGTACATTCATCTGAACACAATAATGAGAAAACACGACATGGCTAAGAGTGAAATTCACTAAGTCGCCATGTGCCATGTTTTATATTTATGGCTAAACTCTTTTAGGGTGTTTATCTAGTGGGACATCTATAACTGAGGAGTTGAAGTGAATGGGATTTGCATGGTGTCATAAGAGGAACCATGTCTGGTGCTCTGTAAACCACAGCGTCTTCACAGACTGGAGAAATTTTAGTCCGTGGTCAAACCTCGAAGAGGCAAAAGAGAATCTGCCAATTGCACATCAACAGTTGAGCCACCGAATCGGTTCTGGTCGTTTCTGTTGTGACCCTTTTCCGAACAGCTCAGTGTTTAAATGGAAGCTGTGACTCCCTCATCCTTGTGTTTATCTCACTTGCCAAGTGAAGCAGCAGGCTGCAGTCTAAGTGGCCTGGAACATGTCCAGTGTCTCTCTGGATGAATCATCTGCACTATTAACCACAGGCTCCACCGTCACCACACACATACACACACAATTCATTCACTTTAATTTAGAATATTTTCCTTTTCGCCCTCATATTCCTTTTGATGTAGTAGATTTGTCAAGGTTCTTCACACAACCCTATTTTGTTAACTTTGATTCAAATGGGACAATTCAAACGACACCTCCCTTCTCTGGGCTGCTGTCCACACTCCCATCAAGGACCAAACAGTCTGAGAGACTTGTCCTCCACTTCATCTGCTTCGGATCAGTCCATCCTGATCAATGGCGGCCAGCGATCCATGTGGAAATGTCCTTGTGTGTGGTGGTGGTGGAAGAGGCAGCCATGCAAGCACAAAAAATCTGCAGGAGTTACTATGGGTCCGATGGCATAAAAAGAAATCCGGGCACCAGACCCCAATACTACTCTTGCCTTTTAAAAGCCCTATAGAACTAGAGCTTTAGAAGTCGACCACACTTCTATAAAATCCTCTCAAAAGCACTTTTTCTATTTTAAAAAGCCAGCCAGCAGTGGGGAGGAAATTAAAAATATCCATGATTTCTGTTATTAAACAAGAGCAAAAAATGCTGAAATGCTTGCATATCTCATGATGGGATATCATATAATGTATAAGGGCAAGGGAACCAGACTGCAGCAAAAATGACACTGCAAATTAAGATTTGGTTTAAAATGAGAAAATAGCTTATATACATTGGTGGTTATCTTGTGCAATTTTTTTTTTACTTTGTTTTACTTGACTGATTTAACAGCGATGGGGAGGGAGAGAAACACAAGGACTCGTCTCTTTATTCTTGGCCAAATCCTTCTGTCTCCTCGATGGCAAAGAGCAGCTTCTCTTTCAGCTGCTCGAAGCTTTTGTAGGGAGGCAAGTCCAGACGGTTAAAACTGAAAGACCAAGAGGGAGGAACAGGGGTGAGCATAAAGACACTTAGAAAAACACTCACTGCTTATAAACCCTGTTCCCGACTGTTACTTATTACTTCTAGTGTTTTTATCCTGTGTCACGCCATCGAGTCCATTATTATATAATCAGAATTCTAATCAGCTACCACTCTGGGGGGGGTGAATCCCATGAATCGGAGGTAGAGAGCTGTACTCACCACGTGTGGCTCCGAGGAAGCCACGTGTCTTTCCCCACCTTCTCGATGCAGAACTTCTGGGGCCCGTTGCTCCCTGCAAAACATAACAAAAGGAGGCGTGAGAAGTGTGTTAGAAAAAAAAAAACAAAACAAAACACACACACACACACACAGCCCAGACCAAGTATTTGGAAATTTAAAATAGTGGAATAGTGGATTCTACACTAAAGTACAGTCTCTGCTCTGGAGGAACTGTGTGGGAGATGTAGAGCAAAAATCCATCTGAGAAAGATAAATTTACAACTGCACAAGTTCAGAACTCTCTCCAGGATGGAGGTGGACATGTCTCCTAAGACAGGATGAATGCTGAGGTTTACAGGAGCACCCTGAGCTCGGATTGAATTAAATGAATCAAAACTCGACAGATGACATTTCATCTTTCAGCAGGACAACGATCCTAAAAATATTACCGAAGTAACCACAGAGCTTTTCAGGGTGAAGAGGCGGAGGAACCTTGACCGGCCAAGTCAGTCGCCTGATCTCAGTCTGACTGATCTCAGTCCACCTGGTGAAGACCAGACTAAAGGCAGAGAGACCCCCCAAAAACAGGAACTGAAGGAAGCTGCAGTGAAGCTCTGGGAGGAAATCACCAGGGAGGATACAGAGAGTCTGCTGACATGTGTCAGTCAGAGACCTCAGTCACTGACTGCAAAGAATTTCTCACTAAATATTTATGATGATGGTTTTGTTTGACTGTATGTGCATCTGTCCAATTACTTTTGAATCCCTTGAGACCTGGCACTTTACTGTAGTCTTCATTGTGTTATTTCAGATTCAGTGTGCTGTAGCTCAGAGTCTGCAGAACAAAAGGTGTGCAACTGTCCAAATACTTGTGATCTGCAGTGTGTAACAGCATGTGTATAGTATGTATGTGTCACTCTTGGCGTCTGAGTGGTTTTGTGGTTACGGTGTTACTCTTTGTGTGCGTCCATCACTGACCCATGAGCTCAGCGAAGCCACCCAGAGGAAGCCTGCAGGTTCCTGTGACAAACTGCATGAGCCGCAGTCGCACTTCGTTGTCCACTTCTTTCACCAGCTGCAATGGAGGAGGTGACAGCAAACACACCAATCTGTGACACACACTACTGACCAAACAGACACACAAGGGCCCTGACAAACCCGGATGCTACTGGAACCTTCTGTTCCTCTTATATAGAAACACAGTGTGTGTTCATGCTGGTGTGACAGTACCTGCCAGAACCAGATGATCTGTTTGCTGTTCCTGGTGTAGTGACGATACACAGTGTTCCTCTGCCAGTCCTGCAGGTCCACCTCCTGCATGCCACACAGCATCACCTGGATCACAAACACACACACACGAACACATACATACACATATGCAAATGACATGAAGAAAAATAGGGAACACCAACAGAACCAGAATCTTATGTTCATGGGGGAATTCACACACAAAAAGAGAGAAGAGAGAAATTTTCTTCTCTGGTCGACTGCATATAGTAGGGAGTTTATTAGGATGAAAATAAATAGCGCTGCTCACCTCCAGCTCCTTCTCATCAAAGTACTGGAGCCACTGAAGTGGAACCACCTCATTGAACCCATCCAGGAAAGCTTTGGTCTGACCCTCTACCCCCCTGGAGAACCTCCACTCTGCCATTAGACTGGAAGCCACACAGCAAGAAATCTACTTGGTATGTTTCAAAAACAACTGCTGACTAAACACGATTTTGAGAGGACAGAGGTGACAGCTGTTACGATAAAAGAGAAGTTACACTGAACCTGATATACTCCTCCTTGTTCTCCTCAGTGACGAGGACATTGGCCCCGTCAGGTTTGAGGTCGTGAGAGGTTATCTTCCCCAGGATCTCCATGTCCACTGAGAAATACATCTCCAGACCGCACTCTTCAATGTTGTTGTCCCTGCGGAGACATGAGATAGTGTCGCTGTCACAGAATAATTGAGGGCCAACAGCTCATTGGTCCAAAAGGGATTATTAATCTGAGTAATGTGCCTGTGCTGGAGACTTGCCTGCTTCTGTGTATTTATAACTGTTCTTGCATTTTCTCTTATCTCCTACCTTCTGTTGTCCTGTACCCCTGTGTGACATCTGTCCTCTTTCCAGGTCTCTGGTTGGGGTCCCAATGTTTTCTCATCCCAAAATCCTCACTCCAAAGACTTTTACACTTTGTCCTAAAACTTATTACTCTAAATATGTACTTAGTATTAGATGTTATATGATGTTGTGAACTTTACATAGTCCTGTCCTACTACTTCTCCAAGTTTTTTTTTCTATTAATGACATGTGAGGGATCCCTCCTCTGATGCTCCTCCTGAGGATTCTCCATTTTTTCCCCTGTTAAAAGGTGTTTTATTGTGAATTTTTTCCTTAATCAAATATGATTTCAAAGGACCTGGTCTTGTCTTGTCTAGATGTTTAATCAAAGCCACAGTTTGGTTATTGTAGTCAAGACCAAAAAAAACTTTTGGTTCTGGTCTATTTAAGCTTCACACACAGTTAATAAGAAGGAGGTAAAGGTTTTCAACATAAAGCTTCTTTAAATCTGCATTAACAGCTGCCTAAATAAATCGCCCCCCAAGCATCGACAGGTTAGGTGTGACAGACGACAATGGCCCTCCAGGTAGGGGTCAAGGGACCATGAGAGGAACAGGGGAACCCTCTGGATAATCGCATTAAGAACACACATGTTGCTCTTAATCAAAGGCTCCACATAGAGTGAAATGCTGCGATATTCAAAACTGTCAAATCAACAATAATAAACTGGCTTTTTATCTCTAAAATGCTTGACAGTAATGCGATCACTGGTGTTAGGATGTCCGTTTTCCAGTCGTCTCTCTGCTGTCGACTGATCAAACACATAAACAAAGACGGCTGTGCAGACAGAGGACTCAAATTACCTGATCCATATGAGTGAGTTGTAGAACTCTGGGTCAATGGACTCAAGGTCCTTGAGGATGAGCTTCTTGTTCAGCATGCGTTTGTAAAAAGGCAGAGAGAAGCCTGTGTCGATGAACTTGCCATGGAAAAGGGCCTGTCGAAATAAAGAAGAGAGCAAAAGTAAATTATACTGTGCTGGTAAATCTGAAAGAATGAATGTAAAAAGACTGCGTACAACCTCTAATAACTAGAAAGAGTCTGGTCTAGACTTGCTCTATATGAAAAGTGCCCTGAGATAACATCTGTTAAGGTACAGCGCTATATATATAAAACTGAATTTAATTTAATTTAACCTCACAGTGTATTTCTGTTTGTAACAAAATCAAATTTTTAACAGCTTTTTTTGTTTTGGCATGTTTGATCAAATCGTGTTTTGTGGATACCCTGAACATGTTAAAAGTAAAAATAATAAAATTTCTCTTATTCTGTCTGCTTGTGTGGGCAGTGTGTGAGCTTGCCATCGCAATGAAGCGGCCTATGAAGCAGAAGTAGGACAGGTGGTCTGGGTTGATGGCCGACGCAGGGTTGATCTGCAGACAGTAGTTGCTCTTCCCAGCGTACTCAAACAGACAGTACATGGGGTTCAGCACCTCATGGGACAACAAGAAGAACCACTCTCTGAAGAGCGAGGTGTATCAGAGTGTGTGGTGGGGTTGTGCATCAGAACAGGAACAGAGGAAGAGATGAAAGGAGGAAAAGACGGAGAATGAGAAAGGGGGGGGGCACACAAAAAGGCACACATGATCAGTAACTGCTTACACTTTTCAAAAACTACACACACAAAATCTAAAATTCATATTCTACTATTTTTATTGTCCATGTTACCGGGCTAAGCCACCGTAGTCGAGACCCTCCTCGCCTCTGAAGATAACGTAGAGTCTCCTCCTCAAGTCATAAGGCTTGAGGGCCATAATCTACATGACCCAGAAAACACACAGAATCAGCTCAAGCAATGCATCAGCATCATGAAATGTAAAACTGTCTGCGCTGTCTAATATTAGTTTAAATTGCCACAGGAAAGTGGTCGAAGGAGCCTCTTACTTGCTGGAAAGAGTCTTCAAACAGCGTCTGTCTGGAGACGTTGATCTTCACATGGCTCGGGAGAGCATTGGACTGAGGAAATGTGGGATGCATCATTAATGCATGAAAAATAAGATTACGATGTCTAACTGAGAGCAAGACACAGAGCGATGGAGGAGGACGGAGAAATTAACTACCTGGCACAAGTAGCGAAAATGGGCCAGCTTCCATCTGAAGCTGCGTTCATAAGCGATCTGAGGCCCTTTAGTGCTGAGAAAAACAGGAGTTAAAAGTCAACACATAGCAAGTATATCCTGACAACTTATTCAGTGTTTCTATATGGGAGAGAATAGTTGCATCTTCATCATATAATGAAAAAAATGTAGTGCATGTGAAATATGCTGTGGTTTGTTCTCATGAAGAGAGAATGTATTAATTTCCCTGAATCACCTTGTTTAAAATAACAACTTCAGATTAAATATGAGTGGGAGGCATTTTATTTCACAATCATTTTCCTGTACCTTACTTTAACTATTTTTCCATTTGCTGAATTGAATTACAAAGTGACTCCATCTGTTGCTAGTATTCATATTTTATAAACTACACATCAGCTCACGTGGCTGCAGGTCCAACCGAACGTAGCCTCTGGCAGGGCCGAGGCTTCAGAAACACATGAACCAGTAGGTTATTTTAAAACGGGATCTTACACAGAGGACTTTCCAGTGCGGGGGTCGCTGAATGTGGTGGTCCGGGTGTTGTGATCTACAAAGTAGCGAACCCCTTCCCTTGTGTACCGGATCTCCCAACCTTCAGGCAGAGGATCCTCATTCTGTAGCCTACACACAAACACCCACACACACACACACACACACACACACACACACCCACACACACACAAACACACACACACACACACAAACACACGGGGATATATATACATATAAAGTACATGGACTGATAATGTTAAACATGGGCACTATGTCCAACTATGTCCTGAATCCACAACATTAGAAAACTCTTCAATCTCCTCAGATCTTTGTAACGTACCCAACAGACTTAAACAACCCCCCCTAGATTAATTATTATGGTTCAATGAAGGTGGGGTAAGGGGTTTTCTGGTGCTCGTTGAGGACATACAAATTACTGAAAATTGCTTAGACGATAACCAGCTGCTCTGTCCCTGAAGAGCACATGCTGCTGTATAATATGCTAGAAAATCACTACATACATTTGCATCCAGAAAGCATTCTATTGCTATTGATGAAGGACACGAACTCGTGTAGAACTGTTGCACAGTGAAGTTCATCTCTAAACACTGATATTGAGTTGGACATGCTTCTCATGACAGATTTACCTGGTGGCAAATCAACAAACAAGATGTACTTTGAGATAAAAAGACAATCTGAAGCCTCAGGAAGTGCAGTGATCTGCACATCGCACACGTCCCCCCCCCTCTGGCACACATTTAGTGAACTCACTGAACAGATTTTCTTCACATTACTGGTCCTCAGTGTTATTTAATGGATCCGCAATTCAGTAGACTGAGACTTCAGCCAACACTCAGCAATAACAACACCTTCTGAGGAAGCATCACTTTTACATTATCAGGGGGAACATGCCTTAACTGGTTAATGCTGTACTAAGCAAGATATCAAGACTTTTAATATTCTGTTGTGGTACCAATTGGAGTGACTGCAAACAAGACCAGCAAAAGCACTGGTAAAGAGAGAGAACTCAGAAAGCCGGATGGTATCAATGTGGTGCAGGACAGGAAAAAGCCTATTAACTTCTAGATGATCTTTCACATTTAAAATTATGATCTTTTACCATAAATTCTCTCTTCCTGCCTAACTCCATTAGCTTAACAACTGGTGGCCCAGTTTACTGTACTCACACGGGTTCCTGTGAGTTATGGTGTATAAAACTTATCTTGTGCATTTTATATGTGTTACAAGTACCTACTAACTTTACCACAGTGAGACCATGTTTAGGGAAAAACAGCTTCCATTTTTTTCTACGATGGTTACTCTGAGCTCACCCTTGGGTTCGGGGGTCTTCCCACTGCGTTGTCTTGGTGTTATGGTTGACAAAGTACACTCGGTCATTAGAGTCCACACGTCTCTCTACAGTTGATAAACACACATAAACACAGGAATCTGTAGTTTAACAGACAAAATGGACACCGGGCTCCATGATGTGGCAACACACATCAGATGTGATCATTGTGAGCAGAGACAGCACAGGGAGGATTTACAGGGGAGGAGGTGAAGGGGAGAGTGCACGCAACAAAGTATTCAAATACATTCAGAATAACGCTGATACAACAGAATTAAAAAGCATCTGCGCTTGTTTTAACACATGTTTTTTTGCATGAAAATAGGTATAATGTATACTGATACATTTCTGTGCTTCTCTTACTAACTCCAGGTACCGTACATACTGACACCAAGTGAAAATGTGAATAAGATTCAAAAGAAGGAATGCAGACTCACCCCAACCAGGAGGTAGTGGGCCAAGAGGGTCATTCTCAGCAGACAACATGGATGCCTGGAAACGAGCGATGCACACATAGACATCCATTCAGAAAAAACACCAGGAGGACACAAATCTTGTCAAAAATATCCCAAATACATTGAATATTAAAAAAAACATTCAATAAGAAAAGTGTCAAAAAATTAAAATCGAGACAGGAGAATTGGATAACGTTCCAGATAAAAATTCAACAAGAATGAAAACCTGTGTTTTGATATGTTGGCAGTATGACCTCTGTGGCCGGCTACTGCTCCTGTCTTTTGATTTGTGTTGTAAGCTAATCATCATCAGTGAAGATGACATCACGGCTCAGATCAAAAGGGGGGGGGGGGGGGGGCTCACAAAGAAAACCAGATTAAGGCAGAGGCTGGGGCATGTACGTTTTAAGTCCTGGCAAGGTAAAGCTACCTTTGGCCTAAAGGAGTTGCGCTGCTGTGTTGGGGTGTGAGTTGCGAGTGAGTGGGAATGCAAAACAAACATGCTCAGAGAAATTAAATGAAATTAATTAGGAATGGGAATGGGATGGGATGGGATGGGAAGGACAAATTGTATGTTTCATGTTACATAATGTGTAATCACCATCAGAAGCTGGTCCTATGATTTGTAATCTCATCATGATAAGATGAAAATGACTGGATTACCCCGGCCAATTAGGAAAAAAAATATTATAACATGAGGCAGAGAAAATAAAACTGAGGACAAAAGCATTTACGGAATAAGCCAGTTTATTCTTTACCTTAACACAAGCATGTTATAATTTTAGTGTTTCTGACTTGAAACTTGCTTGAGTTAGGTATCGCAATGTGTGTCATGTCTTTATAGCAAATATTTGTGATTTCTTGTCATAAGGCTGGCAATGCAAAAATCAGGTAATTTTAAATGGGAGCATTTAAATTCTTTAAGAAGTCAATGGAGCCCTTCAGAGTTCTAGATAATAACAGAAGAGTTCTGGGCCAAAATGATACGGGAATATCTGAGCCGCTACAGACTGCAAAAGAAAAGGAAACATCATATGTGACACCGCTATCACCAGAAACTAAATTAATCACAGATGAGTTTTAAAAGTGGTTTCAGTCTGAGCCACACATCTCTGTTTTCTGTAGCACTGGGGAGGTGTTGTGGAATGGTCCAGGCTAAATGCAAACTATTAAAAGTGACGAGCTGATAAAAGCTTACAGCCGAAAGATCCAGTGTGGTCGGGTGACTCAATAATGCATAGGGTTCCCACGGAAAGAACTGTGGTTTTGGAGACTGCCAACATTTATCTTTCATCAGGCCAGGTTGCTTTCTCATAATGAACACCCCCCCCCATTTTAAATGAGGGGATGTTTCATCCCTTGAACAGATTTATAAAGAATGTTAGGGTTCTAAGTTTCACATGGGCAATATTACACTAAAAATAAAAAGTAAGAATGTTGACAAACTCAATTTGTTAGGCAGGAAAACTGAATTTTAAAGTTGTAAATCAAGAAATTTAAACTTTGATTGAGGGGACAAGAGAACAGGTGGTGAGCATTGTCTTACAGAGTAGAGGTATCTCTGGTTAAACTGGTGCATAGCTCCCTGCAGTTGGCTGCGTTGGCTCTGCCACTGCTCAAAGTTGCGAACTGATTCCATAGTGGGACGCTGCCACGTGGTGGTGCGGGTGTTATGGTCCACATAATAGATCCTGCCCCGGTCATCCACTCGGCGCTCCCAGCTGGACGTTGCAATTAACAGGGACACACAGAGACAGGCTTGTAAGATGGTGGCTAATCCAGCCAGGAAAGTCAGAGGTGCACTTTAGAGGTTTTAACATCACAGGTTCTTTTGTTATTTCAACCCGACACTGACTTACAGGACATTCAAATTGAAATAGTTAACTCAGGGGAACTACTTGCAAATTAATTAATTTAAATTCTGTAACTATAAATGATCACCAACCTACCATAGAAACATAACTTCTGCTGGTTGATATCTACCAGACAAACTGAAACTGAACAAATCATTACCTTACACAAACTCTTAGCCTAATCTACAGTAAACTTGGCATGAGTGGAATAATCTGCGCCCAGTGCCCTGAGAAAACTACCCCTTGCTTCATGGGACTCTCAGTTTAAGCAGACAGATGAACCCGGGTTAGGTTTAGTGTTACAGATTCTGGTCAGGGAGCGAGTGTAGGACTGATACTCACCCTGGTGGTAGTGGCTGTGGTCTTTCCCAGGTAGTAGTTCTGGTGTTGTGATCCACATAGTAGGTTCTCCCATGCGGGTCTTTCCTCTGCTCCCATCTAAAAGACACAACCGTTATCGACAATTTGAAAAAAGTAGGCAGAGTGCAAACAAAAAAAAACTTCATAAGGCTGTGCAGTGTTGACATATTATTGTGAAATATGAGTATGTGTATGGGTTTGCCTTATACTTGAAGACAGATTTTGGCCGGGGTGTCACTTCACAATAAAAACCTCATAATGTAAAAATAAGTTTCAACAATACAGTGATATAGAATTAAACAGGAAATGGCTGTTTTTACCCTGGTGGCAGAGAGTCTGAGGCTCCAGCATTGGGAGCCTGCTGTCTGGGCTTTGCCCCCTCTGTGGCTACAGTTCCACCACTACTACTAATGTTGGCCCCACCAGCTCCTGAAGCATTCGTGTCTCCCAGTGCTGGGGAGGAAGAGGGCGATGATGAGGAGGTTGTGATGGTGGTAGCCCTCTGAGTTGGGGAGGTGAATGTGGAGGAAGCAGCGGCCGTGCCATCGGGAGGCTTAGCAGCAGAAGAGGAGGCTGGAGCCTGTGTGGAGGGCGGCAGGGGTTGAGAAGTGCTACTTGGTGCTGTGACGGAGTCTGGCAAGATGGCTTCTCGACTGCAGTCCTCGTGGTCGTCTACAGGGGGCAGCACATCCCTTGTTGTAACCGACGATGGCCCGAGAGCAACATCACAGGACTCCCCGTTGACTACAGGCAAGTCAGAGAAAGACAATGGTGCTTTTGTAACTTCATGGACTAAACTCTTGATGTCAGTGAAGTCTCAAGGAAAATAAAGGCCTTTTAAATAAGTGCCCATTAGCCTAGCAGTCCAAGAACCTACATATGTAGACATTCCTCCAGTTTGCAGCATCTGGTTTATCAGCAAGTGTCTCTGTAAAGGTACACATCCACTGACATACGGAATTTAAGGGTTGAAATGGAAATTAAACTTCTTAACTCAAAACTAGCATCATAAAAACATTGAAAACTATTATTTGGTAACCAGACATCAACCTAAAGAAGCTCTCTATATGTTTGTTCAATGCAACAGTTTTTGACCACAGAGTTGATGCTTTTTATTTGAAATTATTTGAAAAACGAAATATTCTTAAATATATCATCACACCAAACCACCTGAGAAGCTATGTGTTTTCAGTTTTTTTTGGGGTGAACTACACTCTGCTGTCTTTTTCTCTGTCTGTCCCTCCAGGGAGTTTTGGAAAGAGGTGCTGACATCAGCAGAGATTACAGGCCTCTCCTAATCAAAATGAATCTACTGTTCCTCTCTACTGTTCACCAAGACCGAGTGAACCATGAGGAATTTAAAGTGGCCTGAGCCCTGCCAAGGCAACACAATGAATACCTGCTGGAAAGATGCACATGTATAACTGAGGTGCTCTGATAATGATTTACATTGTTCCATCTTTGACATGAGCCAATTCAGTAGCTTATATATACTTTGAGTGAATATTTTGACCGGTTCTAATGTGAATCATATCCAAAGATTTTACCACTCAAAGGGGATTATGGCAATAAACGTGAAAGACACAACAATGCACTGAAAAGGTCATAAACACAACATTCAAAAGAATTCAGGGGTTTTATTTCAACCCTTCTAAGTTACTGTAACTAACAC
Source organism: Istiophorus platypterus (assembly GCA_016859345.1). Taxonomy (NCBI): domain Eukaryota; kingdom Metazoa; phylum Chordata; class Actinopteri; order Istiophoriformes; family Istiophoridae; genus Istiophorus; species Istiophorus platypterus. Next base: position 1,378,431 of record CM029125.1, on the reverse strand, counting down.
ATTGTGGAATGTAAACTAACCTGTCCTACTCTCTGTGTCACTGTCTGAGGGTTGGTGGACTGGGGTGGAGTTGGGTGTGGTGTCTCCATTGATGACATGACGACCGTGGGCAGGGCTGCAGGTGCTGGACGGCGCCTGACCATCCACACCGTTGGAGGCTGAACAGGAATCCGATCTCGGGCCCAAGTCTGAACCATTCATTGTGCTTTAGGAGGAAACACGACCATTCCTAGTTAACTAACAAATTCTAAAACCAGATGTAATATGCAAGACATAAGCTTTGGCTCAGGCATGAAATACTTTTGCTTTACTAGGTTTACTGTGGGAGTGTCAAATAAAAGAATACGAGTCGTGACTATTATCTTGTATGGGTAAAGACAGAACAATACTGGGTGGTGTCATAATGTAATGGGCATGTTTAAAGGGGCCCACACTGAGACCAATCTAAGATGTGCCTTATGACTCAAGTCAAGGCTTTGTATAGGTAAGAAGTCATAAGGAAAACATCAGACCAGCAGGTAAGTAACCACAAAGAAAAAGTCAGAAAGGGTCACGAGTGCAGACAAATCCAAAGAATGTTGATTTTATGACTTAGCATAACCACAAACCATAAAAGCTCAGACTATGCTAATACCAAACAATCTCCTTCCAAATCTGCCAAGTTTTAATTTTGATGCGGAGCCAAGCAGAGAATGGCAATCCCTCCAGGGATGGTTATTCGTGTTTCAATATTAATAAGTTGTCTACAAACACTAAGTCAAAGACATCTGGACTTGCTGCTTTAGTATTGAAATCTGATGCTGGGAGAAAAATGAGGTAAAAAGTCAAAACACACGAGCAGTTATTAAAATTATTTTAGTACACACACACACACACACACACACACACACACACACAAACACGTTGAACCAAATACAGCATGTTACTGCTGCAGCCATCCTGGAGGCCAGTGTTAAGTGTTTAACAAGCTGTGAGACCTGGTGCCTCTGGCTCCACAGAACGGGCCTCCCCACTTGACTGCATGAGAAACAGCAGAAACACAAGCTTACTGGAATAGAAGGAAAGAAGGGAGGGAAATGCAACAAAGCAAAGCAGACTAAAGAGAAAAAAATAGAAATCAAGGCATAGACAAGGTGTCTAACACTGGGGAAGTAAAGACTCCAGTGGAGAAAAATAAACAAGGGGACGTGGGTTGAAAGGGATGAACAGAAAAGATAAGAGAGGCAATGGAGTGAAGACTTCCAGAAAACACACTGATGCACAACTGTGTTTCCAGAACATGAAGGACACAAGTTAAATAGACAAAGAAAGACACGAATGGAAAGAAGTAGGCCACATCTGCTCCGAGCTGAGCTGCAAACTGACTCTGAAGGGGAAGTCAAATTTGGGAAAGGAGCAGAGATTCCATGGCCGACTGTGGACTGAAAATAGCACTACACTGAAAATACTTCTTTTTTTAAGGCTAATCAGAAGCCAAAATCTTACACAGCAGTTTATACTCTCACAGCAACATTAAACAACTGTGGAGAGTTATCACGCCATCAATTGTTTTCTCCCCTGCTTCCAAGATTGCAAATAACCTGCACAATGAGCACAGTTACGCTTTCAGAGCTGTGGCTTGCTGTTGTTTTGGAATACTTTGCTATCTAGTGTCCTCCACTTTCGTAGCAAACAACATAACATTATTAGCTTGACAGGTCAATGGAGTATGCTATAGGTTAAGATAATAGTGAATTTCCTCTGGTGACAAACTACTTCAAGCAATCTGTTGTGCTTACAGACTGTGAAATTTTGGATTTGAACAAGTCATTAGACTCTTGACAGTAACTTTTATCCTCTCATTCGCACAGCAGATACAACTGAAAAGTAACAGCCCTAAACGTTTACAGGAGAAGTGTATGAGCTCGGATTCAATTAAATGAATCAAAACTCGACAGATGACATTTCATCCTTCAGCAGGACAACGATCCTAAAAATATTACCGAAGTAACCACAGAGCTTTTCAGGGTGAAGAGGCGGAGGAACCTTGACCGGCCAAGTCAGTCGCCTGATCTCAGTCTGACTGATCTCAGTCCACCTGGTGAAGACCAGACTAAAGGCAGAGAGACCCCCCAAAAACAGGAACTGAAGGAAGCTGCAGTGAAGCTCTGGGAGGAAATCACCAGGGAGGATACAGAGAGTCTGCTGACATGTGTCAGTCAGAGACCTCAGTCACTGACTGCAAAGAATTTCTCACTAAATATTTATGATGATGGTTTTGTTTGACTGTATGTGCATCTGTCCAATTACTTCTGAAGCCCTAAACTTTGGTCACTATGCATTTAAAGGGCTGTATATCCCACACAGTTCTTTCTATATTGATGTGAACTTGTGTAAGTTAAAGCTGAGACTTTGCTCTTTACTGTAGAATCCAATGTATTATTTCTGAATGTGCTGAAGCCCAGAGGCTAAAAAACAAATGTGTAACTGCAAATACTTCTGGTCTTGACTGTATAAACACCTGCTAAATATCTCTTAACTGCCTTTGTGGTAGTTCTTGTGTCTGCAGGACCACATTTTGCCCAGAAACACACACAGACTCACAAGGGGAAAACAATACCAGCCCCACTGTTATAGCTGATAAACATATCGAAAATTTCCCCTGCTTGTGTCTTGCAGTCCTCTAAGCAACTGCAATGCAGAGAGAAGCCAGGCAGCTACAACCCTCTACCCCCCCCCCCCCCAAATGAGCAGAAGTGCTTCCTTTGTGGCTTTTGAATAAAAACCCTGTTAGCCTCAATGAAGGGAACTTTTACGGTGTGACGATAAAGATTGGCATCTGCAGCGCAGCCGGAAGAGCTTAAAAGCAGAAGGAGATAGATGCGGAATTTGAAAAAAGCAAGACAAAGACAAGACACAGACCTCTCTAGGTTAAATATCAAAGGCTTTTTTAAATGAGCTACTGCAAAACAACAGAATATGAGTAACGAGGGTAATGTAATGTAGGCTGTCACATGTTCATACAGCAAACCGTTTAGGGAAAACTGTGCTTAAACACAGATCTTTGTAGCTTTGACAGAGTTATCCTAACCTCACCAACAACCAGTTTAAGAAAGGAGAAGTATAAAGAACCTTCTTCCTCATGAAACATATGAGGCATCAAAGAATGTCCCAAAATGGTTGGTTCATTTAGGGTGTTTACCTGTTGGCAGCCCTGGAAGAGGAGGAAGATGAGTCTCCATTTTCATGGATGGTATCACCATTCTGTTGGACTTCTGGAAAGAATCGGTGAAAATGACGTTAGCTTTCAGTTAAAATGTGCGAGTGTATGGTACCTTTAGTAAATAAATTTTAAAAAGTGGGTCTCAGTTACACTTTTCCAGTTTTTGTATCTGTATGCATGTTTTGTGGCTATTAATCTTCCTTCATTTACTAGTTACACAGGGTATTTAAAAACAACCCAACCATCGCCCACCCCCATCATAAAATCACTGAGCTCACTGGTGCCATTCGTGGCATTGTCGTTGGGCAGCTGTGCCAGTTCCTCCTGGTCTGTGACAGTCAGTCCGTCTAGGTAGATAGTCAGCTCCCCCGTGGGCACCAGAGCTCCCTTCTGCTCCACGCTCAGCTTCAGCACCTCCTTCACATTCTCCACTGTAGAGCCAGAGCATTCCATGGTTTTTATTCTGTGTATTTTCTTATAATGTTTATTCTGTTAATGTAAAACTTTAACGCCATGGGCACAGATGATACCAATGTGTATGTAGTAAAAAGATAGAAAAAGTTCAGAATACAAAGCCCTTATATGGGCTAGTCTAATTAAGTAATACCTTAAAGAATCTGCTGTTGGGTGGTAAATGCAGTAAATAATGAACACATGACCAACCTACACCTTCTATTATGATACGGCTCTGTATGTTTGATAGAACTTAATCTTACATTTTCTGTTATGCTGCTCCAAGGCTTGCATTAGGTCCAGTGTGGCTTTTCCCAGCAGAGCATCTGCTTTCAACGTGTAGTGACCCCATACTTTGAAATCCACCTGTGAGTGCGGTGTTACATTCCTAGAGAGTCACGAACAAACACACACACACAAAAATAAATAGCCCTGTTAAAGCACAAACCGGTTCGTCAGTCTCTCTCTGCTGTAGATCTATACAAAGACAGACTAAATGGCACATCAGTGTTACAAATACTGATGTGTATTTGGCACCAGTGTACTCTATCAGTAGTTTTTTTTTAATATATTTATCCAGTGTTGATTCAGTAAGCATGAAGACTCTTGATTTTCAGGATATTTTAAGAACATAAGAGTCTAATCTAAGTGTTTCATGACATCTCTATCAGAATTCCACACGCCTGAGGAAGCCCCATGAATAAATTCATTAGTGTGTAGAGCAAAGAGCATGACACACGTTTATTTAACACATAAAACCATAATTTACCAGCTCCGCCTTTTGGCATCTGCTCCCCCTCAAAAACTCTCACAAGAGCAACTTCTCATTGCTGCAGGCTGAACGTCTGATATACTCAGCTCACATAATGTGGCTTCCTTGTGTTTTCTGTCTTCACATGCAAAGTCATTGTGTTCATCAGCCTGAAGAGTAATATCTGGGACAAAGCCTAAGCGCCATGTGTAGGCTCCACTAGTGTATGAAACGATACAAAGAGCGTTGTGTGCTGTACAGCATTTTTCACAGATCTGATAATTATCTGACGAGCCACCTGAATGCTTTTTGGTCATTATATCTATATTTGAAAAAAAGAATACATTTCTTTAAGCGTGTTCTGACAAAGTGTTTCCCATATAATTATTTGTGGCTGCCTGCCACAATATCTCCATCAACAAACAAATATCGATTTCGGGTTGTTGTTGGGTTTTTTTTTGTTTTTTTTACCATTTCAAATAGATAAAACCTCACCTCATTGTAGAGCTGAGTACAGTGCAATGGCAAATGTTAATGTTCAACTCTTGACGCTATATTTTTGCTGCCTCAATCTAGGTGAATATTGAAAAATATTTAAGACTCAAAAAAGGTTCCAGGGAGGTGCAAAGACAGTCTGGACCAGAGGTGAGAGCAGGACACACGCCGACTAGTGTGATAAGCTATGAAATAAATGTTTTGGATATTTCCTGGCTTCGACCTGTGCTGCTGTGGCAGCTAAAGCAGCAAAGAGAGGGTTCAGGAAGGGACAGCTACAACTAATGGAGAGAGAGATGCAGGACAGGAGGAGGAGGAAGAGGAGGAAGAGGAGGAAGAGTACAGCCAACATGCTGCTGTAGGAGAGCCAGTTAGGGCAGAAGCAACAGGTGAGATTGAAAGCAAACTCAGATAGAGCTGTATATTGTTCAGTTATTTATTTGTTTTTAAGTACTTAAGTGCAGTACTTTACGTCATTTGATATCATATATAAAAAGGTATTGTATATGCTCAGCTACCACTACGTATATACACCGATAGGCCACAAGGTTAAAACCACCAATGGGTGAAGTGAATTGAACATTGATTAGCTTTTTACAGTACCCCAGGCCACATTTTCTTGGAACCGTCTGTCTGAGTATGAGCAGGCAGATGATTGTATTGGCCTCAACTTATGCTGCATCTCTCATTTTTATCCTCTCTAAATAATAAAATGACTGAAGATTTGTTGGCTATTCTCCTTCGCTCACCTCTCGAGCATAATGTGATCACGAACCTGCCTGCACATATGTATATTATTATGCAAACAGATATTAAAAGGAGGAAAATTAAGAGAGAATACACAGAAAACATGGCATTAGGGTAAAGAAATAACACACTATCTCTCTCTCTCTCTCTCACTCAGTCAAACACACACACACACACACACACACACACACACACACACACACACACACACACACACACACACACACAATGTTGCATGAATGTGTCTGTTTGATGATGGGGGTTATGTCAGGCACCTGCTTACACCAAATGCTTTGGAAAACACAACATACACCACGGTGGGAAAAACGCGACGCACGCACACGCACGCACACACACACACACACACACACACACACACACACACACACACACACACACACACACACACACACACACACACACACACACACACACACACACACACACACACACACACACACACACAGAGGGTAGGAAGGTTGTAGGACAACAATAAATTCTCAACATCAATCCTAAAACACAGAGGGGGCCAGTACGAGGGAAACGTGCATTTTCCTTTTAAAAGACAAACTGCAGCATTCTGGAACAACTGCAAGCAAGAGATCGAGGCCTGGCTCATAGCAACATAAAGGGCATTACAGCACTGATGCTGGGATGAGATAAAAGCAAAATCATTAAAGGATAAAAAAGACTTGACCTTATATAAGAGCCTTGGCTGGAAAAAGCTCAATTTGATCACTGAGTTTTTCTGTCTGTCTATTTTAAAATCACTGTCTATCATCACACACAGATACTTTACAAACGGTTTTACATTTGGTTCCAGGGGACACAGGTCAATATACAACTGGGTCCACACATCAGAATTTAACTCTCTAATAAAGTTTATAAAGTTTAATAATGGTTTCAAAGAGTTTCCTTCCTTTTTCTGCTCCAAAGGCAAGTGTATTTGAGCGTCATCTGCCAAACAGTGGATCAAAATGCCATATTCTCCAAGAATGGACCCTAAGGAGCATGTGAAGGGAAACTAGAACTGACCCGAGAATAGAACCCTGAAGGACTCCACAAGGGTGAAGCGCTGAGCTTGAAACAGAGTCACAAAGGCTGACAGAAATTCTTCTGTCACACATGTAAGACTTGAACCACCCCACAGCAGTGCCTTTAATAACAACACATTGCTCCAGGCAAGACATGAGGATATTATGGTCTAATGTGTCGAATGCAGCTGTGAGATTTAACAGCATAACAATGGTGGAGTCCCCGGAGTCAGTAGCTAATTAAAAATCATTTAAAACTTTTAAAAGTGCAGATTCAGTGATGTGAAGGGCTTTAAAACCAGTCGTGGGAAACATGAAGAATGTCTAGAAAGTCTGAGAAACATGGCAAACATCAAATAAACAGGCAAACTGCAGGGTTCCAACACAGCTGAAAAGTCTCAGGAGCCGCTGGCACATATGGAACATTGTGTTTTTCGATTCAACAAACACGGCAGTAGAAAAAAAAAAAATCAATCTAAAACGGATCTGAGGGCGCTGAATGCTGGTTTGACTTATCGCTCCTTTTCCTGGTTAACAGGTTTGTGGTTGAGCTTTCGGTGGAAAATAGCTCAAAAACCTTTTTCTTTACTCCAAACATTTCACACTCTGCTTGAAACTGTTATCACACTTCATATATACCAATACTAAATGTAACATTACTTTTTTTTTAAATCTTTCATCTCTCCACATTTTAATGTTAAATAAAAACGTCACTGGGGAAAAAGAAAATCCTTTATACTCACAACCAGTGTTTGCTGCTAGACCGTCTGGTTCAGCCTACTCCGTGTCCCATGGTTCCTCTGAAACAGAAGGAGAACTTTTTAGGACTTTTAGGACAAGGCTAAGCACAGCTGGTGCAAACTGGTTTCTAATTAAGACACCAGTTTATTATGTTTGTATGTTTATATCTCACTACATATAGCAACATGGTTTTACACACATACTAACTGTCGTATTCCCTAACACGGAGGAATAAATTGAACATTATGTGGAAAGCCATTGTTGCTTTGCTTTTTTTCCACTGTCACACCGTATCAATAGATATATCTGTAGATTTTATAGTTCCAAAACTACAGAATCCTCACCACAACCACACACCTACAAATGACTGCTGCCGTTTTTAATCAGCAGTCAGCCTTAAAACTCCGTGTTCCTCAGAGCTGACTTCTTCCTTTCAGTGAAATTATTTTTGTGCTGCTATTATGTTTTACCATTTCACTACTCTCTTTTTTAAGGGTCAGCAAACATTGAGCGCTCTAGCTTCAGTCTGCCATCATGTAAACACTATATAACAAATTCCCTGATTCTAGGTTCCAGTCAAGAACTGGTTCATGATTTTTGTCCCTTTGATATTTATAAGGAATCAAACGAGATGTAGTTTGCTGCTTCCTGGTTCTACTTTGCAGACACGATTTGCAGCAATATGAAACACAAATAATAAGAATAATCAGCCTTTAAAAAGACGTCTCAGTTTGGTTTTCACTGTCCATTTGCTGATGCAGATAATTGGGTTAAACTGAACCTGATCACTCAATGTGCTGTGTTCTGTTGTGAGCCTTAAAGCTGAGTCTTGGAATTTATCTGCATCTATACAACACAGTTTCGGAGCAGAATGTTACAGTGGGGTCCAGTTTCTTTTCACCGTCTTAGTAACAGTTCTTCTGGCACAATGCTGGCAAAGTTCATGTTTAGCCTGTTTCAGAGAAGCACTTCAATTTGTCAGTCTCAGTTCCGCTCACCGATGAGTCAAAAACTCAGTTTCCTGTTCCCATACAAAAATGATCACAGGCCGGTTGTTAACCCAACACTGACCCCAGGTCAGAGAAGGCACCTTTTAAGTAGCCTTGTAGCAACCCAATTAAGAAAACACAGTCAGTAACCGAGGTGACTGATCGACATGCAGGCTTCAGAGCAGATGGAGACAAAAAATGATCCATGTCAGCAGTATTGTGCCAGTCAAAGCTAAGTCAGCTATCATGCTACTCTCCCTAAACTGAGAAGTAAAACCTTTTCAGATTAGGGCTTATTTAATCCTACTTTCGGGCAATTATTAGAGAAAACCAGACGCAAATAATAAATGTAAGCAAAGGGCTATTCATGAAAAACACAAATCATTCAAAAACAAATCATAGCCTTTTTGAAAAATAGCTACATGGAGGAAAAACTAGAATACAAAGCTTAGAATCTAATAGATGCCAGAACTTTGTTGACATTAACAACAATACCATGGATAAAGGTTTGAATTCCAATTTCAATATACCTCTATTAGGAGACAAAATAAGGGCATCACGCAACAATGAAATCAACGACAGAGCAAAAGGGCCAATCAGGAGAAGGTTGACTTCAGTGAAACTGCTTCTTTACTACTTAGGTGCGGATGTCACATCATACGATATTCTTCTTTCTATTTAGTCACTGATCAAGTTTTCTAATTTTGCTCCACTTAGTCAAAAGGAAGGAGGAACTAGTGAATGGTGATTTGTTACTGTCTGTCAAAGCTCATCCAGATAGCTACACAAAGTAGCAGCTAACAACTTACCACCACCGGCTATTAAATGACTGAATAGCAAGTCCTTGTGTGCATGCAAGTAGAAAAAAATGGGCACCTCATCATCTAAGCATTGCATTCATGATTCCACTAGTGATTGCAAACATAACAGGGTATCTCTATTTTAACCTGCCCTGCAACTCTCAGGAGCTCCAGAGCACCCTAACATGTCGGTCTTTGCAAACTGCTGCAGAGTAAAACTATCAAACGTACAGTTCAGTGGTGGTCAGTGACCTATGGTAATGTTTAACATTTGCAGACACAAAATCTCCAGAAGTGGACAACAGACACCATCATAAATAAATCTAACACTAAAATTGTTTTGTTTTTTTTTCCCTGTCATTTTGCCTTTATTTGGCAGTTGGTGTCAGGATGACAGGAAACATGGGGGCAGAAGGTTATGACATGCAACAAGGCCCCCAGCAGCATCTTAACCATTAGGCCACCATGATGCCCCATTAACAGCATTTCTTTCTCAAACTGAGATACATCAGCACACATTTCTTTTGATTAAGCCTACTCTAAAGTTTAAGTTCTACTACACAAAAATAGATTACATTAATATTTAGGGGGAAAAAAAATAAATAAATAATAATTTTATATATATATATATATATATATATATATATATATATATATATATATATATATATATATATGGCACATCACACTTAGGCATCCCTATTGAAATAATTAAATTTGCCTTAAGCAATTAAATGAAGAGCTTCATGATTAAAAATACACCTGTTGAAAAAAGAAAACCAATAAGGTCCTAGGATGACAACAAAGTCATAAAGACATTTTATCAGAGAGCTACAGAACTTAATGCAATCTTCATAATATCTGAAAGTACCAGCACACTATTAGAGGCCAAACAGACATTTCAACTCCCTGTGCACTTGTCTGATAATGCATGGCAGCTGGCTTTGGAGTTATAAAGGCAGTCTCCTCCTCTCAAATGTCTTGTGAAGACAACCAACAGTGTAGAGAGTTGGGATGTGACAAATTTATCTATGAGAGACTTGTGTATTATGTATGAAAGACTTCAGGACACTTAACTACTTTAGTCATACATAACCGCTCCTTGCAAAAGATGGTATCCATTACATAATGTAGAAGTTCCCTTGAGATGCACCACCTGATACAGCCCGAGTCTGCTGGAGAAGAGCCCAAACAACATGATCATCAGACATCAAGTCAACAGCTGACAACCAGCTCTTGGCGGCAATTTGTTCCGTATGTGGTCTGAAAGAGCAATTCCTCCAAGAATGCAGTTTGACTTGGACAGTGGGCAGTGGACAGCCCTTCCCGTTTCCTAGTCAGACCTCATTATGCCAGGCTACAGTCTGATGTTAGACTGATCTATGAGGATAAGATTTTTAAAACGGTGAAACAAAAATCCAACCAACATGTTGATCCTTGCACACTAAAGACAGCATGTCTGAATGAGAAGGTGCATAATTAGTCACCTCATTTATATGACAACCACCAGACTACTAATTACCATTAATACTAATAAGGGATCAAATTTTCCCAGTAACTTGATAAGCACACATTTTCAAACATTTTACTGATCAAACAATTTACTTGTTTATTCAAGCAACTGGCAGACTAAAATGAAAATAATTACAGTTACAGAACTAATTTGATACAAAGGCCTTGGGCTTTTTATCAGTCTACATGGAGGTCTGAACACTTTATTTTTCTAAAATGCCTGTTTGCCATTGAGAGAGAATTTCAATTGCCTTAAACATAAAAGATAATAAACAGTAAATGTGCAAGTTGATCATATGCCCAGGTGAGAAAAACAACTCTGAGTTTTAAAAGTGCAAACTGCACAATAATATTGTAACCTTGTATCTCAGGTTAGCTTCAGTTTTCCTTTTATCATTGTGTGAGACTGGTGCCTCATCCTGTCTCATGCGTTGGTCAGCCTGTATAAAGAAAAGCCAGCAGTGGTGGTACAACGGCGAATTTGCTTTCAAACAGACAGCACCTGCCGTACTGCTAGAAAATGCTCTTTATATTTTTTGGTGTGCTTGTGTTTGTGTGTCTGCATAAAGCCAAGGTTTCTTTTGGGAAATCTGTTGACAGACCTTAGAACTTCGTCTCATAAAAAGAATATTAAGGTTTGTTAATTTCACACTCACATAAATAAATAAATAAATAAATAAATAAATAAATAAATAAATAAAACCCGACATGCACATTCAGGCCCACGTAAACAGTCATAGGGTTGCCTGCGCTGTAAAATATCTGGGGATTCCATGTCCCCCCTTTCAAGCTTACACCCCAGATCCACAAAACTCTGCGGAAAAAAAGTAATAGCCTCAGTAAATTTTATAACAGGAGGCAGGAGAAGTTTTTGATCAGTCCACCCAGACCATGTAGGGGCTCACTGCAGCAGTCTGCCCTCCCGCGTACAGCAAAGGCTGTTTAATGGTAAAGGGAATAACAGGCTTTAGCCCAGCTCTCCATTATCTGAACAACAAGCAGGGGCTGTTTTTAATTCTTCCAGTTTTTCTTTATGTTGGCATGACACACCAACTTCACACCGTTGTTGCATGCTACAACTCCTGCTTTCCCTTCAGCTGCTTTCTTGCTGTTCAAAGGTCAGAGTGCACGAGTGTGTGTGTGAGTGTGTGTGTGTGTGTGTGTGTGTGTGTGTGTGAGAGAGAGAAATAGAGAGAGAGAAGGAGACACAGAGAGAGAACACAAACAAGTCTGTTTCAGTGCCAGCCAGCAAAAGTCGCCACTCAAGTGACAGCTTCCTGTTAGTAGCGGCCTGGGAGTGTGGCTGCAAATATACAATATGTGAGAGCTGGAGCTACTCACGAATGGTCTTCAATTACATGGGGTTTTTATTCCTTTATTCCCGTTAAATAACTCTTTCACATCCATAAAAGGCAAATGGACGATAACTGGGCCTAACCTTTATTGATGGCTGTGACCAAGTCCCTGTTTACTGTGTTGCCCCTGTGGCACATCCTGCTCAAAACTCTGTCTTTGCAGTCAGGGGCTGTTACATTGTTCCTGTCCTGTATTTATAGCATGGGCGCTCCTGATAGTTGTAGCACTGCAGTATTAAATAGCAGTGTGCCTACTCCATGACGTGCCTATATTTACTTGTGTCTCGGTATTGTAAATGTCCGAGGAAACACCTTGGAGACACTAAATGTCAGCACCACTGAAAGTTAAGTGACCGATGTCTCTGTCTCTTCAGGTGACGAAACCCAGTAAACAAGCGCACGGATAACTGGATAATGGAGGAGTAGACTGCTCACACTTTAAAACTACCCGTAGGCCATTGACTATCAACAGTGTGTCAAAAAATGCAAACACCGATCGTAATCACACAAACTCTGACACGGTTAACGCTCACAGGCTGACTGGAGAAAATTCACCGACACGCTAATGTCAGCTCATAAACTACGACTAACTTACCGGTCGACTGCCCGCCTGCGGCCGGTAACCGTCGAAAATCTTCGCCAGAGTTTGATAAACTTGTGTCTGCATAGGTGCAGCATCTGTCAGACAGGGCCGGCTAGCGGCACGTAGCCATGTCTTGGCACCAGTCTCCGACCGAAGCTACAGGCGGCTAGCTTAGCTAGCTTAGCTAGCCGTAACTAGCCCGTTACCTACAAATATATCCCAGTTTAGAGTGGGAGTTTTTCGCTCAACGTTAGCCGACCGCCCTAACTGCCGTTATGACACCAGGCTGTGTAACCAGATGGTGCTGTCTTCACACAAATGAAACCCTCAGTATGTTGGTTAAATCCTTAGAAGTGTAGCAGGCACAGCTAATTTAGCCGACCGACAAACTCACCGATGTTAGCTATTAGCCAAGGGCTGCAGGTTAGTCGGCGTGCTAACCGACTTAGCTACCTAGCAGCCGTGCTAGCTGTCCGCCATCACCGCGGTGGTCGAACAGTTTGACTCCCGTGCGGACGGACTCGTTCAGGCTTCAGGGGAGAGCCGTGGGTAACGCTAGCGGGGTCGACCGGGCCGAGCGGCCGTGTTTTACCTTGCCCGCGGTCCCGCTCCTCTCCAGCTCGCTGTCTCTGTAACGCTCCGGCTGTCGGTAGCGTACCCGACCGATCAGGCCCCGCAGACGGCTATGGTCCTCTTGCCATCGCTGTGCAGAAGCGTCCGACCGGAGCAGTGGGCGACAGGCGCGCCACCCCAAATACTGCTGTGTAATAACACGACTTTAGCCCCAGTCGACACCACGGAACCGCCGAGTGTGGGATGCTACCGCACAACGGCGCCGCCGGGACCGTTTAATGGACCAGATCTGTGCACATCATCTGCACATCTAGTCTCTGAACACACTGACACTGTCCCCCTGTCACCGTGTTTTCCTGTTTTCCTGTTTCTCTGATCCGATCTACTTTCCTACTCTCATTGGACACCAGGCCATTCTTTGGTCTCTTGTCACACTGGGACAAAACCGAAACCTTTTTCATATCGTTCTACAAGTTGTGGTTTTCGTTTGTATGTTGATTCCCGACCGTGGGGTCAGACCCCGAAGGCATCTCAAAATTAATCTGAAGGGTCGCAAGACGAAAACTTTTTCATTTATTTTAACTTATATATATATTTTTCCTTACATATTTTCCATATATATATATATATATATATATATATATATATATATTTATATTAAATACTGAGCACTTCAGCCTCTCCAGTGATACCATCTGAGAAAGAGAAAACTACCCCTCTTGGGTGAATTCCTGTCCGGACCGAGCCGATCACCTTGGTCACAACTGGAAACCGATTCATTTTCTATTAAATACTGCAGAATTATTATAAATATAGAACTTATTCTTACACTGCATTGATGGAAGGGCCGAGCCACACGCTGAGACATGTTTGCCCCTCAGAGGTTTCATTTGTTTTCATTTGTTTTCACTCAGGGCCACTAGCTGCTCTGCCGTTCCGCCCCACAGGCTGATGTTGTGGTCTGGTGTAGGTCAGTTCTCAGTTCCAAGGTAAACCCTTCAGTAGTGTAAACTGGGATCATTGTGTGCTTACGGTCCTCACATAAAAGCATGGCATGTGTTAGCTCTGAGTCGCTGAGTAAACAGGTTAGAAAATCCATGGTTTACAGTGGAGTTTATACAGTTAGTGCACTACGTGCCGTGCCAACACAGCAGGTGAGGTTGTCATTACATGTAAGGGGTTTAGACCTGGTCTGCCAATCGGATTTGTTATTTCAGTACTTGTATAATTTTATTCTAACCATGATCCCATTTCACTGACTGTACAATGCATCCACAGGCTTCTCCAACCACTTATATAGAAATAGGTTCACTCTCTGTGAATCAAAAAGGCATAAAGGGGCTGTAGCGGGGGCAACAAATTAGAATAAAACGTATTAGCAAACCCAACACAATAATAGCCAGGGCATACCGTTGGTTTGGGGCTGGCCAGATCTGCTGTTAAATTACTTTCAAGGCAACAAGCTTCAGTTTACTCTGTAAATTACCTTTTTAAGTATGGATCATTTATAGATCATGGGAAGGTTTGTACATTTATTTTACCCTGGCTCTACACACAGTATAATCTCCAGAAACAAACTAATGATTTCTACTCTAAACAGATGTCTTTTAACTTTGTATATACTGGCCTGAATTCATTTGAAATTAATAATTAAACAGAGTGTGTGAGAACATCAGAAAAGGCAGGATTTGCACTGAAATAAACTGCTGACCGGAGAGTAAGTTTTAAAAAACAGAAATGGCAGAACCACAATTGCTGAGTCAATGATATTGATCAGTGATTCTAAACCTGAGTAAACACAATATTATTGTTTTGTGCAGCAGTGCAGTAAAAATCCTGATCAATGCTGGTGCAAAACTGAAGTGATAAAATTAGCTTTTTTTTTTTTATTATTACTTCTGTAGTAATATTTTAACATTACAAACTGATGTGTTGGTAGAAAAGGTCGAAAGGGTTTGCAACCAGATCCGCTACATGTCTCCTTTTATTTAGTTTAAATTTTCAAATATGAGGATTTGGGGTGGGGGGGGGGTCTCAGCTGTGCCCTCTGCAGTTATGCAACAGTGTTTCAGTTTCATGGCTGGATCCTTTCGACTGTTCACCAACAAAGAGTGTCAATCATCCTATTACCTTCAAGGGGGCAGGTGGGCAGGTAACCAGTCTGAGGATACGACGGACAAGTCCGGAGAACACTGAGACGAGGTCCGGAAGACTAGCAGAGAACTAGCAGACTCTCTGACTGACAGCATGTTGATGAGAGGCTGGAAAGAATTCAATATAATTTCATTACATTTTAATACAGAAAATCTGATCACACAAACATCAATGCAGCCTGATCTTGCAAAATGTTCATAATTAAAACTGTATGGCAGGTGCTTGTTTGTGTGTGTGTGTGTGTTTGTGTGTGTGTTTGTGTGTCTGTGTGTGTGCGCACAGACCAGCAGAGGACGCCAAAGTATACATTGGTAAATGCCCCCCCCCCCACACACACACACTTGGTGTAGTAGTCCACCTCATTTATTGTTATATAGTATATAAAGTCAGCATATGCATCTTTTTGGGATCAGTAGAGTAGTATTTTCATGCATTTATTGGCGAGCTTTTCATGTGGAAAAAAAGGTGGATACTCCGTGTTCTGCTGACATTTGCCAGCTTGCCCCAAGGTGGCGGATATCAATTTCATAATTCAATAAAACCGAGTGTAAAACACATGGGATATCCTAACGGTCAAACGCCTGGCATGATCTGCTTATTACTTGATTCCTCTGGAGCTAAAAGTCAAGATTCCGCTATTGTGTATGTTTTCTGATATCGTTCCAGGACAACACTGGAGAAATGAATACACCTCATAAAATGTTTCCTACCTGCGCTTCTTGTTAAAAACAAATGTACATCAATTGGAGCCCCATTAAGCCTCTCTGGACGGGCATGTCCCGATGAAACAACACTGACTCATCACTGACCTGTCTGAGAAACCAGGTAAATAAATATGTTCCCGTCCTTATAGAAAGTGGGCATTAATCCTGCCATCCCGTGCAGAGAATGCCTTTTGCTGTACGGAATATCACTTACATTGCAAAATTGAAAGCCTGCAAGTGAGCCCGTAGCTCGAGTCAATAATAAGGACCACGGGCGACACTGATGAAATGCAGAGTTATGGACTTCAATGGGCAACATCAAGTTACTGGAAAATCAGCAAAAACAAATAAATATGGCCTTTAGAGAGTTTTCATCGGGCCAGAGTCCTTAAATTTCCAAGCCTTGGATCACAAACATGAACATCAAAATCATCTGTAGCCAACATATGGTGGACATAACCTCCTGTGCAATCTAACGAAATCCAACACCAGCAGCCATGCAACACACTTTTTGAAATTATAATGTTAGAGGACATATCTTGTGTTGTTTTGTCGGATTCTGTTACACAGGCTATGCATGGACATCCATCCCTTTTTTTTTTACTAAACCAACCCCTCCATCAGCAACACTGCGTGGAAAAACAAACTCCATAAAGCCGCTACAAATATGGACGGAGCTGCCAAGGGAAAACAAACAGGCATCCTGAAAAAATAATGCTTTAGGGGAAGAGATGGAGAAGAACTGTGGGTCAAAGAAGATTCCCTGCACAAATCTGTATTCTCTTCACAGTCATTCGGAGGTTAACCCCACCCTTTGACATGCAGGGAGACAACAACTAGAAACAAACATGTAACGTGGAAATGATCTGAACAGACTTATCTGTGTTCCTTCAATTCCTTGACGTTACTTTGAAGAGCTGGTGTTGATTTCAAATATTGTAATTTTTCAGCATTGGTTTTCCATTTCTAAACTGCTGACCCTCTGACACCCAGCGTAATCATGATGACATTATGTATAGTTATAGTTTAGGGGCAGACTCTCTTTATGCTGGTATGCACATGACCTACTCATCGGTCACACTTGATGAAAGCAAAATGACGGAATAATAATCTTTCACTTCCCTCCAGACGCTTCTTGTAATTATGTCTGTGGAAGCACATCACATCTTAGAGAGAGATAAAAGTGTAAAAGCTTCCTCTCCTCCGTCTGATGTGTGCAATTCTGTTATAATGCGCATGCATCCTGACTTGGATACTTCTGACTTTGACTTTTTAATTTCCAGCAGCTTTCATCATGAGAGCAAAGACAAACACTAAACCGGTATTTTGTGTTTTATATCGACTTATTATTTTAGTTAGTCGAGCAATGACTGGTTTTGTTGAAAGGGTATACTCATCCAGCCTGTTCTACTTATGAGTTCACACATTTCTCAGTTAAGGGGATCTAACTGGGAACGATTAACCAAGTTTATGCATGAGGCTTCTGCCTACAGGGCAACACAGAAAACACTGGGTTGGTTCAGAAACAGTGATGTTTACTGTAAACTGTCATGTTACCTCACACATAAACTACTACAACCAGTGGATGGCAGCACACAGTATACGACCGAGTCAAATATATGAACATTACTATAATGCTGACGTAAGTTTCTCTGCAGAAATGTACCATTATGTAACAGTGATGGATGCTCATATTCACCATCCGCCCATTACTGCACTTCGGGTAACTGTGCTCCTATCTAAGCGCTTGCTAAGGCAGCAGTGACTATGTGACAAACACACTCCACTTTTCCTACAGAACACACATTAAAGACTGCAGACAGAAAGACAGACAAACAGAGAGAGAGACAGCAAAGCATAACATTAGAAAAAGCCTGGTTACAAATGAACCGATTCAGTGTCTGATCACCGTCAAACCTGGATTTGTTTTGGATGACAAAGAAATTTGCACAGTTATAGACATAGCAACATTTATTAATATATGTACAGTATATATGTAGTCACAGGACACTGGTGTAGGTGGGCACAAATAAAGAATGAGAACAACGCTGATGATGATGATGATACCGGTTATGTAGAGTTAATACTGTTCAAAGGAATTCACATAAGAGTTAATGAGTTTCAGTAGAATTCCAGCTTAAGTATGAGGCATCTGTCCAAACAGCTGCATTTCAAAAGAGTTATGGAGGTTATTCAGGCTCCTTGAGGTGTGTTTTCTTTCTGGGGTGTGTGTTAGTGTGTGGGGGGGGGGTGTTGTCATGTTGAAATTCTTCCCTCATATCAGCCCTCTCAGTCTCACCTGCATCTTTGCTCCACTTATTCTCTTTTCTAAAAATGTCAAGCATTTTGCAGCTTTTTCTCCATTTGTCCTACAAAGCTTTCGACATCTTGCCAACAACCGCTGGAACAATCATGACCAAACTTGATGCAGATCTTTTGGGGACTGCTGATCTTAACCTTTTAAATGAGTTACAGCATCTCATTCTGGTTCGATGATATAAGCCAATGAAGCAGTGCATGATCTCCAGGTTTCATGTGAATAGACCACTAGGTGGCACCATAACTAATAATTGCTTGTTTTTCATAGAAAAATTATAAGTAAATAGTTTTTAAAAAATAACATTTTCCAAATTTTCTAAAAAAATATTGCATTGACAATTAATGCAGCTGTCAGCAGCAAATATAAATTCCCTTTCATCCTGCTTCCCAGAGTACAATTTCATCAATTCGCATCATAAATTTGACTTTCTGCCATTTTAACACCTGGTTTTATCAGCTTGTCCGAGACAGTTTGTCGGTTTTTTGCCAAAAGCTGTTCAAGAAAACTCGATAAGTCAAACCATTTCAAAGAAACACAGGAATAAATTGTAACAGCTTTGCTTGAACTGAGAAAATGAGCTACTTCTTTGAAAAGAAATAATGAGTTTTTGCTCTTGCTCCCATACGACTTCACAGATAACTCAACGGTAAGCTGTTGGTTTGTCAATCCCTTGGTTGAGGGTTCAAATCCCGGTGGAGGAATTGTAAACGGCTTCAAATCCTCACGTTCGAGCTTATGTTTATGATTTGAATTGTCTGCAAAATCATCTACACTGTTTTAATCCCAGTATGAATTTGGGACATAAATCCAACATGTAAAGAATCGGATGTGTATTTCCACTCTGGATCCCTGAAGATTGGTTGTCTGCTGCTGTGGGAACCCTGTTGTTTTTGTTCCGTTTCTTAAGACCAGACTCAATTTTATGTAACTGATGAATACAGATGGGTACATCCACGTTTCTACCCTACACTGTTAAAAACATCAAGTCCATGCAAAATCTATAATAAAGAAATGCATTCCAAAAACAGATACATACACTGGTCAACCAAAAATTTCCCTGCTCCTTTGATAAATTTCCAGGACAAGGCTCAAATGAATACATGATGCAGACAGTCACATGTACATTTAAAAATACTTCATTCAAAACCAAAATTACATTTAATTTGTTTAAAGAATCAGGACCATGCCAAAACTTTAACAACTGAGCAAACTCGTGGTCTTCACAGCCACCAGATCCCAACCCAGCTGAGCTCTTCACCACCATCATCCAAACACTAAATGAAGGAATATGTTTTAGAACAATGGAGTTCATGGCTCCAGTAGAGTCCAGGGACCTGGAGAACCAAGGATGAGGAGAACCAAAGCTGCTCTGGAGGCTCATGTGGCCAAACACCTCACTGAGAAAGTTTACCTAGGATTTCCTCCAATCTGTCACCTCTCCAGACTTGCACATGCATATAATTTCATCAGTTAAATATCTAAGACCAGACTCAATTTCGAATGAACACGTGAATAAAACAAAGACAGTTACACATATTTAAGAATTCCTCTATTTGTCTCCATTTTATAATATTTACATCTAATTCTGCCAAAAGTTTACAATTAAACCTAAGTGTCTAAACTGTAAAATTCATTCAATTCACACGTGTCCTGTAAATTACACACTACTTTTTGTTCACGCATACATTCGCTCAACACTGACTTTGTCAGTGCTGTTCAGAAAGGGTTTTTCCCACTGAGTTCTTGGGCTGACCTTGTCCAATTATTTCAGCCTGCGTTCATGAAAACCACGTTTCATTAAAAAAAAAGAAAAGAAATAAGAACCAAGCATCCAAATTCGCCTGATCTGGTTGCACCTGTATCACTGCCACTTGCGGCAGTGTTCTATGTTTTCTTCTCATGCTGTGAGATTGTTCTTCGACAGAAGCAGATTGCGTTGAAGAAGCGGCAGTGGCATGTGGTGTGTGGGTCACAGCAGCCGGACCGGGGCAAACAGCTTTGTGTAGGCTGAGAGCACTTAGGCTTCACCGAGCTGGGGGTCAGTTTGGAAGAAGGAGGAAGCTCTTTTGGAGGCACGGGGACCACCCTGGGCTTCTGGAGGTGGGGGGAACAGAAAGAGAGAGAGCATTGACCTCAGCTTCAGACTCTGACTCCTCACCGAGTGTTACAGTGATATAGTTTCACCTTTTCTTCTCAATTAAAAGTTACTGAAAGCCACAAAAACCGAAGCTTTTTGAATCTGTCACGGTTGCAGAGAGGCACAGATGTCCAGCTTACCAACATGCTTTGCCGTTCATACTGTCCTCGCCTCGCGAACAGCGGTCTGTCTCTGCCTTGGCTCAGAGACCCTGTCGGAGCAAAATGAAGACCACGTGTTTAGCTTCAAAAGCAAAACTGCAGGACATGTTTGCCAGAGGATTCTGTCTCTACCTTCCAGTCATCATTAGCCTCTGTTTGAACCTCTCATGCGTCATCATCACTCATTCAAGTTACAGAGGTAAGCATCTGCTTTTTGACAAATAAATAACTGACAATCTTTGAAAAAACCTGGAGGGGTTTTTTTAAAACACTTTCAACTCTTCTTGATGTATATCTACAATCCTCAGATACTCCTCTAACATTCCTTATAAATAAAAAAATATATATATTCTTCTGTTTTCTGCATTAAAAAAAAAAGAATTTTAGCCCACTTTTTGAGTTGTAATTATATTTCCTATCTATGAACAACAGCATAAAAAGAATGTTAGATGAATATAAACGATTAAAAACCTTTAAAGTTTTTATCACGTTGTACAAACAGAAGGAGGACATGTGCCATTTCCAGATACCATCTTCGTCTGAACTGGGAAACAATAGCGTGATTTTTTCATCATGCAGCAACCTGAATATCTTTTCATCCATATGGTCAGAAGAGACTTTAAATGCTCTAAAAAAAATACCCTAGGGACAGTTGTAAGGGTTGTTTAGCAACCTCCTGGGGTTTTCAAAGAATAATTGTTTTTTGGGAGAAAATGCTGTTTAGCTCTATGACTCGAGTGCAGTAAAAGTTGTAATGGCTTAGTGTAATAAATACTTTTTTATGTGTTTATTCTGTTTTAAAATTAAAAGTAGTGCATTCAAAATATTACTTAAGTAAAAGTACACAAGTGTGTGGGACAGAAAATTGTGTGCAGTGTGCAGGGCAGAAACACAAAGAAGCATGATGTTGTAACTCAGTAAAATACCTCAGAATTGTACCCAAGGACACTACATTAGTGCATAGTTACTTTCAATCACTGTTTGAATGTGATGGTAATACACACAAGGCAGAAACCGGGTTAGGCCATCGTACAGGCACAGTATTAGTCTGCAGTATCTTCATAAGTTGTTGTAATTATCTTCAAATCACTATGAAATAAACGCTGTTAGGTTAAGATCATAACACAATTATTCCATAACAATTCATTTCAATTTAGGCCTCCTCCCCAGTTTTCTTCTCTGGCCTCCTGAGGTCCTCTGTGAAATCAGTCCCTTAAAGGAGCCTCCTGCCGAATCCCCGCTGCTACTGGACATCTGCATCTCATCACCCGACTACTCCTTTCACGAAGGTGCCATGTACACGGCTCTAAGTGTCTCTTAAACAGTTGTTGCGGTACTTAATCTCTCCTGAGACCCAAACATCAAATGAGCCAAGCTGATGTTTGTGAGGATGAAAAGGATCTTTGAATGTTGAGGAGACTGACACGTTGTTTCCTCTAAAACTGTTAATTGAAAACATGTAGTCACTGAAGCCCTGGCTCACATATTTGAACTTTTACTGAAAATGCAACAGCGCCAGGAGATATACGACAAAACTAATAAAGTGCATGAATGAAGAGGATGATAAATGCAGTGTCAACTGCAATTTGCAGCCGACAATATCACTTTATGAGCATTTTTTACTGACACGATTCACCAGTGAGACACATCTGCTGAGGCGATCTACGGGTCTGCCTTTAAAGCGGATAAACTCCGGGTTAACCCGAGATCAGATGAGAAAGATAATATCAGACGAGGAGCCGCCCCCACAGCAGCCACAGCCACAGGATACACTGAGACTGACAGGATCATGAACGCGGCAGAAAGCCACCAAATCTAGACAGGAGACTGAGGAGCCCGGGGGCCTTGCTGCTTTCTGACCGGCTTCACCACTACATCCTGATTTACTGCGTCGTCACACTGACACTTGACAGATGAATTCCAGCAAACTTTCTAGGACATAAGTCGTGTTAAAAAGCAGTTTTGCTCAAAAGGTGATCCTGTGACATGCTGTCGATATTTTTACCAGTGTAATCCGACCATTCGCCCCGCACGGTAGCAAAGTCTGGGGCCCTCAGTGTCATCAGGACCACACTGGCTGGGACAAGCATCCCATAGGGGCCCTGCATGCAGAATTCTGTAGGTGCATATTTACTATCCAAAGAAAAACACCCACCGATGCATGCTAGCCAGAATCGGACCACTACCCAAGTATTATTGACATTAAAAAAAGAACACTGAAATTTGTGTTGTATCTCAAATCGAGCCACAAAGACACACTGGAATTTCAGGCTCTGCAAACCCAAGAACTGAACCCCCTGAAAAGATTCTCCTCCTTCAGCTGTTCCTCAGTCTTCCTGATCAAATAACAACCACAACTGTTCAACCTCAGACCAGCTCTGATTTCTGACCACTATTTACAGCAAAGCAAATTATTAGATAAACAAATGAGGCAGGTCTGGATCAACGGGCGGATCAGACCACCACTCAGAGCAAACTTAACCGCTATCTGGCCTAAACCATGAATATGAATCGAGAGAGTTTCTCTCATCGCTGTCAGAGATACAACGCAGAGACGGTTCCTGACCAGATACGGAGACTCGTGTCCCCAGTCCAACTGCAGAGAGAGGAAGATGCAGTAAGATGCAAACAGTCCCGGCCACCGCCAGAGCTAAGAGCCTGCAGTCACTGCACGACTGGCGGAGACAGAGATGCACTGCTTCTCAAAATCTGACCAATGTAACGACATCGCAGTGGAAATCCTGAATAAATCTGACCTGTAGAACCTCACAGAGCTGCTGAGGGTGAAAGCCAACAAGTTTTCTCAGGAGACTCGTGACATGGGACACATCATTGAAGTCACTGAATCTGAAAAATAATTATCTTGACATAATTAGTATTACACATATGGAACTCACACGCACACACATGCTAAACACATGTGTTTATCAATATATTTTTTTTTACACTTTCTTGTTCTTTTAAACCAGACATTTCTTTGATTTGACTCAATGAATAACATTTTTTTTTCATCTCTGTATTAAATTGCATCGCCCTCGAGCCTTTGACAGTATTTTGGAGCCGGCGTTGATGCCCGTGAGGCATAATGAACGGAAATAAGTGTCGCCACGTTGGTACGGTATCCCGCACGCTGCGTGACATGATGCTGGCTGTGCTGTTCTATGCGGAGCGAGAGGGCTCCCCTCCTCCAGATGGTGTTATACCAATAAAACCTAACAGATACTTCTGTGACTAACATCTAATTCTGCTAAAAGTTTACAATTAAACGTAAGTGTCTAAACTGTAAAATTCATTCAATTCATATGTGTCCTGTAAATTACACACTATTTTTTGTTCATGCATACATGCGCTCATGCGATTAAAACTCTGCTAAAATTACACAGTTACAAATTTGTCCGTTCATAAAACTGTCTCATTAAAACGATGTATTGCATAAATTCTGCTTACAGTGAGCGATAAATCAGAGAGCAGGACATCGGCGCTACCGTCTAAGTATTCCAGTTATTCCTCTGCTGTTTTCTATCCAAATTCACAGTGTGTATCATTTTTACTTTTTTTAATGAGTGAATTGCCTATGCACCGGTCAGGCCCAGCAGCATTTAAGCGTATGGAAATAAAAAAATGAAAATGAAGTGCACAGGGTGCCACTTCATATGGAGGCATGGGCACCTGGGGCAGCCAACGTGTTCCTTACACTGTTGTAAATTTTAGGTTGGTTACACTTAGGAACTAAAGTTTAACTCATCAAAGGTTAATTTATCCAAGTCATCCCTTGTTTTCCACAGTCCCTCTCAAGGCCACAGGTAGTTCTTCTTTAACTGTGAAGTCTTCTGACACAGACCGTACGAATTTGCCACCTGTGACTTATCTTGGACATCTCTACAGCAACGCTGCAATTCCAGACATTCTCCAGATCCGTATATGTCTGGGCTCAAGTAGCTGTACATATGACTTGTAAAAGATTCCTATCACTCACAAAGAGAAAAAAATGATTTTTTAAATACGTTGGCAGTCTTGTCAAATATTCAAATCCATTTTAAGATTAATCAGAAATATATTTTAAAATGTGATAAAAAAAAAACAAAAAAACGCTATGCGTTTGCCAGTTTCCTAAAAATATCTAAACATTATTAGAACAAGAACAATGTTATACAAACTTTGATACCATAGCATAGTGGAGAGGTGGCAGGACAAAGCTCAGTGCCTCTCGTAGGAAAAACAGAAAGCAGTTTAAGACTAAAATGGCTGAAATATACACGTTATTTAAAACAATATCCAGGTTTCTCCGGTGTATTACAGACCTAGTATAAAGAGGGAGACAGGGTGAGAGAGAGGTATAGAGGGAGCAAGAAAAGGTAGATGGAGAAAGAGAAGCAAACAGAGGGGAGGATGAGAGTGAGAGTGATGAGGAGGGATACAGTCACAAAATGTCTGTAAGATCCCTAAGAGTCATCTCAAAGGAAAGCCACCCTGCCATCATTGTTGTTGAAATTTGATTTTTGAATTTAGTTTTTCATAACTGCTCCTCTAAAGCTTCAGGTGTGTTCAGCTGTGGACGGTTTGAAGGTACACTTCTGTTTGGCTTTTGTTCGACACATCAGCTCTGATTTTTATCAATATTTGGTCCACATGTTACTTTCTCTAGGGAAGCGCTCTTCAAAAGCGCAGGGCGACAGTTTCCTCTTTTCACTAGAAAGGGCAGTTTGTTTCTACGTCTGTGTGTCACAGCGGATATTGGTCGGGGTTTATCTTCATACTGACTCTCTGATGGGAATTCAAACTTCACATCTGGAGGATGCTCCGGATTAAGGCAGTACATGGTTTCCCTTAGCGTAGAAAAAAAAAAAACATCGGGCAATGGTCTCCTCTGGCGCCACGGCCGCGTTTAAGATTCAAGAGGAAAAGCATCGTACATGGCGCCTTCCTGTCCAGTCTGGAGTCCGACATGCAATCCATTCATGATGGCACGCAGGGTTTCACCTTAAACCTAATACAAACGGACATGCTTAATCCTAATGTACGTACAATGCATTTCTAATAAATAACTTGCTATGTAGTTGTGGTCAGGATATGGAAACTAAAAAAACTTTGAAAAGAGTTGAAACTGACCTGTGCCAAATTTTTGCTAAGCCTTTTATTCACAAGTTGGACTGGAAACAGAAAAAAAACATGTTTAATACCAAGTCAGCAGATCTGTGGTGACGGCATTTTCCTCAGCTGAAAACAGAAGATGATTAGCGCAGGGCACAGAGGCTGTTCCCGACTTCGGGAGTATTTAATTTGCCTTCAGCTGTTCATCATACACTTATTCAAATACGGCTTTTAGCAGAACATCATGGGCTCTCTGAACATGTCTACAGCTGTATAACGTGATGTATAATATACTGTAACCCACGTAAGACGACGTAGGACTGTAACATTGTAACCATCGGATTCGAGCCTTAGCTGGTGACCCCTAGCCGGCTACTACCACGGGTACGTTAGCTAACGCTAGCTCAACGAACTACGCGCTACACTATGTCATTGAGGCTTCGATAAACGCGAAGAATTAGCACGGATGAAACTGTCGTCATGTTCGCACAGCGCGATCTCTGCCCAATTTTTTTTTTCATCAGACCAGAAAGATGCAAAGTTATTTTATAACATTTTAACGACACAGATTCAAAAACACTTCAAATAATAATAATAATTATAATGATACAAACTCAACTGCTCTTTGTGTAAAGCAGCAGGCAACTCACTTCTTGCAGTCCATGGTCAGGGGTGTCCATCCGCCGCTGGAAGTAGTCCACTGCGGTTTTCTAGTGTGTCAGCATTTTAGCTGTGCTTAGAAAACTGCGGCCTCGTCCTTGGTGGACAAGGTCTTAACTTCACTGTACTTTGAGGATCCAGTTGCAGCCTCGCAGACCTTACAAAACCTAACCCCGAACCTAACCCTGATCATGTCTGGAATTCCGACTTCCTTCACATTTGACCTTCAGGCTGCAGCTGGATATACTGGACTTGTGTATTTCCTTAGCGTGACTATCAACCCCCCCTCCACAGCACACACACCCCCCCCAATCAAAACCTCACAATCGGTGGATTACTTTAACTTTGGAAACTTACAAACTGGAGTTTAATTTAAAATAAATAAACAAACAGAATATGTGGAGCTAAAGAATAGAAAAGGGTTCACATAACTCAATGGGCACGTCTTATTTTATGAAGAATTATGACTTGGAAACCGGTCACCTTACAGTCTGTGAGTTCCACTTAAAGTCGACATATGTTCTGCCGCTGCCTCACATGCACATTTTGATATTCAGTTTGAATATACAAGTTCGTTTTATTGATTTCGTTTTCTTTAGGACGGACCTGACCTCTGCCTCCCGACCCACAGTCTGACCCCAGAGACCTGGTGTATATTCATATTAATAATGAACAGGATTTCAGGTCAAGCTCTGTCACAACATTTTTTTAGAACAAGATCAATTCAACTTTGAAGCAAAGAGACGTTTGAAACTATCTTAAATTGCACATCACGCTGAGTCCCTCCGTGTTCAACGCATGAAATCCTCCTGTTCCGTGCGGAGACGCTTGGACAAAGTGTTCCGGGTACAGTAACATCACAGAGACAAAGGGTCCACCACAGTCCTTTAAAAATCCCCTATCAGGTCTGTTAAACGGCAGTTTGAATGGTCCCAAAACCACAATGTCTCTCTATGAGTTATTAACACTTTCCTGTAATGACCCTCCATGAGCACAGTGAGTTTCTCTGTCATACAGAGTGCAGTCAAAGTCTATCTACATCAGAAACAAACTGTATACGCATTATTATTGAGATTTTTGAATTGGAAACTGCAAAGTTTCATAGAAAATCGCTGACAAATATGCGGTGAAGCCACGAGGAACCACGAGTTTCTAGTTTTCATCTGATATTCTGAAATTGCTGCGCAGGTAAATTTTCATAGATGACCGTATGAATCATTGTTTTTCGGTGACGCTGATTCTAGAGCCACGCAGACCGTGGAGGCGACGGGGCCGGTGAGACCCACCTGTGCTCTGCGGGGCCGGGGCCGGGGCCGGGGCCGCGGCCGGGGCCCTGCCCTGCGCGCCTTGGAAGGTGCTGCGGCCGAAGAGTCCGGCGCCGACGAGGGCCAGATGCAGGACGCACACGCACAGCAGCGCCAGCTTCATCCTGGCGGGGCCCGGATCCGTCTCCTCCGGTGCCGCCGAGTGGCTCAAGGAGGGGGACGGCCGCGCGTCGTGGGCGGCCGTGGCGCCTCGGTCCAACCTGTCGCACCGACGCCGGGCTCTGCCTCGGCTCCTCAGCCCGCTCCTCGCCCCGCTCGGGCTCCGACGTCTTTGAGAGGCAGGCTCGCACAAGCTCAGCACCCGCCCCTCCTCGTCCTCACGCCTCTCAGCATCATAAACGCCAGGAGCCCCGTGGTTGTAGTCAGGGGTTCGGCCGCATCCACGGTGACGGATGACATCTGCTCGCCCTCTGCGCTGCGGAGAGAGAGCGGCTGGGCTTTTACACAGGCTGATAAACCATCGCTATTAAACTGGACGATACTTTATAGTGTTACCACGCTGTTATGACATCGGGTTATGGCATAACACTCAATGTCCCCTCTTACAGTTGTATGTATTCGAAAGGATTTACCAAGGTGAACCTTTAATCTAGTGGAACAGATGATCATTCAAATCTCACAGTCACATTCAAAGTGTAAGACGAGCAACGTTATAAAGCGCCACAAAAGCTGTGAGAACAGGAGGCTGAAGGACGCGAGTCCCTGGTTCCTTGCAGCCGGTCCACCCGCCGTGGTGGTTACATGCTCGGCCGAGTGCAGGCCGCGCTGGATCCTGTGCCTCGCATCTACTCTGTGTTCAGTGGAATTCTCTCTAAGCTGAGAAAGCAGGTCCGATCTCAAAAGCAGCAGCTTGGCTGAAACTTCGCGCCGCTCTCTTGTGTAACTGTAATTGATGGTCGAGAGCGAATCTTATCCTGGGTTTCATCAAAACATCCACACCGCAGGACCCCCCAGGGTTCTCCCTGTTTATACGAAGGCCGCCGGCTCCACAGAAACTTCTTCTTAACTTGACTGATTCACCGACTTTATACATTGATCGTATACTTTAGAAAATCAAGCGAAGAGTGAGGCCCGCTGACTCCAAACACATATTACTGACCAGCTACGAGAAAGGCCGTGCAACAGACTCGCTCCCGGCACGTCACTCGGTAAGAGGCAAAGCCTCATCAGATGTTCGGCTGCCTACAGTTTCGGGCCTCCTGGTCGACCGTTGGCTTACGGGTAAGAAGTGGAAACGGACTAAGACAGAAACAGCCCCTGATGGAGCTGCTGGTGGCAAAATGACTCATGTATCCGACAGAAACCCCCGGGCGGCTCGATTCAGGGCCGCAGGAAAACCGCGGGCCGAGCATCGCGAACAGACACGACTTTGGCTTTGGATTCCAAAAAGGTTCCACGGATTCCCGCGGCGCAGCGAGTCGCCGCAAACGCCAGCGCTCCTATGCACTGCTTTTTAAACAAACCGACTCACGCCACTTGGTCAAGCTAAATGTGATCCAGGCACTCATTTGCAACTATGAGCGGCCTAGAAAGATCTTAAATGTGCCACCAACCTCCCCCAAAAAAACCCAAAAACAGCACAGTTTTACAGTGAACCAGAGGAACGCAACAACTACGGTCAACTGTCAAGTGGAACAACAGAATCACACCGAGACGGGAGAATAAAAGAAGCGCCACTTGTTGAACTGAC
This sequence comes from Istiophorus platypterus, assembly GCA_016859345.1. Taxonomy (NCBI): domain Eukaryota; kingdom Metazoa; phylum Chordata; class Actinopteri; order Istiophoriformes; family Istiophoridae; genus Istiophorus; species Istiophorus platypterus. The sequence goes on along the minus strand of CM029125.1, from coordinate 1,348,954 downwards.
ACTGATGTTCTTTGTTCTTTATCTTTGGGAATTGATTCAGTTCAAAGTTGACTGCAAAAGGAAATCTGGATGAACCAGAGAGTGACCCCGAGTCTCTCCTGGGAGGCGATAAAAACAAACCAACGCAGCCGTAGGCGAAGAGGCCCGCAACGGAACGTGGCCGGGCCAGGAAACAGGATTTTAACAGTTCTTACACAATTCCCGTGTGTATGTGTGTGTGTGTGTGTGTGTGTGTGTTATAAGGCACTCGAAGATCCGATCATCACCAAAGCATATCTCATGCAAAACAACCAACTGATTGATTCATGACGTCAACTCCCGCATTTAATAACATGCATGAAAACTTTCCACCTTTAAAGCTGCCAGGAGCCGTTGAGCAGCAGGGAGAAGTAAAGCAATGGGGTTGTTTTCTCTAGTCGACGCTGTAAAGGTGAAACGGCAGCAAATCATCCCTTTGTTTTTCTGAGCAGCTAAAGGGAAACTAAAAGTTTATGACAATGCAGTTAAACAACAATAAAAAGTGACTGGGCCCGAGGCCTGTCATGGTACATGGTGTATGTATATATAGAGAGAGTTTATTCAAACAGAGTGCTGTGTTAGAATGAGAAACTTAATCATGTTTCACTGTTGTTTTGCAGAGCCCAGTGAAAAATCTTCAGGGATAATCTGTCACACACATGTTCTTATCACTCGAAAATACATCACTGATCAGATTCAGATGTGTGTGTGCGAGTGTTTGCCTTAACACATGGACCCATAAATATATGTCTGGTTAATGGTCGGAGCCACCGTGGTTTCCCTGATGTGACCATGTATGACTATGACTTTTTGATGTTCCTTGCACCATCTGTTGAGAGGTGTTCGGACCACGTGAGGAGCTCTCTGCTTCTTAGCCTCGCCGGTCTTCGGTCTAGACAATCGAAGCAAACGCCGGACGCACTGGCAGATATTCCTGTTCCTTTCATACAGCGCCTTTGTCAAGTCAGAACCTGAATTTGACGCATTCTTCTGATTTACGTCTGAGGCACTTTGAGGCAACAAGACTCAGAGGGTGCATTTGGGGAAGCAGCGGTGTGGGCACGGGACTGATGGACGGAGCCGGAGCAGAGATAGAGTCGTCCTCGGGACGAAAAACCAGGCTGATGAAAAGTCGTCCAGCTGCCGCTCTGCTTCTCCTTAGACTAACGATGTCTATATCATCAGGTTTCCATTTTCAGTCTTCTCCTTCAGACCAGGGAACCGGACCCAGTTCAGTTACACATGCATTTATGTGTCCACTGCATTAACTATCAGTTCATCCAAATCAGAAAAACCTGTTCTGGTTTGTGAGATGGAGCTTGATTTTATTAGAGGTGAAAGCCCATTGTTCTCAGTGACATGTCCTGTTTTTGGTTAGTTTCTTTATTCTCACTGCTGCAAACTCCACAAAGACATTTCTAGAGCTGAAGAAGGATAATCAGTGATTTAAGGCAAATCTTTTTAATGCAAAAAATGCCCAAAATTTTCTGGTTCCAACTCATAAAATACAAATATCTGCTATAATCCTCTATAAATATCTGTGAGTTTCGAACTGTTGTACAAACTAAGATAGTTAAAGTCTAAGCTTAAAGTCATTTTATGACATTTTACGAACAAACAATTTAACTGACAGCAAAATAAATAAATGATCGGAGCTGCAATTTTTCCCACAATTTTTCTCCTGACGTATTATTTACTTTGGAGCAGAAATCTCAGCAGCAGATATCACACAACCTCCAAAAACAAAACCCAGGCGTGTCTGCATGGAACAAGGAACAGGTGGATTCTCTGGAATCAGCTGGCCAGTCAAAGTATGAGGCGAGGAAACAGGACACCACATTCTCCCGGCTGATGCTTTTCAGAAAAACCTCATTTTGTGTCACTTGTCATTGAGCTGCTCCACCTTGAGCCACTGGAAGTACCCAGACAAAAATGACCACCATGATTATGCCGCCTCCAAATTCCAAAGGACAGGCAGTGGCTTTAATGAACCCCAACAGGACACGCCTCGGTTCGTCGGAGGAATCACATAACCAGGAGCATTTAGTCCCACGCTGAGGGAAGCAAAAAACAGAAAGAGAAAAGTGTAATATCCAATCGAAGGTTTAAATGCAAAAAGAACCCGCAACAAACTAAAATGACTTTATTTTTGATAATGCTGCTTCAGCTAATGTCTTGCTCTTCCTCATCTGCAAAGCACCTACTCTGAAACCGGCTCCTCAGACTCTGCAGTGCTCTGACATTTCACGGAGCCCCAGAGGTCAAAGCAACTTTGAGAAGCAGTTTCTATTTTTTACATTTGTGAGTAAAAGATCTTTACATTTAACTTTAACGTTGGTCCGAGTTTCCTTCTTTTTAAGCAGTTTCTTAAATGCAATCACTCACCTTGATTTGTTCTGGCTCAAGGCCGGTGAGCGGCTTAGTATTAGTGGGTTTTGACCTGGTACAATACTAAGAAGTGTGAGTTTAAATGTAGAGGTAACAGCAGGGCTGGGGTTATTATTAGAAATCTGACTCGTTTTCTTCCGGACTCCTGCTGTTTTCTCATTTGCCTTTTCGCTGGTGGGTGGGGCCAGATGTCATCCTGACCTGCTGGGGAGCACCTGGGCCCAGGTGCAGCTCTGCCCCCCTCCAACCAGCTTCATTTTGAAAGTTATTGTACCAGCTTTGGGTAACTTGTTCTTGTGTTTGTTTTTGTTTGTTTTTTTTACTGAAGCCCAGTCCACCACTCCACCTGAACATGGATTAACCTGCCTGCGCTTAATAGAACATGGTTCCGGAAGAGACTTGTCTGACGGCTGATTGTCCACCTCCTAGAACCTTCCTGCTGGCCGTCGTCTAAGGGACAATGTGGTCACTCCTGCTGTTTCAACGCAGCTGTTTTGTTAAAGCTGGAAGTAATTGAGACTGTCAATATACTTCTGCTTCCAAAGGAATGTTAAGATCTGGCTCCGGCACACAGTATATAAATCTATATTTCACACTCAGAGACATGAAGACATAAACTCGAACCCTTTATGAGTGCAAGAACAAGCGAACAAGCTGTAAAATTTGACCCAGCCAGTGCGGAGGTGTTTTATGAGTTTCTCTGTTGCCGCTCCTCTCCACCGTTAATACTGGTCATTTTCGTTAATGCAGGACTTCTGAGCATCGTCCACACAGACCGTAGCTTCCATCGCGTCTACGGCTGAGCCACCAGGCCACAGTTGACAAGACGTTAGACTAACACGGGTCGAAACAGAAAGAGAAGGGAATGACGTGACATCTCAGTTAGCACACCTCACACCTGAGTTTGCACATAGGATATTAAAGAAGAAAACGTGTCCCTACAGCGGACACATAAATCGTGCCGTTGTCTGGTTGCGCTTCAATGCGCAGCTACTCAAGTTTCTCCGAAGAATAGTGCCTGATAACTTTACCCTGCCTAACCTTTCCTTAGGTCACTATGTATTTAACCTGGCCTAAGCTTAAAGAGTGAGGGAAATGTAATTGTGGTACATTTTCGTAGCATTACCAGTTGCAACATCTGCCGCCAAAACACAGTGACATTAAACATTCGTTTCATATGCATTTTACAGTGCGTGCACGTGTTCTCGTCTTTTTGCTATAGAGACTCGTTTGATCAGCTGCTGATGTCGAGAACAAGGAGTCTTGCCAATAGAAGTTGCCTTTCGGGAGGGGGGGGGGTGTCTGAGGGTTGGCTGCCCCAAATCTGTGCCAATCCTTGTCTCTAGACTGATACAGAAGACACGTGTTAGGCCTCACTCTAGCAACTACAAGAACAATGTAATGCTTTTTATCGGAGTCTATTGAAAGCCCAGTCAATCACACTAAAGTCCAGACTAATTAAACTGACCATTAAAGCCTATAGGGAGAAGACCAATTTAGGCTGGAGTATGATTGTAAACTACTCATAAAGAGCTCTTCTCTCAAGAAGTGACCTGGCGATTCTATAAGTAGAAGGCAATTTCATGCCGTCCCCAAACTAGTTCACCCATGATGGATGAGAGTCGCACTCTCACTGGCCTTTTACTACGCCGTGGTGCAACATGTGCCACAGAAAGTCCTGTAAATGAGACATGGCTCTCCTCGAATATTTTCCACTTGTAATTGAAGTCATAGGTAAAAGGTGTAACCCTTAAAAAAAAAAAAAAAAAAAAAAAAGATTAGAGGCCAAAGTATTTTTTAACTAATGTCAGCAATGGAAAGGTTTTTACAGCAGGGCGGCGAACTGTCAGCATTGTGGTGCGAGAGTGACTGACAGAATGTGGGCCCCCCAACGATTGCAGAACTCAAGAGGTGGACATGGCAGCTGTGACACATTTCTCGGAGGTGACTGCATCCATGAGCGGTTGTAAACCGGATTTGGAAATACAGATACCTCCTTTAAAAGAATAGTGAGCAGCTGTACAGTTGTAGGGTTAAAAACCTACAATCACCTGCCTCCCGAACGGCACGCTGAAGGAACAGATACATCTAAAAGCTGATGGCTGACGTGGCCATGTTGAACGAACACAGGGACAATGCCAAACATGAGGCAAACTCACACCTACTGGGTTATAGCCATTTACAGTATATTTCACCATAGTGCTGCATACTCTATAAATCCAATTAAATTTTGCACTTCTTAGAGCAGATGTGAGAACCTGTGGACTCAATTTGGTTGCAGCTGCATGATGTGTTTTTATAGTTGAGGGCCCGTCCTATAATCCAGCAGTAATGTACCCAATTCATGAAACGTGTGGGAGCGGTGTCCTAGATAAATGACAGGATTGCTGTGAAAAAAAACTGAAAAAAAAAACCCCATCATCATCAAACAAAAGGCCAAAATCATAAAGTCAGACATTTCCTACATCCTGATCATCCCTTACACCGCTGAGGCAAACATGTTTAGGATCTCGAAACATATGTGTGGACGTCCCTGTGAAACATAAAGACACGATATGGAACCACACCCCTGAAACATGAAGCTGTAATGGAAGAAGGGTGAGATGATGCAGTATTTACTGCTCCCTGCAGGAACAGGGTGCACATGGTCCTCCTCTAGTAAAACGGCTCCATTATTAAAGCTGTATTTTTAGGGCTGCAGCTGTGAATATGCCGTCAAGGAAGAAGTCGGGGCTTTTTTATGTGGTAAGGATTTACATTCATACGTTTCTGAGTGTGACAATGACACAGACGATACTGTGCGTCTTCTCTGTGGAAGGGAAGGTAAAACACGAGGTTCTGACAGCATCTGAATACACCATAGCAGACTTGAGATGGGAGGAAACAAGAAACACACACGTGTTTTTTAATATATCATTCCAGGTTTAATTGCGTGTGAATTCAGTTTTTCTTTCTGATAAACATCTCTGCTATAGAATGTGTTACAGTATTTACAGTATGCATTTCAGACCGGATTTTTCTTTGAATCATACCTTTAAATCCAGGGCATTAATGGTGATACCAAATTTTATTCGTATAAATCTTTTATAGTGCAACTCCAGGTTTATATGTGAACTAGGACTCCTTATTAATTCATGTACTATTACAAAACATGTCAGTCAGTCTATTCAGAGCAACAACTTATGCATGTGAGTGTCATTTAAAAATGATTTTCATCAGAGGAAAATGGCGAAACTGTCTATTCTCCTAAACAAATCTATAAAGCTGCTTCGAACACATGAAAATAAAAGTTAAGTGAAAGATATTCAAGGCACTTAGAATGTGTGAAAGGAAGTTACAGAGCAAAACAACACAAACAAAATTCCATACTCATTAATCAGATATTAACAGATGAGCTCCAGTTGGGAGCCTAGACAGATGCAGTGATTGAGAAGGCACGTCTCTGTCTCGGGCCAACCAGGTGGTGAGATCCACATCAAAGCAAACATGCATGACACGGTCATCCATAAAGTGCATTGCAAGACCTTTTTCCAGGCCTAGACCAGTCAACATCAGATGTAATGATCTCTCGCTCTCTCTCTCTCTCTCTCTCTCTCTCACACACACACACACACACACACACACACACACACACACCCTCTCATCATGACAAACAAAACCAAAGAAAAAAACCAAAACAAACAAACATCTGGTTGGCACAACTTACCACACGTGGAACCTGAAGTGTTGTTTGGGCCTAAGGATATGGCTTTTTGGGGATAATGTGTGAGCATGGCACCAGTCTGTGGGTAGACACAGCACCAGCAAGGCTCCTTAGTGTTCATCCGTCACTTATGTTACCTGGTTCTTTGTACTATGGCCTTGAGTTCTTGAAACTGAGGCTGTGGGGTTAAAATTAATCCACAGGCCCTGCTCTGAAAGCTCTCAACCCCCCTTCTTTCAGAATTGTAGCTTGTTGGGCTTTCAGGTCATAACTTTAGGTGAATTAGCACCACAGCCTTATAATAGGAGGGCTTCTTTCTGCACCCCTTGACTGATGCTGAGTTTAATCTTAAAATGAAATAAATGACCAACTGTTTAAGTCTCTTAAAGTGGAAAATTTCAACCAAAGTAAAACAGAATTTTTTTAAAATTCCTCTTCGGGGCATATTGCCCTGCAGACGATTCTAGTTTTTCAGGATGCGGTAAGATTTTCATACATTGTTCTCTGAAACCCCTGCCCCCACATCAACACAATGCAGGCCACATGGTTACTCAGGATAACTCACCACCAAATGGGACCAGCAATTCCAATGAAAACTATCAACAATCAGGTCTGTGGATCATCCCGATTAACTAGAATAGTTGCTCTTTGGTTCTTAAAAGTAATTTCAAATATTCTGAGCAGAGATCCATTCACATGAATTGTATTGAGATGGAGGAAGAAATCTTAGACGTGGATCTCTTGAAAAATAAGCAGATAAAACCAAAGCTACCTGCATGGAGACACCATGATGGGGGGGAAGTATAAAAGCAGGTCTTTTGGTGATTGTTTGAACTGATCCTTCAATAATAGCCAAGGGCAAGAAGAGGTTTAGTGTTGTAAATAATTAGGCGCTTAACTTAGACTGGCACAGTCAGTGACTAGAAGCGAGCCATCAGGGTGCTGTACAAGATGTATAAGTGATGCTGCAACGTGAAAAGGAAACAACATGATGAACGTACACATGGGAGGCTACCTTTCTCAGAAAAAGACAATAGGCTACATTTTCTTGGCTCTCTATTGCTACTGTATGATACAGACCTTACTGTCTCTTGCAGGACCAATGACGCATGGCACTAAAATAAGAGGGAATGTGGGCTTTTAGATGCAAACTGAACTTGACTGAGAGTGAAAAACAAAGTTTCTCGAGAGAGGTCTGACTCTACTGGTGACGGCAGTACAAAGCAGCAACACGGAAGTGCCTGCGTGCAGAAAGTTATCAATCCTCCGTCATACCCACCTGGTTACCAATGCTTATCCTGAGACATTTCATTTATCCAGGCTTTTTCTCACTCCTGTAGCCACATGGGGGCATCTGGTTAGAGAAGACGGCCTCTAGTCAGGAGTGCGGAGCAACAAGGCAGTGCACCTCTGCAGAAACTGGTGAAATGATGCTTTGGGTTTTTTCCTGTAGATTGTCACAGTTGTGAAAGTCATCAAACCATCCAGAGTTTTCCGACCCTTTTGGTCAAGAAGCCAAGCTTTGGCTCCCCGACCGAAGGATCAAATGAACCCAATCCGTCGGCTGCGGAAGGAGGGTCAAACATAAACGAGGGGAGCCAATAAATCCCCACAAAGTTTGAAGATATAGAGTCTGGTAGTCCTGGATCCTGAAGGGGCTTCAGGATCCTTAAGGTACTCAAGTCTTGACGTCTTCTGAAGGTGCCAGATAAAATATACTATGGCCCACTGTTTAGGGGGAAATATACCTTTAAGTGAAAAAGGCTGTTTAAGTATAGAACCTTTCCCTTTTAAGCCTAACCCATATTTTCAAGCGACTGATGCATCCGGTCCAACTGGAAGGTGAAACAGCGGCCACAATCTGGAACGTGGAACAGGGAGATGAAATGGGAGGAGAGAGGTGAGGCCAAAGAGGGGGCAGGAAAAACAGGTGAAGGTTATGGAATAGCACTGCGAAGTAAGGGATGAGAAGACTGATGAGCGAGGGGGAGAAACCGGTGTGGGTTGTCAGTGTTTCATCTTTGGGTGGTAAAGCTGGGTGACCTGGATGACCGGAGGGGAGGTGCTGAGCGACGGCCCACACCAACAGGCAGACGATCGCACCGGCTGGACCTCACACTTGCCACTGGGGAGAGGGAGATCACAGCAGAGGGAAAACATTCAGCATCTGACTCAAATTAAACACAATGAGAAAACAGACAGATGGGGAATCCAAGAGGAAATGTGCAGGATAGAGCAGTCTGCCAGTGGCGAGACTTGAGAGCCATCCATGTAAAAAGAGACAGGTATAACATGTTATCAATGCCACAACACCAGCGGGTTAGAGGTACAAGTCCAATGAAAATGCAGAAGGAAGACAGGTTTCCTTTCTGACCCTCCCTTCTGATACATGCACACTCGATATACTGTATGCACCAGCAGCAGCAATCCACACAATTTATGATTAGCTGAGATTCAAGGGTAGGTCTTGAATACTTTAAATTACAGGACAAGACCACTGTGAGCTTTTGTCATAAAACATTGGAAAAATCAAAAGTCTCAGCATTTTTCAGACTTTTAAACCCTAACCCTAACCCAGATTAAGATTTTCCCCAGACTATCATAGAGAGGAAAGAGGCAAACCTGAAATCCAACAACTGACAATGCCCTTGTACATTCACTGAGCACTTTATTAGGAACATTTGTAAATCTGTAGATTTTTGCAATTATCTAATTAGCCAATCATGTGGCAGTAGTTCAGTGCACAAGATCCTGCAGATCCAGGTCAGAGCTTCAGTTAATGTCACATCACACATCCAGATGAGGGAAAAACAGGATTCTCAGTGACTTTGACTGTGGCAGGACTGTTGGTACCAGATGGGCTGGTTTGAGTTTTTTCTGAAACTGCTGAATTTCACACAAAAGTGTCTCTGGACCTACAGTGTCAGCCCCTCATGCTGATGAGAGGTCAGAGGGCAGAGGTAAGAGAATGATCCTACAGGTTGGAGCTGACAAAAAGGCTACAGTAACTGAGATAACTCTTTACTACTGTGGTGAACAGAGAAGCTTCTCAGAAGGAACAACATGTTAAACCTGGAGGTGGATGAGCTACAACAGCCGAAGAACCACATCCAGTTCTGGTCCTGTCAGCAAAGACCAGAGACCTGAGGCTGCGGTGGACACAGGTTCACCAGACTGGAAGATCTGTTTGTCTGTGTGTGGATGTTAACTTGGCACATTTTGGGCCCTTATTACCAGTCAGTCATAGTTTAAAGCTCAGTCTGTCTGAGTATCATTGCCGACCATGTTCATCCCTTTACAACCACAATTCACCATCTTCTGACAGTGACTTCCTGCAGGATAATGATCCATGTTACAGAGTAAAAGTCTTAGACTGGTTTCATGAACATGACAATGAGTTCAGTGAACTTCAGTAAACTTCCGTGCCCCCCCAGCACGAATCTGCAGAACTGATGTGATGCATCATTTTAACATGGAACCAGAACTTCAGAGGAAAGTTACCAACATCTGGTGGATCCAGGTCACGAAGACCTGAGTCTGTCTGAGACCAAAGGGAGGAACTACCCAGTATTAGTGAGGTGTTCCTAATAAAGTGCTTGATGATTGTAGTGAGCACACTCCACCAGTGAAGGAGAGGCACTAACAGCATATGGTGGTCACATATGATGCAGGTCGGAAGTTTTGCACAGACAAACAGGCAGACAGCACAGAACACAGCAGTACACTGAATACACACCACAGTCGGGGACGAATCATTTTCAGATCACTCAGTTCAAAGAGTGGAAGTAACTCTTCACTTTACCCGAGTGACAGTCATTTGGTCAGCTGTTGTGACACCTTGCTGTAAAAATTAATTAAGTGGCCTGGAAGCTTTGTTCTTTTGCATGACAGAACTCTGGAGTTCAACAACCTTCTTTAAAAGTTTGTGTCCATACGGCCGCTGTAGTGTAAAGACCTGGGTAGGGATGTTGTTTAAGAGGAAATAAAGATCTTACTAATTTTCCTGAATGAGGCGAACTGAAAATGACCCCTAACACTGATGAGAATTCTGACCACAAAAACCCAAAAGAGGGGTTTGGATTTATTTCAAGTAAATCTTAAACACAACACTCAAATGACATTTGTACAGCTAGTGTGGACAGAAACAAATCACCACACATATGGCATGTGAGTGTTGTTTTAACACAGACTTGAAAATAATGTGAACCCGTCCTTCTGCAACCTGAGACCGAGGAACAGTACACGTTCATTGTAGTACAGCAAATAATAGCGGGATGCATGTTACTGAGAGGAGGGAAATCAAAGACAGTGTGCCGGGGGTTAGTCTGCTGAACTGGTGTATGAGGTACCTCACATGTTATGGGGCCTTTTTTTCAGTTTTGGGCAGCACGGCTGTGAAACATGAGGGGGAAAAAAAGAAAAAAAAAAGAAAGGAAAGGAAAAGAAAAACACTTTTTTTTTTATAAAAGCAAAATGTATAACTGCAATGAAAATTATCACAATGGTTTTAACCTTTTTCACTGTAAAATTGCAAACATTCAAACCGCTGAGCCATTTTTAAAAGGACAAATTGGAGATTGATGTGTTTTTTCCAAATGTGCTCAAGTCCAAATGCATGCCTGAAAATCTTTAAATGAAAATAGTGGGTTATGAATTTCTTGACATTAGAAAACCAGAGACATAATCCCCCTTATTATCCAGTATCAGGATCAGTTGCAAGGAATCAAAGAGAGGCTATACCGTTGCATATGCTGTTGGTGGACGATAAAAGACATCACACAGGGACGTTTCTGTCTGTATTATTGTGGCAGAGCAAAAACAGAAGGCTGAAGATTGATTAATTCAAGAAAACTGGACTAGTTTAGTGTTTTTATGACAAGAGGTAGAACCTTTGTCTGAGAGTGGAGGTCTGGACCAACTTAATCCAGAACGTTCTGCAGTGTAAATAGTAAAAGGGGCCTAAATCAGAATTTTTTACAGGAGTAAACTCAGATGATATGTCATCAGTTTTCAAGGAGAGAAAAAAGGGTTGTACATCATTACACCAACGGGGACTAGACTAAGAACTGGACCAGTGATGCTGTTCTTTCCATTGTTCTATTGCTACTTTTGCTGAAGGATCAGAATCATTTTCCCACAACTGGATGGAGCAGCGCTCAGGGTTTAGATGCATTAGTCTTGTCCCTGTCTGACATCGACATGTCCTCCTGTGTAATTTGATCAGGTGGTAGAGGCTGGGGCAGGAAAAGCCCACACTGCTCAGGACCTATCAATCAAGTTCCATGTACAGAGAGTCAATTAGTCATTGTCTTATACATGAGATCCAGGCCTTTAGTTGAGACCTTCATTTCCTCTTGCTCCACATATGTCTACATAAACAGTATTTTAGTAAGAAGACAGCAGGATTAACTAATTTCCCCACCTGTTTCACAGTAGGAACTTTCAGTGTTTCCTGGGCTCCCTTCACTTAATGCTAACTCAAAAACATCTAAAGATTCGGAGGAGTTTCAGCAGCAGCAGCAGCAGCAGCAGTAGTAGTAGTAGCAGCTTAACATCAAGAGAAAACCGAAACAGAAGTAGAATTCATCAGAGAATAATTAATGCTTATCAGATTTAATTTGGCCTCCTGAAACCTCAGAGCGAGCAGTGAAGGTGACAAGTGCGGGACAATGTTATTGTACTGATGGTGCAACTGCTGTGGAAACCACTCGAGTTGACCGCTATTCTAGACCTGGCTCTGTATCGCCACAATCGCTGCAGTTACTCTACGTGTGTAAAATGGAAGCAAATGGACATAAATGTTTGTGTGCAAGTGAAACACGAACCTCAAGGCGGCCAGTGAAGTGATGGACGACTAAAGAAAATGGCCGAGACACCTCCCGTGTGAACAGACTGTTAAACTGATAGGTTAAAGAGCCTCGGTGCCTCGGTGCTCGGTGGACTCGGTGTTTCAACACTCTTTAAGAAGATTTATTTGCAGCTTAGCGCATGCATCACTTAACCTTGCCCTTGACACCTGAGCTGCTTTCTGGGAGTGTTAAAGGACGAACTTTCGGTTCTATTTCTACGGCAGTGAAAACACCAAAGAGGAAAATGCAATTTGCTCTGTGTAAAAACAGGGCCGAGCATGGTTGCCGGTGGTAGTGACTTACCGAAAAGGGTTAAACACTTAATAGTTACTTATTTGGTTAAACATGTGGCTGTATGAGTTGTGCTCAGGTGCTGCATTTGTTGTATTTGTTGATGAATCTTGTTCACTACCTAGTGTGTGTGTGTGTGTCTGTGTGTGTGTGTGTGTGTGTGTGTGTGTGTGTGTCTGTGTGTGCGCGTTTGCGTAAGAGTGGGGGGGGGGTACCCGCTGTCGTCAGGCATGTCCTGGTCAGCCTCTGCAGCAGACGACTCCACATCTGCATCCGCACTGCCCTCGCTGCCCTGAGCTGACAGACCACACGGAGACTCTGGGCTTAGACATTCCCCACTGGGACAGACAAAGACACGAACAGAACCAGGTGGTTCACATCGACTTATCACTACATTCACTGCTCTGTTGGCGCTGAGAGCTCCTGTCATTAGTTCTGCCTACGATGCTTTGAACCAGATGTGACGTAATTTGCGTGTTCCGTGTGTCCCATAATTTGTGCAAATCCACTGACTTGATATGTTTCTCCAGTTGCAGGATGGTCTGCTCCCTCTCCTCCAGCCTCCTCTTCAGGGAGACGATTTCCCTCTGCTTCTCTAGCAGCTCCTTCTGGAGTCGATAGTTGCTCTCCTCCAGAGTCTCGCAGAATGCCTGGAGGAAGACGAAAACAGAGAGGAGAGGAGTAGATGATATTTGTGGTCGGTGGAAACAAATGGCGGAGAGCGAACAAAGCGACAGGCAAGGAGGTAAGCAGGAGAGGACAGCGCTACTTACGATAATCAGCTACAACATTAAAACCAGTAACTGGTTTTAATGTAGTGGCTAAAGACCGTCTGCACATTCCTGTTGAGTCATTCACTAAATCTGTCATTAAACCATTGTAAACATACGAGTCCGATTTGTCTACTTGAAAAATGCCTTAGCCAAATCAATGCAGAGGTTTTATGAGGGCAGCTACACGGGGCACATCAGCTGGAGCAATGAGAGTTAATCCTCGTCTGAATCCAGTAAAATCTTGCATGGGTTTTCATTCTTAACTCTTTAATTAAGAATAAAACTATGTAAAGACATGTTAACAAAAATATGATTTTTATTAGAAGATATTTGACTAAAGAGTAAGTGAACAAAACTGAATGGGGTATTCTGGAGGTTTGCGCCTGTAAAATGGAGGAAATATAAGAAATTGTATTTTCCTCTTCCTATTCAGCAGCACAGAATGTGAGTATAGAGAATGAATGGAAAAATCACAGGATGAGCACAAGCTTGGAGGAAACTGTATCTGAAATTCAATCGACTGTGGCTGGGCTTATTTATTGTTCATCCCTTGACTTGTTAAACACACAAATGAAATGGAAAATTTCTGTCACACAAATTTCTTTCCTCCTGATGGTAAAGATTATCAAAAAATATATCAAGCTGAGAATCAAAACAGGAATTGGGCATGAACCAAGCTTCCTTAACCTCCAACTACAGACAGAGATCTTGGTCAGTTCTCTGAATCATCAGTGTTCAGCCCCCCCGCCCCCCCACCCACAGTCAGTGAGATGTTAGGGTCACATGAGAGATGTGTTGCACACTTACCCTGCTCTCCTCCAAACTGTCGAAGGGCCCTGGCGGGTCGTCCAGACATAAGAACTCTCTCACTGCCAGGCTGTTGAGGAGAAAATGGGGTCATATAGGCGTACATGTGTTGCAGGGCAGTGTGCTCGGTAATACAATAAACAAAGGTACTTGATTAACTGTATGAAATTGCCTGATATCTACCCGGTGCATAGCACTGACATGCTCAACACAGAATAAAGAGATGGAAATTGAGACGACAGCTTTTGTCTGCACTCATGTCTCTGTGTGGGACACAAAACCTTTCAGTTTTCCTATTTTTTGCTTTTCCTGGCGACATCTGCAGTTGACTGCTTCACATTTAAAAGCTCTAATGACCAGTTATGAAGTGACCACTTTGCAAACTACATAGTTTTTACATGATGCTAAATAACTCAATTTCAATGGTCATGGTCATGGTCATGTCACGCACCAGTTGGCGATGTCCTTATGTGCGACCAGGTTCTGCAGGAAGGCCTGTAGTCCCAGCTGCCTGTCCTCCAGGAAGTCGGTATCATAGTTGTCTTTGAACCAGCGCTTGGGAGGCAGCGAGAGGCGGAAGCCTGGAAACATCTCCTTCAGCTACACACACACACACACACACACACACACACACAAACACACACACACACACACACACACACACACACACACACACACACACACACACACACACACACAGAGGGTAAGTTACTATAACATGATTTCTCATACTTAAGGTTAAAGCAGATAGGGTAAGAGATGATGATTCAGCAACTACACAGGGTCAGTGACATGGACACAACACAGAGTCAGTGCAGGGACCATGACATACACCGAGCTTCCCTTTCCACCGCCTCCTCCTCTCTCCCTGTGAGCATTAAGACCTCAAAAATGTTCGTTACGAACGGTCCTCCCTCTTTCCCGCAGTTTTTTGCTTTCTTGTCTCTCTCCTCCTCATCTCTCTCCTCTCTCCTCCTGTCGCTTTCTGCAGGTTTTTTTCTGATGACTGTAGAACCATCTACTGCCCCATGAGCCTGATCAACACCCACTGCTTTAATTATTATGATTGCTACTGTTACCATTTCATTTGGTCCTATTAGTAATATCATTAACCCTGCCACCAGGATCATATAACTATAGTATATACAGTATAGCTATTAGTCCCATTATTATGCTATGCTCTCTCTCCTCCCTCCTGCCCCTGTCTCTCACTCTCACACTCAACCCAGCCAGTTGAGGCAGACGGCCGCCCATCATGAGGCGGGATCTGTTTCTACCTGTTAAAGGGAGTTTTTCTTGCTCATGGGGGAAAATGTTGGGTCTCTGTAAATAATAACTATAAAGAGTCTGGTCTAGACCTGCTCTAGATGAAAAGTGCCCTGAGATAACGTCGGTTACCTATGCTGCTATATAAATAAATTTGAATTGAATTAAATTGCTTATGTGTTCTGGTGTGTTCATAGTCATATTGAAAATTTCAAATATTTGCTAACAGACATTTTTCCCCAAGATTTTTCTGTAAATGCCATAAATATTTGTATCAGTATCTCCTTAAATTTGGGCATTAAGAGTTATGACCAACATATAGACTGAGCAGTGTATTTCACAGTCAAAACGTAAACTTCAGCGCTGTCTGGTGGACAATAAGTGTACCAGCAAAGCCCTGTTTCCATCACTCCAAAGATATTTTTGGCATTTCCAGTATGTATTTCCTGGTTGGCCGATATTTACGCAAGGACCAATAAATCTGTGATAAGCTAAGCATCAGCTGGTAATATCCGTTTTCAGGTTTTTGACCCTCTAGCTTCTGGTTTCCATTGAGGTTTGTTTAACAGTGCCACCACAGCAAATAGGGTGCAGAGAAGGGACTGTTTCAGTGGGGAACACAGAAGAAGGACAACATACATAAATTTCTGTGTCACACAGTGTTCACACAGTCACTGGAGCAGAGAAAGAAAACCCATGCACTTCCTCTGCCCCCAAGCCTTACTCTGAGCTGTGGCTCTGACGGGGGGAAATTTCACCCTGGTCTCCCCCACAGCTGCTCAGTTGGGGGGGGGGCTGACACTTAAAACTCAGGTGCATGAGGTTTGCAGTATCTAGAGAACATTAGGTGTTTGTCTGTTTTCTTGTCAAAGCTGTGACTGTAATGAGACACAGACAACTTATTGTGACACCTGGTGGCCTGAACCATGTGCATAAACTTATTGTGGAACAATGCTGTACATGGTCCAAATGTATAGAAAAAAAAACGTTTGGCACCTGTCAAACATTGTCACATGGTCCAAACACAGCAGTGCTGCGTTTAGAACATGTGACATGCATCTTTGCTACCGTTTATCTAAATTATGAGTGTGTTTCTGTAAGGATCACATGCAGCAAAACTCTAACTTACTTTACTTCCTAATAATTGAACATAATGATTGAAGTAAGGCCCACCAGGCTTCTACAGCTACGGTAGCTCACAGAAAAAGACTGCTCGAGAAGCCACAGGAATGTAGGAAAGGATGTCCACACCCCCCCTACGCCCCCTCTCTGCCCTTGTTGAATATAGGGTGTTCCCATCTCCTGTGTTTCCATTCATCTTCCCTCCGTTTACTGTGTCCAAATAAGGTTCACATGTTTTAAAATTGTGCACTGCAATAATAATTTTAACTAGGATTTTGCAGGGATCCTTTTTGCCTGTTTGATGTTGCTTTCTAACAATTATCATTTTAGCTGTAGGTTATTATTAATCACAGAGTATCATCACATGGCTTAATTTTGCTGTGACCAAACTCCCCTCCATGAAACCATGAGAGACCTGTTCCCATATTTGGCTCACTGGGAAGAGTGGCCTTCTTTGTCTAGCTCTAATCACTTCCACAGTGCACTCAAAATCAAAAGAAAGCGTGCTGAAAACAAGAGCCGATGGTCAGAAACAACGTCTGCAAATGTGGACGGATGATCACAAAACTAAGCTCAAGATTGTATCAAAGTGTCATATAGTCAACACACTCAGACTCACCTTGTCGTTGAGCCGAGAGAAGTCTGTGTACCTTCTGAAAACAACCCAACTCTCATCTGGAGTCTTCCTGACCAGTATCTTATACACCTGCAGCACGGTAAAGATAACAAAAACACATTATGCACAAACTGCTGGACTCAAGCGAAGGGATCCTCTACAAATATAACTTGTGACAAATGTGATGCTTAAGACCAATTATTGTATAAACCAACATAAGTTCAATGAGATTTAATTGAGAGCTAAGTCACAATCATCTCTTTTCCAAAGGCAGAAAAAAAAAAAAAAGAGCCACCAGGCTGATCGACAACATGTTGTTACACGTCTAAATGATTTCTCTCCCTCAATATTCTCATCATATCCCACGATTAATCCCCAGAATTCAAAATAACCTGCCAGGTCCGCTGCAGTTATCTAAAGCGACGAACAACTTGTTTCTCCATGCTTTTGCTAAGCGCTCGAAGATAATGTGTATTCCAATAGCAGAAGTCTGCGTGCTATGTTAATGTTGACTTTGGGCTTTTAGTCTCTAATTGACATCATGCCGAGTGCTTGTTTGTCCCATTTGCTAAAATGTTGTTTTTTTGCTGTAGCTCTAGGTAGACACATGTCATTATGCGCTAAATAACATGGCATTTAGAATCAGGCGAGTCACACTATCACACTAACCAAGTTCCAAAAGACTGTCATGATAACACATCAGCAGTTTTTCTGGTTTCATACCGTGAACTTGGCCCTCTCCTCCATGACCTCATACCCCAGCACAGTGGGCGTGATGGGCCTCTCCTCGCCTTGCTGGCTCCCAGCGGGATCCGATATGGAGCGCGGGCAACTAGAGTACTCTACGGAGGGCTCCAGAGTCCCGTTGACCCTGGCTCGGGTCGCAGGGCTCTGGAGGGGCGGTGGTGTCTGGCTGCGGGTGCCCCTGTCCGTGCAGCGGGACTGACGCTGGGAAACCGATCCTCCGCATCCTCTGCCGTGGTCGTCCGAGCCGCTTGAGACACTGCCCAGTGACGACGCTCGCTGTGGCCGTCTCAGCTTGCTGCCGCCGCTGCCCGACAAGGCTCGGTCCATGGGCACGGGAACAGGCACAAAGGGTGATGCCATCTTCCTGAGCTGCACACTCCTACCCTACCACCGCAGCAGTCACGGATTTTCACACAGGCACTGACCTCGCTTTGCTTCAGTGGCACTGGCGATGATGGACTGAAGCAGTGATGCCCAACCCAAGGAAGCGAAAGAGACTCTGAACACCCTGTGCAATAAAGAACAATTACGTGTCTTCATTGCATTTACCTCATGTTAAACTGCCTATATGCTGCCCTAAATATAGACTGCCTGCTGGGATCTTCAGGATTCCCTGTAACTTAGACAAATGGAGCACAATCTGTCAGCAAACATTATCCTGAAGTAAGGGAACCAGACTGTGAGGGCAGATGAATTATTGAGTTGAGCTACATGCCATTTATAATTTATCAACTTGCACATTATGTGTGAAATCCTCTATGGAGAAAAGCCCGTGAACATCTGTAGATAACTAGTGTGTCAGGCCTCCTTTTATGCTCCTGCTCCAGGTGGGGTCTGACCCATCCTGGTGAAGGCTGCAGAAAAGGCAGGAGCCATGAGGCTGAGAGACTGGGAGCTCCCTGCCAAGCCCGGCCACTTTAATTCAGCCCGAATGGATCGGAGAGAAACCCGCCCCTTGCCGCTGTATGACTAGAAGTGAAAACCCTCAAAACACCTGACTACACCTGTCATGGTTCACCTGTCGCACACGTGTCAAACACCTGACACTGGAGCAAACATGACAACCAGACGTTGGCTGGGGCAGCGGGCTAACGAGCTTCCAGTGAGTGAAGTTAGCCGGCGAGCTAACTGCGGTCCGCGACCTGCACTCACACAACACTGCGAACTCCGTTCACAAAATGTGACATTGTACTGAGTTAGCAGTACGTTCTCCCGCTTCTCGGTTCGCGGCCAAATGGTTGCGACGGTAGCTGAGACTTTAGAGTAGATATAACTAGTTTAGGTGTTGTAGTAAACACGGTATCGAGTTCACAAGACTCAGTGTAAAAAAACTATAACACGTTAACAGCTACAACTACAAAAACTGCCTGGTTGCAGATGCTTGCTAGTGACGATAGAACAGATAAAGTAGACTAACTGATATTTTGTTCGATTCAGAGCTGCTTGTAATAGTAGATTTATGCCGAATCGAGTAGAAATTCCCAATAGTCCCTCAAAGGTCTTCAATGATTTTCTTTCAGGCATTTTGTCCAATAATAAGAACGGCAACGCTTAAACAAAACATTTTTCAAAGGCGTTTGGCGTGTCCTCCGTCCAGCTGAAAGACCCCGGGATTCAAGCTATCACATTACGTCCAAGTTAGCTAGCAAGCTAGCAGCCCATGGTCACAAAGCTAAGGTGACGCTCCGGGACCGGGACTTTCTCTTACCGTAGGAGCCAATGTCCGTCGTCTCCGGGAACTGGTTTCACTAAACACCCGGAGCCCGGACCCTGGTTGTCTAGTCGCCGTTTATCCGCCGCTCTACCTCCGCCCCGGTCCGGCTCATGTTAGCTCGCATTCGGACCGCGGCGACTTGCGGCCAGGCGGGGGCGCTGTAACACCCGCGTGGAGCCGCGGCGCGTCCGACTCTGCAGCAAAAGCCGGTTGATAAAAGCCGGAGAGGAGCAGTTACAGCTGGGGGAGGTTTATGATGGAGTTACTGACAGAGCATCAGTAAACCGGCTAGAAACCTCTACAAGTTCAGAGTGATCTGACAAATCCACGAGTTCCTCCCTGGAACTAAGAAAAATCTTCATTTGGCTTTTATAAAGCCAGATACAACTTAATGCGTAAACTCCCAACGACTCAAATCACAATCTGTCGGGGACCATTGTATTTAATATTAAACTTCTTAGAAAACCTTCAACCCCTGAGGAGGAGCTGGATGAAGCAAAACCAGGCCTGGTGGTGGATGGTCGCTATGAGACCCTGCATCTTTTCCTCCTCCTGAGGCAAAAGTTATTGCAAAAAGAAGGAAACTCAGCAAACTTGTACAACTCGCAGTCATGCCCCTACAAAATAAATAAAGAAAGAAAAGAAACCATAAAATTTCTACTTGCACAGACAAAATGAAAAAAAAATGCATTTAGGGGCAAAAATCTGATGAAAGCCTTAAAGTTTTAAATTCCTCACTAGAGTCAAGAGGCAGTAGTTACCAAACAGTACACGACTAATGAACAAATCATCTCCGAATGTCTTCTTTAGTGATTGTCTTGTGTCAGACTTGGGCTCGTGGCACCTGAACGTAGGATTTTCCTCACTGATGGAAAATGTGTTTTTCTGTATTTTTGTGTTAAACTATTTTGAACCAACTTGACACATTTATTGTTTTCACAGTGCCCTCTCAAATTCCACAATCACATCTCTGTATCGATGGTTCTGAAAGTTCTCGCTCACTCGGCCGTCGATTGCACTTTGCCATCATCTCAGTATCCATCCATCCATCCATCCATCCACCGTCCATTCATCCATTCCTTTTCTGTTACACCACATGGGCTCAGGGCAGGTCTTTAGCTGGCAAACTCCTCACAAAACACCATTAGCACAAGACATAATTCATAATGTCATGGGTGTGCCTTTCAGTCATCGCTGTGATTTTCGGGCATGTTCTCAAACTGCAGTGAGCTGCTTCAGTTTGGGTGTGTCAGCTTGTAACAAAACAAAGAGCTGGCTCATACAGAACGGTTCCTCCTGCAGCTGAGAAGTTACGGATCACTGGTTGACTTATAGAAGAGCGTCTGTGAGTAAGAAAGTGCAGCATATTGTCATGGTTCCATGGTACAGGTGTTAAGGAAAGACAAGAGGCGTCAGCACCTGGTGTGAAGAGGAATGAAAGTTAAGTAATGAAGAGTTTGTTTTACACAGGCTGCTTAAGTTTTAAGATTTAAAAATATTTAATAGTTTGCAAATTAAAGCCAGAGGTTAAAGAACTGGAAACAATATGAATATTGTATCTTCTCATTTATATAGACTCTCAACATTTATGTTTCACATAAACACAGGGACATAATTTTGTCTGGTTTTGTGCAGAAATGCCACTTAACAAAAGAATCTGGTTCATGGTGTAGCTGGAGGTTCTGTATCATGTTATTGAATCAAAAGCAGAAGAACAAGACGTTGGTTCAGGTTCCAAGCTCTGTCATGTTCACAGGTCACTGGACATATGGGTCACTGAAGAGCTCAATGAAAGAAAAAGGCTTCTAGATCTTAATTTGTATTTCATTTTAAACTAAAAATAGAGACGCTGGTGGATACATTATACTCGACTCTAAGAATTTTTTTTTTCTGTGACAGGAATGTAAATGTACAGTTTAAACTGTGAGTATGAAAGTAAAGTTTTCAGCCACCATACAATTTTTTTTACATGACAATGCATCAATAACCACTATGGAACAGCATAATTCATAACATAACACTGACAAAAGACATTTTTTCTGTATGATGAGAACTTTTATTTTTGAGACTTTAAGATGTTTTGCTGTTTATATCTGTTTGCATTTACTTCAGGACCATCTTGAATGTAGGAATTTTAAATGCAATGGATTATTTGGGGTATTGCTACTTAACTTATGAAAAGGATCTGAATGCCTTTGGTGTTGTTACAGTAATTTTGAATCCAAATCACAAAACTAGCCTGAGATACTATTGAGATATTAACAGAAACCAGGAGGCACTACAATGCCGAGCTGGAGTCTGTGGACTTCAAATCCAGCTTGGAGGAGGCCAGGGTCAATATCAACAGCTGGGTGGAGGAGAAGACATGGAGTAGGTCACGCGATTAGCATGCACACACTCATCAGTGGATGAATTCAATCTTTCTAAAGAGCTTCCAGCCAATCATTAAACACCCCTGTCTCTCAAATTGGCCACTCTCCTGTTTTTATTTATTTATTATGTATTTTAGAATAGACGTGGCCTCGGCTCAGCTGATAATTGATTTCTTTAAACATTAAGTGGTTGATTATGTTTCCTATTAGAGGCTGGTTTAATTTTTATCCAGCAGGGGGGAAAAAGCATCACCTCTGGTGTCTGTAAATCCTCCTCAGTGTCTGTGAGTCTTCAGGGATCAGTCCTGGGTTTATGTGCTCAAATTAGGAACAGGAAGATTTTGTGCTTGTAAAGTCATGTTCACAAAAACTTAATATAAAGGCTTATTTACAACTAGAAAAATCTGGAATTATTTGTGAAAATCCCTTTACAAGCTCGAAATCTTGTTGACTCTAATCAAGAGCATATTGCTTTTTTGTTATGCTCTGTTTACAAGTTACCATGGGGCTGTTTAATCCAAAGGCATAATCTAATTTTCTGTTTCCAGTGTTTCCAATCTCTTTTTTATAGTTTGTTTTCTGTTTTCAATCAGGCAGCCCCTCTGGTTTGCCTCAGTGAGGTGACGAATTGTATATCTCAGAAACTTCCTCTGGTTAAATGAATTAAATTTGAAGTTTTTACTGTAAGTCCAGATGCTTCAGTGGAACTAATAAAACCTCACAAGTGTCCAGACTTTATCTAGATCAAACTGGTTTAATGGTTTAACCAAAGACCCTATTTCAAACTTGTCCCCTTTTACAGTTGTTTTCATTATTTTTGATTCTGTCTTTATTTAAATTTTTTTTATCTCAACCTGGGTTTTTGTTCTGATTTTACATTTGACTCATTTGTAGAGTTGTTTTTTTTTCTTTTTAGTGCCTCTAAAGTGATGATGATGATGATGATGATAGTAATTGTTTTGCCTGTAAACTACTCACCAGGTAAGGTCAAGGACGTGCTGGCCCAGGACACTGTGGACAGCTCCACCAGACTGGTACCAGTCAATGCCGTCTACTTCAGGGGCAACTGGAACAAACGGTTCGAGGCGGATTCCACTGTCGACATTCAGTTTAGAATAAACAAGATGACACCTCAACGACAGCACGACTGGATGATGATGTGAGATAGTAAACAGTTTACATGAGGTTTGTTGTACTGTAGCAGCCCTCTCATACTAGACCATGACTATGCTGTGTTTACTGCAATGTGTTCCAGCTTGTCTTCTGATATGTTTGCTGGGCTTTTTATTTTCCCAAAAAAACAGGCCTGTATTACAGTGTTTGAAATTGGGGACTTTGAGAAAAAAAGATTGCTTGTTGTGTTTTTCCTGTTGTCAGTAGCATGACACTAAGCCGGTGAAGATGACGTGCCAGAAAACTAAATTCCCTCTCGCCACCATTCCTGAGACCAATTGCCAGGTAGTGTTTCGACCCTACCTTTGTGCCTACAATGCAATCTGAGATTTCAATAGTTTGTGAACAGATTTCAGTGAAATAATTTGGACAGATCCAAAGAATAAACAGTTCCATGTTGGTATTCAAACCTTCAGACTCAAGTTTTTTTAAGGTAATTCCCGTAGCTATAACTACAAATAGAGGCCTGGACCTTTATTCCAAATAATCAGCCTGCCCTTCAGGACGAAGGAACCAGAGAATCTGTAAATGAAATGAAATGAAAAATTGAATGTCTTTGGGCACATCCTAGAGATGCCCTGTAAAGGGAAGGACCTGAACATGCTCATCTTCCTAACCAGTGAGATAGAGGACGATACGACAGGCTTGGAAAAGGTAAGACACATGCAACACAACACGCAGCAAACAGATGCACAACATTAAGCAGACAGACCAGTCATTGTCCAATGCGTCCACCCCCAGCTAGAGACGGATCTGACCTATGAGAGCTTTGTGGAGGGGACACGTCCAGATCTAATGGGTCAAACCGAGGTTGAGCTGAAGCTGCCTCGGTTCGGGATAGAGGAGACGTACGACCTGAATGACGTCCTGAAAAGCACGGGCATGGTGGATGTTTTCAATGGTGCAATGAGCAACTTCTCTGGTGAGACACACGTTATAATACCTTATAGACATGCCTCTGTTATCAAGTGAAGCCTCTGGTGTTTGTCTAAAACATTCTCCCTCCTGTGCTACCAGGCAACGATTCTGGCCGCCTTCACCGCAGACCACCCCTACCTAAGGTTTCATTTACTGCAGGAATGGTCACTGTTTTCCAAACCCTGGCTACAGTATGTATCAAAAACATTCACATAAATGGAATAAAGGTTTGAAAATGCTCTGTGCAGTTTTCTTCTTTTATTCTATAATCTCTCGGGTTATAACCTGGTTTGTCATGAATCCCCTCAGGCTTCACATGGTAGTCACCAACAAGTTGGAACCAGTGGGACCAGTGAAACCAGTGGAGGGAGCCGTTGCTTGTGGAATAATCTTCTCTGCAAGTTGCTGCAGGCTGCAATTTAGGGTGCACCATGTGTGTGTCTGTGATGGATGCAACACACCTACTGTACATGTGCACTCTGTACATATACACATATACTGTATAAGCTGTTGTGGTTTGTGAGACAGATTTCAAGTAAATATTCTTCTGGCAGAAAGACAAAGATGCTAGTGGGGGTGAAATGACTTTTAAGAAAGGTAACTGATGATTAATTGATGTTATGCAGCTACTACATGATCATTTAACAATAGACTGACAAATCAATTGCTTGATTACCTTGTAGTTATCAAGAATGAAGGCAAGAGGAAAGTGAGTCTTCCGGGTTCATCATCTTCACTGTTTTTGTGTCCTTCTGAGGATGACAAACAGAAGGATATCTAATTTATGATGAAAGAAATATAACTGCTGAAGCAAAATTTTGGATATGACCATTGTTTTAATGATGATGCACTTTTCATTAATCTATTAAAAGAAAGTCCACTGCTTCGACTTTTAACACGGGTGAATCATTTGAATCAGTAGCTCAGCTACACTGCCGTGTCTCCAGACTGGACTTTTGCGTAGTCAGAAGACCGTCCTGCACATGGCAGCGTTCGCCCCCGTGTTCTTTTTGGGTTTCACCTGGTCACAATGTTTAAACCACGTGGAACCAGTGAGAAGTAATGCCCCAGGCCACAGCGGCGAGGCCACAGTGGCGTTTCTATATGGCTCTATTTACCTAGAACCACAAGCGACGCAGACTTCACCAGAATCAGGTTTATTTTCCGAACTTAAGGTTGATTAGTTGCCAGGCAGAACCCGTCTGAACTTGACTGCGGCCGCCAAACTGAACTCTGCAAATTTGAAGGCGCATTCCAGGCAGCTCTAAGTGCAGAGTGATGTTAAATCATAACCTAGTCAAAGGCACAGAACTTTCCTGATGCTTGTATTTGTTGTGGCAACCATGTGAACAAATATAAATCTATCGTTTACATCTTTTGGATCAGGAGGGAAACAAGGCCGGAGTGTGTGTTCACAGCTCAGGGAGTCCGTGCTCAGACTCGGACACAGCGGCCCTGTGGTCATCATTACCGCAGGAGTCACCGCAGGTTTGGCTCCAGGGTGAGAATCAGAAAAGCGAGTGGCAGCTGTTTTTTATCCCGTCGGCTTCCATACGCTAACACACGGGAACGCGGAAGAAGGTGACCGCGCGTCCAGGGCGTGTCAGGCCGTATATACCGGACCAGGCGCTTCCCGGTGGAACCAGTCCGTCACCGGGAGGCTTCTGATCACCGAGGGGCCGTGAGGCAAGCGTCCGTCAGTAAGTGCCGGGTGGACCGCAGGGTTTAATGAGTGGTTTGGATGTGAGCCGGTCTAACTCCAGGACCTGGTTCTAGGCTGCAGGCGCAGAGGTTTTCTACCTGGTTTTTACCGGGCAGCTTCAGCGGGAAACGCTTCGTGTTACAGGTGTTAAAGTCTGACAGTGAACCTGGTCTGGTCTGACTTGTAGAGCACGGTCTATCTGAATCGTTAGATTAGTTACTATGAATATAAAGTCATGTGGTAGAATAAGTCATTTCCTCGTTTTCTTGCCAAACTGCATTGAAAACTATTAAGAAGTTTATATACACACCACCAAAGATGATGCTGATTTCTCTAAACTCCAAAATTACTAATGGTAACAGTCGCTACTTTACACTCATATTAATAATTAATAATAATAATTAATATTACTACTACTACTAATAATAATAGTAATAATAATAATAATAATATAGTAATAATAATAATAATAGTGCTTTACATGGACTTTAATCAGAAAATTTGATTAGACATTTGAATTAAAATTTAAAAGATTGAGCAATAACCCACATACAAGATAAAAAAAACAATAAGATATGTAAACCAAGTGTTTTAAAGAGTTATATTGAATTAACCCTGCTTGGTCTGTTTTAGATTATGATAACGGTCAATTTAATTATAAATTAACCATCTTTCTAGTGGAGTTTGGCTCAGCGAAACGGTGAGATACTAATCGGATAAAGACGTTAAAGCATCGTTTAAAATCTACCACGTGGTAATGAATGCTCTGCTCTGTTTTCTTCGTAGACACAATGGCATCATCATCATCCACCGCTCTGGCCAAGGCCAACACCAGCTTCTCTCTGGCTCTGCTGAAAGAGCTGGCCGATAAGGACAAGACCGCAAATGTCTTCTTCTCTCCCTTCAGCATCTCCTCAGCCCTGGCTATGGTGATGCTGGGGGCCAGTGGCAAAACAGCCACCCAGATGTCAGAGGTATACACTCACACACACATGCACACACACACACTTAAGGACACAGTGTAAAAATGAACAAAAGTTAGTTGCCATGTTAATGTCAGTTAGTGTAACTGGTTTCATGTGCGGCTGGTGGTTCTGCATCATGTTAGTGAAACAAAAGAAGAAAAAGTTGCTGGTTCAGGTGTCAAGCTCTGTTACTGGATGTACAAAATAAAGGGCTCCTAGACCTTAATTCATATTTCATATTAAATTAAAATAGAGATACATTATACTTGACACAAAGAAAAAAACCTGATCAATGACTTTTGTGTAACAGGAGTGTAATTGTACAGTTTAAACTGTGAGTATGAAATGTTTGCTGTCAGACCCAGGATTACTTTATTATAGAAGCAAAAGCAAAAACAGGAGCGATATGATCCTGGCCTTTCAGTGTTGGAACGACACTAAGTACATTTACTCAAGTACTGTACTTAAGTAGTTTTCAGCTGCCATAAAAATTTTCTTATATGACAATGCATCAATAACCACTATGGAACAGCATAATTCATAACATAACACTGACAAGAGATACTTTCTGCATGATGAATACTTTTATTTTTGAGACTTTATGATATTTTGCTGTTAATACCTGTGTGTGTGTGTGTGTGTGTGTGTTTACCTCAGGAACATTTTGCGTGTAAGAATTTGTATTGCAATGGATTATTTTGGGTATTGCTACTTGACTTATTTAAACAATCTGAATACTTGTGGTGCTGTTACAGTAATTTTGAATCCAAATCACAAAACTAGCCTGAGATGCTGTCAGTGGAAAAAAAAAATCATTTCATTCTATTGGATTCACCGCACACCTGCCAACCCGGATTGGACTAATAATGTGGTGTGAATCTCCACGTGGGAATGTCGATGGAGCAATCTCACATCTGGCTGGAAGGCAGATAGTCTTGCACAGTTTTGGTGGGAGTGGTGGGGAAAGTTTTAACATAGGTGATGGTCTCTGATTAACACACACACGCCCATTTTGTAAAAAGTAATAAATTAACATTAAGGGCACTGGAGGTTGTTGCAATTGGTTCAGCTTGATATTGTGAAGCATATAATTTGACATTTTTGCAAGTTGTCTTTTTTGCTTGTCAGCTGGACAAAAGGATGAAGATTTAAAATACACCAACACAGACGGTGGCTTCGGAAGTCACCATGACTGAGTCAGTTTTAATGTACACCAAACAATGAATTTGAAAGGAAGAGAGAGGGTGGAGTAGAGCCCTGGAGGTGTGCAGGCCCCCCACTCAGTCTGAATCACCAGGCTTTTTTTTCCTTCTAACGTCAGCAAAAACAACAAAGGTCTGCCCTGTTCAGACTCCAACCAAGTTTCATGGGGAGCGGCTGTGTGTTGTGTTACCATAGGAACATGATAGGAAATATGGAAGTGTAAGGGCAATAAAGAGCTGGGCACAGTAAAGAAATCTGTACACCTTATCAGTTCCCATTATGTGCTTATGTCCCATACAGTATGTCCACAGGTCTGTCTGTTAAAGCTTCATTTATCTTTGTTCAGTAGTTTTTTGGACATGTAATGCATATGCAGTAGTATACTTTATTTAATACAGCAGTATACTTTATTTAATGAGATAAGCGACTGATTTATTATTTATTATTTAAAAACAGAAAATAAAAAACTCACACAGTGGTATTTTATAATAACCTGCACACTGAGATGCTCAGCAGAGGCAAGTGTAAGTGTAAAACAGCGTTCAGGAATATTTTTCTGAAGCCAAGCCCAGTTAAGGCTGCCGGAAATGAAGATGTGTGAGTGCTGGGCCCACGCCCTTAATCTATCATTAATCCTGTGGTTAGGAAACAACTCTGTTCTTCTGAAGTGATAATGATCTGGGGGTTAATGGATTTTTTTAAAGAGCAGGATGACAGTTGATAATAATCAGGATGATTTCTGTAGTGAGGGTTTATGTTATTACATAATGCATAATCTAACGTATCCTGTGTGTAAAAGCTGCATTTCTTCCAGAAAATAGTTAACACTGACAGCTGAGTGTCTCATTAACGTGCTGTATTAGCTACCATGTTAAGTGGGTCTCTGAAACATGGTATTTCCCTGGGAGGTCGTTTGGGTTGTGTGGCTAGACAGTCTGATTCTGCCTGTTTCATGAGGTGTGTGTGTGTGTGTGTGTGTGTGTGTGTGTTCATGACCTGGTGAGTAAGAGTGAGCAGCTTTGTGACTACATATGCATGCAGGGTGATTTAACAGTGTGATACCACAGATCAGCCACTGTAGCTGCAACAGAAAGTGCACTGGAGTTCTCTCCCTCCTGCAGGTACTCAGAAGAACTCTGTACACGCTGACAGCACTGTTGGGTGTGGTCAGTCTTCAGAGCCCCCACCAATCATTACACAGAAGGACAGAGGAAGGAAAGAGCCAAAGCCATGACTCAAGTTGCCAATGCAATTACTCTCTCCAGTTCTCCAGTCGGTGTAATACAGTAGTTATGTCGATGTAACATGTAACTACTGTCATCATCTCCTCGCGTATATGTGCTAGAGGGATGTTTCTACTCTCTCCTCTCTGGTCACTTCTCTCAGCCTGGGGGACGTTGTCGCTTCCTGTACACGCCCAGAGACACGATATCCAACTTAACACTGAATGCTTCCAATCGCACCCCTAGGTCCTCAGCTTCACTGAGGCAAAGGAGCCGACGGATTCAGGAGCACAGCAGATGCAGATGCAGCAGCAAGTCCATTCAAGACTGCCACAGTATCTGCTGAAGGTGGTAACCAAGCCGTGACTACAGGAATGATGAACTAACTGGGTGGGGGGTTACTAACACGTGGTCTGGGTGCTGTCCTGTGGTGAGGGGATCCCTGGAGACAAAGAGAATTTTCACCTGTTTTTCTGCCCTGAATTGAATTTGAGAAGCACTGCTGAAGCTTTAGTGAGTGTGGCAGTGTGTGTGTGTGTGTGTGTGTGTGGGGGGGGGGGGTGTGGGTGTGGGTGTGGGTGTGGTGTGTGTATGTATGTACTGACTTTCACTCAAAACCTTAGAGCCCTGCATGGTGCTCAGGAAAATGGTGTGGTCATAGGAGTGCCATTAAAAAGAGTAAATCTTCAGAAAAATAATAGAATAAATGTGGAAATATAAAGAGGGAGAAATAAGAATGGAAATATAAGGTCAAATACCAAAATATAAAAGATATATATGAACTTACGGCTCAGCCTGTGCAGGAAGGCCCGCCCGAAGCCTGTTGATTGACAGCTTGGCCCTTTATTAATAGCAAAAGATATAGGGAAAAATAGAGGAATGTAAATATATGTATATATAAATATTTTTTAAGTATATATAAATAAATGTGAAATTGAATGAAAATACCCATAATTATTCTTTCATATTTTGTCATTTTTCTCTATGTTTTTCACATTTATTTTCCTACTCTTTCACAGACGTGTTCTTTCTTACGGCCCTCGTATGACTCCTCACTCCTGGTTTGCTTTCTCTCTGGTGTGCTGTTTATCTCTTATAAGCAGCCGCTGGAAACCACAGTGTGATTACACCTAATCCTCAAAAGTTTTGAACTCTGCCTACCCACCAAAAATGCACTGGGGAGATGGAGTAGACACAAACTAAGCTGTTTCCTTTTGTTTGTATGTCTTGACTAGTGTCACACTCTGATAATGCTCTTGTATGTGGATAAACTCAAATTTAGGAAACATCACTGTGACATTCTGTGGAAGATAACAGTTTGTCTCTTTGTGGTTTTGATGCACACCAGGCAAAACACAGCCTCCTCAACTCTTGTTAAATAGAGGTTATATAGGGCCTTGGTTTTCTAAAAAATAACCTGGTGAATAACACCTTGGTGGAAGGATGTCGTATGTCTTCATGTGAATGTTTCTGGGAAGGCTCGTCAGAGCTTGGGCAGGCATTTCTGTGGGCTCTTTAAAGTCATCATGACAGGTGTTGAAATATTCCCTCTTGTTTTTTCAATGTCAGTTTCTTATTGTATTTTTGAATTTTCAGCATTTTTTTCAGTTGGTGTTAATTATGTGCATTTTTTGATTTACAAGAGTGATTAAGAACCAAATATATGTGGTTTATTTTTGGAAATATTGGAGGTGAGTGACTGCACTTGGTTGACTGTTGTCATTCAACATAGTGTGTGCGAATACATAGCGTGGAGCAGCAAGAACAGCCACCTACAAAGCAACAGACCAGTTCGATATATTCTATATTAGACTTGTTAAACAGAGGCTCACTGTGTGCCTCTAACACCACTTGTCTACGTTGTCCACAGTGTCTGAAAACCCGGGACCGTCAGGATGATGTCCACGCTGCCTTCGGTCAACTGCTGAGCGAGCTCTACAAGGCAGGCGCTCCATATGCCCTCAGCGTGGCCAACAGGCTGTACGGGGAGCAGACCTACCAGTTCACTGAGGTGTGTGTGTGTGTGTGTGTGTGTGTGTGTGAGAGAGAAAGCGAGAGAGACTGTGCTTCTCTGTGACTGGGAGTGGTTTTGTTTAAAGTATGTTATGCTGGAATGAATGAGAGGCTCAGATAGGAATCTTTAAGCTTTACTTTAAAAAAAATGATGAATGAGGGAGTAGACAGCAGGCCAGCACACACGCTAGTAAGGCAGTGATTGGGAAAAAAAAAAAACTCCTGGCCGTAATGACTTTTAAATTCCCCTACATCAAGCAAAGAGACTGTTTTGTTTTGGTGGTCAGAATCAGTAAGTGTGTTGCTGACGGTTCCAGGATTTCTTAGCAAAAACCAGGAAGCACTACAACGCAGCGCTTGAGTCTGTGGACTTCAAATCCAGGTCAGAGGAGGCCAGGGTCAATATCAACAGCTGGGTGGAGGAGAAGACAGAAGGTGGGTCTCACACACTCATCAGCGTGTAAATAGACCTGCTTGTTTTCTGCATGCAGTGCAGTTACAATGAGGAACTGATAAAAATCTGAGATTCGGGTGGAGCACCACATTAATGTTGCTTAACCACGGTCTTTCGTCTGTCTCATCTTTGGATTTTCCAGATTGACAAAATTGTACGTGACCTGACAATGACACAGGTTAAAAGTTTCCCCTATGGTGGCCCCGAAGGGACCAGAATTCCTTTCAGTTAGAAAGGCAGATTAAAACTTTGATCTAGTTTTTTTGGCATTAAGACAGAGAGTTTCGATATTCATGTAGAAATGATGCCATAAATAACCCTGGCTTAACTAAGTTCTACCCAACAACTGAGCCTGTCATTTCTTCGTTTCAAAATTTGTGCTTCAAACTCGTAGGTAAAATCAAGGACTTGCTGGCTCAGGGTGTTTTGGACAGCCTGACCAGGCTGGTGCTGGTCAACGCCATCTACTTCAAAGGCACCTGGAACAAGCAGTTTCAGGAGCATGCTACGAGCGCTGCCCAGTTTAGAATCAACAAGGTAATACCGCACAGAGAAAACAAACACTGTAGAATATTTCGCATGGTAGCATATCATAAAATCCAGCTACTACACCGAGATATAACAGCAGGCACGTGCAGACCACTGTAACAGCTGCACTGTAAAAATCAAGGGAATAGGAGAGTTCTGGTGCACTGCAGGAAAACTGAATGGCCCATTCATCATTCTTTAGCCAAACACATCCCTAAATGAAAAGGAAAAAAAGAAAGGGCGCTGTGTAAGGTTTCCGTTGTTTATTTAATTCCCAGAATTGTATCATATCATAAAGTAGCCAGGAAAAATGTTTAGGGGTATCAGGTGGTAGGAGGTATCCCAAATGGATCTTGAAGAAATTGTATTTTCAGGCCACCGAAGTTATTTTCCACTTTCTTGATTTTGAAAAAAAAGGTGAAAAAGTGTGAATGAAAAGAATTCACAATCAGGGCCAAGGCAGGAAAGCTGACCACAGGAGGGGAGAGAAATGAGAAACAGAGCGTGAATTCTGATCACCTAATAGAAGGTCATTGGTCGGACACTTCTTTTTCCAGATGAGTCAAGATCAGGACCGAATCTTTCCCCACAGCTTTTGAAACCTGAGTGTTAAGGCTGGGTCTCTGTGGTCCAGTGAAAAAGTGACTCACGATGCATCAGTTTGGTGTCGGACAACGACTTTTCTCAGGAAATGTTTGCTGCTTAAGAGTCTGTAGACACACCTGTATGGTGGCACCACCGCTCTGATCAGATATGGCTTTGGTTATTCACCAAAGTAAAAAAACAAAAACAAAACAACGTGAAGACACTGGACTTTTTCCAAAGAGATCAAAAGAAGCTTTAGCTTTTCACTGGTTGATCAATCGTTTGAACTGTGTTACGTGATTTTGAGGCCGAACACTCAGCTTATTTCAGAGCTCCATCATTTCCCACGGAGCAGACTGACGTTTGTGAGCCTTTGTGTGTCGGCCCCTTGAACGTGAACTCACACACACTCTGTTGGCTGTTTTCAGAATGCCACTAAGCCGGTGAAGATGATGCACCAGAAAACGAAGTTCCCTCTGACCTTCATCCCTGAAGCCAACTGCCAGGTAAACAAATAGTTCATTTAATGAACGAGTTAATAAGGTATTTTTGTCAGTCCATCGACCAACTGTTAACTGACCAAGCGACAACTAAATCGGTCATTTATTACCTTTGTCGATGAGGTTAAGCAGCGTTTCCATGGAATATGACAGACATTCATGATTTAAAGATAAAGGGATGAGATTTTGGTTCGCATACATTCTTTTTAAATCTTACCATCTTTTTTTAATTGTTGACTGCTCATAAGCTATCCAGTATGTATTTGCTGTAATGTTGGAAAGCCTCTGTTGTACAGATCCTGGAGCTGCCTTACAAAGGGAAGGACCTCAGCATGCTCATCTTTCTACCCATGGATATAGAAGACAGTTCAACTGGTCTGGAGAAGGTAGGACATGCTCACACTTGCATTTCCCTACACAAAGAAAACCACAGGACAAACTAATAGGGGACTTGGTGTCCATCCCCAGCTGGAGAAGGAGCTGACCTATGAGAACTTCGTGGAGTGGACCCGTCCAGACATGATGGATGATATTGAGGTTGAGGTGGGCCTGCCCCGGTTCAAGATGGAGGAGGAGTATGACATGAAGAAGGTCCTGATCAGCATGGGCATGGTGGATGCCTTCAACGAGTCAACGAGTGACTTCTCAGGTAGGACATGCGCCCGGACTAAATCAGAAATGTTCATTGTCAGGACACGAAAAACGTGAACACGCTCCCGTCAGGTAAAAAAACAAAGGTCCTCCCGACTCAACGTGCTCTGCATTCCTGTCAAATTAGATCAATAATATTTAGCTAAAGTATTCTCCATTCCCCTCTTCTGCAACAGGCATGTCTCCTGCCAATGACCTGGTGCTGTCAAAGGTTGTCCACAAGGCCTTCGTGGAGGTGAATGAGGAGGGAACCGAGGCCGCCGGCGCCACTGCCGCCATCATGAATCTGCGCTGTGCAATGATGCCAGCCAAGTTCATCGCAAACCACCCCTTCCTCTTCTTCATCCGGCACAACCCCTCCAAGAGCGTCCTGTTTGCCGGCCGGTACTGCTCCCCTGAGTGAGCGCTACATCGTTGAGATTGTTGAGATCTCGATCGAAAGTGTGTGTGTGGGGGGGGGGGTTACGAATTATATATTTTATAATTGCAATAGTAAAGCATTTTATGCAATATCACTAGAAAATTACCGCTCCAGTAGCTAATCACACCCTGACTTCCCGTTCCATATTTTCAGCACCATGTTGATGAATAAAATCTGTGGTGTTGGATTTTCAGAACCGCTTATCTGCATCACTTCTTACATGAGTGGATTGTGTACCTGTTTGAAGATTAGGTTCCTGCACTGTTTAGCCTTTGTATCTAAACTGATCCTTAGGAACGGATTCACTGTATTTCTGTAATACATGTTTGGCCCTATTTGCTGCAGCCTCATACCCTACCCTAGTATATTTGTACAATTAGAGTCCAGGTTGTTTTATCTCGGACCTTACACCCTTTGAAAGAATTTGCCTTTATCACAGTGTCTATTATGCCTTTTTTCAACAGGTTGCTCAAACCTCAACTATGCCTTTTATACCATGTATGTAAGATATCATGTTTGAAAGATTCTCTTCACCTTATCTACAGAACATGCAATTTCATCGTTTTATGTATTCAGCTAACCATTGAGAATATCTGGATGAAATCACGTTCAAGAAATCACAAAATCATAACCACATATGTTGCATGTGTGATTATGTAAAGTGCAGTTATCTGTAATTTTACCATCAGGGATATAATGAATATTTCACAAAGTTTTGAACTGGCATGGAGCCCAGGTAATTTCTATGAATCCTTGTGCTTTAATGATGTAATAAAAGTGTGTGATTAAATGCACGTGAAAGCAACGGGTCGACGAGTGTTTAATTATTTTGTAGAAAATTTGGCAGTTTGAAGTTGAGGCCCCCCACGGGGTCACGAGATGATTAATGGGGGAGGGAGGAATAAAGGAAAGTTTTGTGAAATACTGAAGACTATGCGAAGGGGATGTCTTTGGTCCTCAAACTATTGAATGAAAACATCTGGCAGGTTCAGAAGTATTTTAAATGCGTAGTTAGGTACAGTACTTGAGTAAATGTAATTAGTTACTTTTGGCAGGACTGAATGTTACACAGCACAGAAGCAGAAGCCAGTGTGATGCTCGGAGGGACCTGTATGGAGGACTGACACAGATGAAACAACGGGGATGCGTCCGAGTGTTGTTCTACTCCAGGACAGCAGGGGGCACCGCGGCACCACAGTGGCAGTAAAAGCGGTTCCGGGCATCTTCCTGGTTGTCAGGTTTGGCGTCTGTGCGTTCGAGAGCTAAACCAAAGAAACATACCGGTAACATTTCCCGACATCAGGCCGCTGACATGTCCTCGGCGTGGTCGCCGTCGCCGTCGCCGTCCTCCGGCTCACGGTAGTCGGCCCACTCGGCCTCCTCCCCCGCGGGTCCGGTCTCCTCGCTGGGGCGCTGATGGAGCGGCTGGTCTCCGGGCTCAGGGACCGACGCGTCCTTTTCTCGGCGTCGTTGGCGGTGCGGCTCGCTCTGGTCGCCTACGGAGACCACCAGGACAGGACCATGGTGCTGAAGTACACTGACATCGACTACCATGTGTTCACAGACGCTGCGAGGTTCATCACTGAGGTAACAGCAGCGTGTGATTCCCGTGCCAGCAGTAAAATAACCGGGTCTGAGTCCGGGTGTAGTGGATTTGGATGTGGACCAGGTCTGAAGTGGAATCTAAGTTCAGTTTCACTGGGTAAAGTTGTGGGAGTAACTGTAACCTGTGAGGTACTTGAACGTTGCTTGATTATCTGCCTTGGTGTGATACTAGGCTGCCTTTCAAAATAAAATAACAAAAAGGTGACGGGGAACCTTCTTAAAATCCTCGCCACTCCGATATAACTGACTTTATATCATCCGTCATTCATCGTCTGCCCAGGGCGAGTCCCCGTACAACAGGTCGACCTACCGCTACACTCCTCTGCTGGCCTGGCTTCTCACCCCCAACGTCTGTCTCAACATGGCGTTTGGCAAGATCCTGTTCATCGCTTGTGATGTGCTGTCGGGGCATCTCATCCACAGGATCCTCCGCCTGCGGGGCCTGGGCTCCGAGGTTCGTAGGTCGGGTCCTGTTTGACCGGAAATCTTGATTAGAGTGGAATTGTAAAGTCCCTCGTGGTACAAATAAAGTTTTTTTTGTTTGTTTGTTTGTTTGTTTGTTTGGGGGGGTATGTTCAGACTGCGCTTCGTGTCTCTGCTCTGTGGCTCCTCAACCCACTGCCCATGGGCGTATCCAGCCGAGGGAACGCGGAGTCCATCCTGGCAGTCCTGGTGCTGGGGACGATCCTCTGTATGGAAGGTGAGGGCGCTTGTGTGCAGCTCTGGCACATAGATGAACAGTTCCTGGGGCAACATGTTCACACGTCCACCGTCTTATCTTCCAGGGCGGCATCTCGCGTGGGCGGCTGCTCTGTATGGCCTGTCGGTCCATATGAAGATCTATCCTATTACATACGCTCTGCCCCTCGCTCTGACCCTGCGCACACCGGAGATCAGAGCAGAGGAGGACAAACGCAGGTGGAGGTGGAGGAGGTGGAGCAGGTTTATCGGGTTCATCGGAAGCTTTCTCAATGTGGAGCTCTTCCTCTTTGCAACTGTGGCCGGAGGAATTTTCTTCACGCTCACGGGACTCTTCTATTACATGTGAGTATTAAGTCCTGCATTAAATACTTTGTTAGTTTGGATTTTAAGATTTATCAATAAACTCAGTGTTAAAAAACTATGGAGTCAGGCGCTTTAAACGTCTGAGGTCACTACTTTTGATCTGGCTCATATTAGCCTCTCTTCATCGTTCTCTCAATCTTTCACAAATGAAAATGGAAACGCTCTGATCATGTGACTCCTCTCCTGCCTCGTCAGGTACGGTTGGGAGTTCCTTCATGAGACCTACTTGTACCATTTGACCAGGAGAGACATCAGACACAACTTCTCTCCGTACTTCTACATGCTCTACCTCACTGCAGGTATTTGCCAATCTGGCTCATTTATAGCTTCCTAATGTGACACTCTGCTGTACCACGGAGCAAAGACCAGTGCACGCAGAGATGCATCACTTGTGGTCAACATCGATGAGGTGTTTGTTTTCCTTGCTGGTCTGTGTTGACAGGAGGTGAAGCGGCTTCTTGTGATCGGTCTCCTTCTTTTGTCTTGTGTTGGAGTAGATGGCAGTTGGAGCCAGTGTCTCGGTCTGGCGGCGTTTCTCCCACAGCTCATCCTGATGTTGGTAGCATCCTGGGCCTTTCACTCCGACCTGGCCTTTTCCTGTTTCCTCCACACGGCCATCTTTGTCTCCTTCAACAAAGTCTGCACATCACAGGTACGTGAGCCGCCATCATCAAACGGAGTCAAGGCAGATGTCAGGCTGAGCACAGGCCCATCCTTCAACCCTCCACTTTTATACTCTGCCCCATCAGATCACTTTCAGGATTGAGATGAGCTGTAAAAAGAAATAGGATAGGGTCCAGTTAAGTAGGGATAATGTAAAGAATGAATTCAGTTTGATATCAAAGAGTCATTAGTGTTAGTTCACCTCCTGGACACCCTTTCCTTAGTTATGGAAAAAGAGAGATATTCTTTTCACTAAACCCACAACGCTCAACATATCACAATCTCACCTGCTTTCTCCTTAAGCAAAGGGACCAACACATTCAGTGAATATTATTGTAATTTGCATTATCATGTTTTTGATTATATTTTGTAGATATAGCTTCACATAGACTTTAACAAAGTTGCTTGTTTATCCTTTGGCAGTACTTCCTGTGGTACCTGTGCTTACTTCCTCTGGTCATCCCTCACCTGACTCTGTCACTGAAAGAGGGGGTTGGACTGCTGCTCCTCTGGTTTGCTGGACAGGTGACTGACTTGAGCACATTTTCGGTTACAGTTAAATTTGGCCTTTTGGGTGGGGGGGTTAAGGCAGATCCACCGACACCTTCCAGATATTGTTGAGCGACCGTCAGTGGTCTCTTGTCCAACGATGTAGATTCAAAACTGAATTTGTTTTGCCAAAGACTTGGACAAGACAATTAAAATTGACCCTGATGTAAACTAATTGTTGTATTTTCTCTCTGATACCAGGGCCTTTGGTTGGGCCCGGCCTACTTCCTGGAGTTTGAAGGCTACAACACCTTCCTGTTGATCTGGCTTGCTGGACTGCTTTTCCTGGTCATCAACTGTTTCATCTTGATTCAGATCATAGCCCATTACAAACCAACACAGACTCCTAAGAGATTAAAGGGTGAATGACATCCACACTGGACTTATTTTTAACTGAAGATGTTGGACTATGGCTGCATGTACAAAAATAAAGTTTGTACCTTGTTGAATCTCAGTCTCCCCACTACTTTACAGGCACTAACCTTCTCACATAATCTTAATCTTGACACAGACCAGTCATGTAGTACCACTTTGGTTTTGGCGGTCATTCTGAGTCAGATAAATGGATTAAAAACTTGCCATTGCAGGTCAGTACCCTTAAATCGGTGACTCTCTCTGGGCAGAAAACTGCTACTGCTGTCTCCTGGTTAAAACCTTTAACTTCGGTTCACCTGTGGTCGTACCACACGACAAAGACAATGTTTTCCATTTGCTTGAAGGTGCAAAAATACATGCAGCAAATCGGAGATCGCACAAAGTTCCCGCGCAGTTTGAGCAACCATGAACTGGGCAAGTTTTCCCTGTTTGGAGATAAAATACTGGAAAGTATTGTTGCTCATTACTCCAACGCATCAAATACAGGTGCTGATGAATCTGTGTGAAGAGCTGCCAGTCAGTTTAGCGCTCACTGATACAGGGAGACGCTCTTTGTGAGAATCGAGGCATTGACACAACAGTGAAAACTTCCAAGTAGTCCTAAGAATGTTATGGGTATGTGAGAGGAGAACCTCCCTGTTAAATATAATAAATTTGGATTGTGATCAAATGTTTGATTTAAGATCAGTGATTTTTCTTTTTTTTAACTTTTTATTTCAACTGCTCACTATCACAGAATAATTTATCATGACTGATGGATATGCAGCTAATATTAAAACACTCAACACTGTCCGGTTGATCTTTCCCCAGCAAACGTCTGGTATCCTGAGACTGATGGATAACGGCAGTCTACTACTGTGTGGCAGTCGGTTCCCATTCGTTGTGTGAATTTTTTTTTGCCATGGTTAGAAAAGTTCATGCCATGACAGGAGATCTGTTGGAGGTTTCACTGACGCTGCAGTGTGCAGCTGTGACCAGTAGGTAGAAGCATTCCCCAGTGAGAGCGAGAGAGCGGGCTCAGCGCCTATCCTTGTATAACCTTCACAGATTAATCAGTCAACTAGAGCATGAACGCAACCCAAAACAAACAGCGCTGGCAGTGGCTCCATCTTACTGTACCCCGCCCCCTCCCCAACCTCACATGGAATTTATTAGAGCATTCACTTTGTCCTGTAGCTTTTTGGCACGTTTGCTGGCCTTGCCCCCATGGGATCGATAGTAGAAGTGTGCAAAAAGGATAATATGCAGTGTATGTGTGTAAATGCATGTGCTAGGGCATTAAGATTTATATAAATATACAGTTGTTAGGGTTGAATTCGTATCTTACTGGAGGCATTTTTCTAAAGCACCTTGGGTATCTCTGTGAGTGAAGGAGCCTGCATTCCTGTGTGCTGCATATGTGTGTGTGTATGCATATGACTCAGGGTCAGCTGCTGCCTGCGTATCTAGTTTATGAATCACCGGGTTGCACTCAGTAACCTTACAACTGGCCAATCACCCTCAGGGCACATACATAAAAACATTTTAATTTTCACACGGACAATCATCACATTTAAGCAGATTATTCTGAAAAATAGCTATGCATGTTTCTTCTCCCAGAAACGTTCATTTCATCTTATTTTTAGAGCACTGATCCCAAACCAGGGGTAATTGCATGCCAGGGGCTACTTCTGCAGTTCCCTGGGGGGGGGGGGGGGTGCACATGAAAAGACTGTAAAGTAGCTCAACTTTTCTGACAAAATAAAAATTACAAATTTACCTAAAAATGTACTGCACACTCCAATTTTTTAATCACTATGATAATATTCAATATCCACATGTTGGAGTCGAGGGTAAACCCTGAGCACGAGACCACTGAGGGTGCTCTTGTAGCCAGCTAGCTACTGAGCTAATAAAAAGGTCATGGGTGAGTGGCGGAAGAATCCAGCCGCTGAGTGGCAGCAGTTCCTGCAGACTGGCCTAACCCCGACAGTTCAGTGGTATGAAAGAATTTCACCAACAGTCGGCTTTTAACATGATTAATAGTGTGAAACGTCAGGTTTCAAACCATTTCAAATGAATATGTTTGGATCAGGACCAGTGAGTTGAGGATGTGCTGGGGTCCATCTTACAGGGCTTTGGGGGGGGGGGTATCAGACAAATGGAAACAACTGATTCAGAGGCACTGGCACAGCAAAAGAAAGGAAGCAGTAAGGCAAGGTAGTCTGTGTATTGCTCATTAGCTAATTGTAGTCAAGAATTGGCAAGGTTGTGGCGGTTATGGGTGGGGGATTGCGTGACCGTCTTCCATATGCTTAGCAGGGTGTGTGTATACTTGCATGAAAATGTGCATGCATATGTATATGTACATGCGTGTGTGTGTGATATACCCTCAAGGATTCTCCTCATTGTCACTGGGGACATGGGGAGAGGAGATGTGGACATTGTTGTGTCTATGTATGCACTGGTGCATCTGCCTATATGAGTGAGTATTAGCCTGTGTGTGTGTGTGTGTGTGTGTGTGTGTGTGAGTCGGTGTGACCAATTAGGGCAAATGGTGTGTGGAGCGGCAAAGAGTGGGGAATGAACGGTCACGCAACCTTGCATGGTATAGGATTATAGGTCTTGGCCTGAACACACATACATACACAGACACACACACACCCACACACACACACTCTCTCTCTCTCTCTCTCTCTCTCCCCCTCACAGATACAGCTGTCAACAAGCATCAAACACTTTGCTTACACTACAGTTGCCCTAAGCAGCCCCTCCTCTCTCTTGATTGGATGGCTCCTTTCATTGTTTTCACCCTGTTCCCAAGCTAACTTCTCTTTTCTCACCTCCATGTTTGGTCTCTCCCTCCCCCTCTCTCTCACCCTTCTCCCCTCCCTGTGCAGAACAAGTGTCGTACAGATGGCGTGATGGACGGTTGCGTGCATGCTGACGAATATTAAACATTCAAAGTTCATTGTCACGTCATCAGTCATGAAGTTACAGTGAGACGAGAGCAAAGTACTGCTCCGGGGGAAAAGAGAGGAAAATACTACACACTGTTTCACATGAATTAGTTGCTACTCACTTATGAAGAGAACTGTATGTATGTGTGTTTGTGTAAGAGAGACACGATTGCATTTGTAATTCATGTTATAGAGCTCGGTCCCTGTAGGGTCACAGGAAAGTGCTACCCTTCTTTTCTGAGAGGACATTAACTAGATAGTTAGTGGTGTGTAAGTCTCACTGTCGATTCTTAATGTTCGTCTATTCAGAAAAAAAAAATTGTTCATCTCCCGATAAAAAAGTTGTAAATACATAAAAGTGGCGAATGAATAGAAGTTCCTTTGCAGAGACGTTACCATAGGTTCCTTTCAGGAGTGTTTTCAGGGCCAGAGTTATTAAACTGAACAACAAAGTCGATTTTCATGGACTATTACTGTACAAACCAGGATGAGTTATGAATATCATTTAGCTATTATCATTCCTCCTGCGCTTTATTTTCCTTCCTCTTGCCAACTGCAAAGAAATGAACCTCATTAGGTTCCTGGCAGTTTCTGTTAACCTGAAGCAAGTAGCCCCACTGTGCTGT
Organism: Istiophorus platypterus; assembly: GCA_016859345.1. Taxonomy (NCBI): domain Eukaryota; kingdom Metazoa; phylum Chordata; class Actinopteri; order Istiophoriformes; family Istiophoridae; genus Istiophorus; species Istiophorus platypterus. The sequence goes on along the minus strand of CM029125.1, from coordinate 1,307,130 downwards.
GCACAAGCTCTGCTCACAACAGGAAATCCTCAGAAACTCCCTGCTGAGGCAAAATATGGAAGTTTAAAGTCTCTTTTCAAGTAAAGGCCCAAGACACTGGATGCAGTGTTCCTCTCAGGGCTATGCCTGGAGCAGGCAGAAGGCTCTGGATGTGGTAAAGCTGGTTTTAAGTCCAGAGGAACAGAGCGGTTCTTCTTTAAAACGGTTTGGGTTTACACAGGTTTCAAAAGCACCAGTATCGACATGCAGATGGCCATTGTAGAACTTGTTACATAGATAAGCAGCAATATAGATTATTGTCCAGAGGATGTAGCTGGGTTCATGGGAAGTGTAGTTGTACTTTTTTTTTGAATATTTTTTTTTTTACAGTCTGCGACCCATGTTTCTCTAGACTGAGTTCACCTCTTCAGAACTCTCCCCTCAGTTCTCTTTAGCAACACGTGGCTCAGCACAAGATTTAACCTCACAGCCAAAGCACTCAGTTACAGCCCTGCGACATAAGCAGCAGATCCACGTCTCAGGATCAGTTCCAGGCCCAGGACAGGGACAACACTAGTCCCTCAACAAGAAAACGTCATCCCACTAGAACACACACTGACCTAAAACACACTGGCACCAGGCAACGTCACAGTATGGGTCACTACTGTCTTTTACCTGGCTCTGAAATGTTTATTTAGCACAAACCAGATTCCAAAACCGGGTCAACCCAGACATGGTCCATTGTGTCCCAGAGGGACGTCTGACACTAACTGTCCACCTCCAAGAGGAGGAGAGTTCCTCTGGAGAGTAAGATGGGAGGAAAAGTGGCTCCATGCTGGGGCGAGCTGTGAACCAGCCTGTTACTGGGAGAGGACGGTCAGAGTTTTGAAGAAGTGAACACAGTTCTGAGAAACTTGGGGCTGTAGAAAAAGTCGAGCTTTGAGGACACTCATCATCAATGGTCTGATTTTTCCACAGTAATTATCAACTTTGATGAGTTCAACAAAGTAACACGTACATCAGACTGACATGGACTTCCATTATAAATAATGTGCACCCTAACCTACTGTAGGTGGTTTTTGAAGCAGGATGATGTGATTTCCCTTATTGGGTAATTAAAGTAAAAAGTTTAAAAAGGACAGAATAGTCGACACTTGATATTACAGCCCACACAGCCCACAACTTGGTTGTCATTGGTAACCAAGTTTTACAAAAACTTTTGATTGAAATGTTAAAGTATAACATGATATTTAGCTATAATTTACGTTTTTTAGGTGATTTTTTCTGAGGTTTTTGTTTTTTTGTTGGTTTAAACAAGAAAAAGAAATAATAAGCCTGAATCTTTAAAAAAGAAAACTGATATTGCAAAATACTTACGATAAAACTATAACAATGCTATTCAATATATAACTGTTTTTAATTACATAGCTGATATTATTTTTTATAATATGAGTAAAAACCTGAACATCATAACAGGACCTCCTTTACTGTCATTTGCAAACAAACCTGGCTATCTGGTATTTACTGCATACACACACACACACACACACACACACACACACACACAAACACACATGCATGCATGCACATGCACACTCACAATCATCCCAATAAGTAAAATCCCTCCACTAACTGATCCTTGTCTGTCCTGTGACTTCCTGTTATCTGTTCTCTGACTGTGGAGAAACAAACAGGTGCTTCGGGGAAGGATTAGCGGGAGGAATGACGACAGCTGCAGAATCCGCGGAGAGGCTCTTTCATCCAGATCCGAGCAGACCAGGTGAGCAGGTGACTTCCGAGAACACTCACACAAAATCTGGATTCTGTTCCTGTTTGACTTGGGCAGCAGGAGACAGGTGAAATGAGAGGCACTGAGCTATCGCTGCCTCCACTGGCCCCAAGATCGACAAACAGGGGGTTCGTCTACTGCAGTGTGTCTCTCACTTCCTGCTGTGTCCACCTGGGCAGGTAGAGCCATAGAAAGAATCTTAATTCTTCTCTTGCTGGCTATTAAATATAAAACAGACTGAACAGCCAAAGCAGCTCTGAATAAAAGAATAACTTCTCAATACTTGTGACACTTGGGATTTTTTTTCTTTGTTTTACGGTTTCTTTTGTATTAAATATGTCTGAAAGTAGTGTAGGATCAGATATTTGTAACATTTTTACTGGGTTGTAATTGATCATCCTCTACTGGTTGCTTTGTATTTGCTCTGTTCTCTACTTGATTTCTATATTTTTTTTATAATTATGTGTCCCAAGATGATGTGCAACTGTTTGACCTGAAATTTCTTTTTGTGTAATTTAGGCAAATATAAGGACATTAGATGGAAAAAAAAAGGAAAAAAAGGAAGACATGTTTATTTCACATTGAGGCCGTATGAACTGACCTAGTGACAATAAGGGCCGACTGTGCATTAAATACATGTCAAGAACAGGGGCAGTGGGTTAATTCAATGAGAGATCAAAGGCCATTAGCCTTTGTTGGTCACATGCGGCTTTCATATCACATCCAAACTATGTGACTTTGAAATTACCAACCTTTGCAAAGAGAAGAGCAATAGGTGAATAAGACGATGAATGCTGTGTTAAACATGCCGTGTCAAGTAAATACAGTTAACCACCAAGGAGGATAGAAATCCAGCTCTCCCCGGAATCCAGAGGACCAGGATTAACCACAGCTTTTAGGGTTACATCTCTCTCTCCCTTTGCCCCCCCCCAAACCATCCCTTTTATTGCCCCTTAACTCTCAGTGGGGGTCAACAGTCCCCCGGCTCTAGCCCTCATCCCAGACAGTGGTGAGAGACCAGCTTTAAGTTTCCCAGATCGTGTGAAGGAGCTGTCATGCTAACTTTACAGCACATTAATCATACAGGCAGAGATACTCTGGATCCTGTCCTGCTGCGTATTAATTATTAATAGAGACACAAATCTGAAGGATGAGGCCACGTTTGCTGTATCTGAAAAATTCAAAAGCTACTAAAGAGACAAGGACGTTAACTGAAAGACATAATTTGGCTATTCTTCAAAACCATGCAGCCAAATGGCAAAAGAACAACACTTCCACCAGAATCTCAATATAAAGAAAGGTCTTTTAATAGATGAGTCCCATTTGCAAAAACATATAGAAACACTGGAAGACACTGCATATGTACACTGTGTTCGCTACCTTGCAGCTACCTCCTCCATGAGACAAGTATGACAGTCTTTTTTAACAATTATCAAAAAGAGAGCAAGGAAAAAAAGCCATATTTACCTTTGTGAAACAGAAAAAGCCTTCAAAACTGTAGTTTTTAAATTATACACTTTTGCCTCTTACAATAAATACGAATCATCAAACATTTATTGAAATGAACACACACAAAGAGAAAAAAGACAAATTCAAAACAGTGACACCATGTACAGTTGTGCGTGTTAACTCGAAAACTCTGTCTGCAGAACTGCGCCCAGTAGTGCAATTTAGGAACTACTAAAGTAGCGTCACAGAAGCGAGACTGACATCGATTCGATTTTGGTGCTTTCAATTCATTTGTGCAAAAACACTGACCGTGAAGACAACGTCTGATGTTCTCGGCCTGAAAAGGTAACATGAAAAGTGTTTATGTATGAGACAGGCTGCATGGAGCTGAAATGCTGATCCAAGCTGTATAACATTAGTTATGACACAAAAATGACATAAATTAATATTATTTGTACATTCAACCGGAGTTTGAAAATGATGAACATGATGTGTGCGTTGAGAGAAGAATCAAAGTCAAACCTTTAAACAACAGACACTTGGCCAGACAAACCTTCAACTGATAATAAATATAGTCATGTGACTGGTTCAGAAGATTTCCTCTTAGGTCCAGGTTCATCTTAGGTCCTGCAATTTGAAGGTTGACTCTAACATTTGAACTGAATTGAGTTCTTCTCGCTCTTTGTGACAATTTACTGCTGTTAAATGTTACACGTGACCTACTTTTAAATCAGTTTTCGACGTCCTGATACTTTTTTGTTGTGCACTCTGAATTTCACTTTGCTTTCTGTTCCTTCTGCAAGCAGGTCAGAGCCAAGGAGCAAGTGCAGAGCGGTACCTGTCGGACTTGTCATTAGCCAGTGTCTTGCTTGACAGCGCCTCAGCAGGGCACATGCTTGAGCCAAAGGTTTGTGGTTGAAGGTTTAATTGCCCCTTACTGTGCCCCCCCCGCCCTTATGTATGTAATCAAGCTATCGTTAATACTTAGACCTGTGGCCATACCAAGTTTTATATGTACTCGTCGATTAACTACAAATTGCATCTTTTTACAAAACTATCAAATTTTGCAAAGGATTGTGTAAACAATATTGAGAATTTGGTTGAGTCAGGCATTAAAAGCTGCAGTATCAGATATCAGAGCGTCCTTGAATGCATGAAGGGTGAGAGCAGGCAGCAGTTGAAAACATATTATTCTGCAATAGTTATGTAACCAAACTTTTTTTTTTTTTTTTTTTACTGCAGCCGATTTCAAGTAAGTTTCAAGTATTTGCATGTTGATTTAATTAGAAGGGTTAATAAAATGCATAGAAACTAGTAGTTTCTGTTCATATGTTACTGGAGGTGGAAATGAAAAAAAAAGTAGGCATTTTATAGTTAAAGCATTAAAACATGCGAAACCACCAATAAGCTCCTCTAGATCTTCAACGCAGATTTTGCTGTAAGTTGTTATCACTGACTCCTACTCGTGGTCTCCCTTGAATAAGCCGAGTAGCAGCTGTTGAGTCGTAAGTTAAAAAAAAAAAGAAAAAGAAAAAAGAAACATTTCTCTTTTTACAGCAAAATCTTTGTTCCTCACAAAAGCAAAGTGTGCACAACACATAAAACAACATGAAATGGTGTTTCTAGACATCATTTGTCTCATTGTCACTAAATCCAAAAGTGCTTGGAACCACCTAAAAAATACATATTCTTTAAAAACAAATTCATCTTATCCATAAACTGGATTACAAATGTTATTTCTGATTGTCACAACACTAACACTAGAACCTGAGCCTTGTTTGTGACCTCTTCATCGAATCGAAGAAGCACTTGATATCCTGGGAATCCTAATAATCAAAGACTGTCCTTCTGTAATGCTGGTGTGTGTGTGTGAAAACAACAATAATACAAAGTACTATAACGCACACTGATTGTTTACGAGTGTGTGTGTGTGTGTGCGCGTGTGTGTGTGTGTGTGTGTGTGCATGTGCGTGTGTGTGTGTGCGTGCGTGCGTGCGTGCGTGCGTACATGTAGTTTAGGGGGCAGATAATTATCTTGCGGCTGTGTGTATATGTAGGCGATGCTCCAGTCCCCCTCAGGGCATATAAATGTAGGGACTTGACTTGTGGTGTCCTGTGCTCATCACACAGGGCATAACGTTCCTCGGCCCAACCATCATGGTCTGGTTTATGTCATGGCTGCTCTCAGGCCACGGCGGGGAGTCCATGGGCTCACGCTTGATCGAATGGATCAGGCTGTGACCTTTGAACTCGTAGGTGCCATGCTTGTTGTAGTCCGGGTGCACATAGGCCTTTTGAGGGTCCTGTGGATAGACGTGGGAGTCCATGAGGTTGACGGACTGGCTGCTGCATAGAGAGTCTGAGTGAGAGAGTCTCTGAGGACTGAACTGGTCGTGGTCGTTGTTACTCCCCAAGTCTTTGTCACACTTTAACAAACGCGTGGTGGGATTTACGCCGTTGTTGACTGCATAGTTGTGGTAGTTGCCATTGTTGTAGGGTGGACTGATGCCGGTTTTCCCCCGCTGGCAGGGTGAGTACTGCGGGTCATAGTATTCTGCCTCTGATTTGAGCTGCAGGCTGGCGCTCTGGTCGTACATCCCATTGCCGTAACGACGGTCGACAGCCTCTGGGTCGCGGCAAGCCCAGGGTCGTCCGTAGGCGTCGCAGCCAGTTTCGGAGTCCGAGTCATGCTCCACCTTGATGGGGGGCATCTCGGGCATCAGGTGGCCGTCGTAGCATTCTCCGTAGCCATTCTCGCTCTTCACCAGGTCCACGCAGTAAGCGTCCGGGTCTGCAGGGATCTGGATGTTCCCGTAGAGCTTGGTCACAAAAACCTCACTGCCTCTGCTGCCGTGACAGCTCGGGGACAGGCGGTACGGCTTTCCGTACTGACCGGCCTTGCTCAAGCGGTTAGAGGGGATGTAGCCGACTCCCTGGCCTGCCCTTAGGTGGCCCGAGTTTGGGCGCAGGGGCCAGCCGCCGCCGCCCAGGCCTGGGCTGAGACCCTTATGGGTTGCCATGGAGGACTTGCAGTAGTTGAGCGGCTCCTCCTGGTTGTAGTAACCTTCAGGGTGGTACTTGAGGTTGTCCTTGGACAGCGGGGTCCATGGAGTGTGGTGACCTCGCTGGGTACCGCCGGGGGTGGGACACGAGAGGAGGAGGGGGTCTGCGATGTCACTCATTCCTCCACTGAAGGAGTGCCTCCGGAGGTGGTCCCCACGCTCGCTGTGTGGGGGGAGGGATGGTATGAGGAGGGATGTATGAGGAGAGTGGTGGGGAGGAGGGGGGGTCAGGAGACAGAGAATGAGATCATTAGTCACAGAGCGAGAGGACAAATCAGCCTGTGAAGAATGTGTGAAGTTTCTGTTCTCTGTCGACGTTCAAGCGGTGGCGGTCTCTTAAAATATCGCTGGTTCGCCCAGATGTCCACACAGAAATGTCCACCAAAACACAGTGTTTTTTCTACTGACTGACAAATGACTCAAAGCACAAATATCTAGTTTAGGTTCACTTTAGTTCATGAGGGAATCCTTCCAAAAGTGAGTCATCTTTTCCGGGATCTGTCTCATCTGTAAATTGAGAACAGAGTCAACATCCAGAGCCCAAAGATCAATGATGGCCGGTGCTCCAAGTTTATAGGCAGAACAATGAACCGGATCTTCATGTCCTCTGAAAACACCGCAGCGGCAGACCTGCTTCGTCCTTTGGCTATTTTTTGAGTGTGCGAAGCTGTCTTCCAACTGCATTTTCTGAGCTCCTGCTATTGAACTTGTTACAATGTGGATGCCACAATCAATCACTAGAGAATCAATCAATAAGATCCAATAACACTGAATTTCTAATAATGCAGCAAGGGCTCAGGATAATTGAAAGAGAAACTATACTGTACTTTGCACACATAGAAATAAAATGATTGGATGACACGGTTTTCACCAACTGGGTTGATTGAACGATTAGTTTTTCATTATAGCAATAAGGAAAAAACGAAAACCTTTGGTTATAGTGACAAATTTGACTTTGAAATGGATCATTAAACACTATGAGGGATAATAACAGCGGCTTTGAAGCAGTGCTGCTTGCCTCCAGAGGCCTGGAAGTAAATATGTGTACAGTAGTGAAGGTTCTATGGCAATCTCTATCCTCAGTTAAATATTTCTTTTAATAATTTCAAGAGCTTTTATCATCTAAAGTTTTATGTGGCAAAAACAGAGAAACTGAGCAGTGACATCCTTTGGTGGATCCTGGCATCACATGGGAGGTAATTTGTTTCTTGCAAATGAAAACAGGCATATTTTTAAGTGCATTGTTGGAAGAGATTCACTTTGTATGTGCTAACTCATGTGCATCTCCTGTAAATCAAGTGCAGTTCCTTGTGTGTGTTTCTACAAAGCAGTCGTCTCATACTGGAGCCTGACCCTAAGAAACCTGATATTCTCCCATCTACACTTAATTGGTATTTCCCTATAAAAAAAAACACCATCGGTGTCCATGTTGCCCTGGATGTTGAGCAGACAGAATGAACAGCAGAGGGGGTGGTAGGCCTCTGCTCAGCGACTGCATCCCAGCTCTTGGCCTCACAGCCTCCCGACGCTGTTAATGATGCATGAAGCGCAGAGGCCCTCGTCCGAGCTGAGACACGTATTTGGACATAATTGGCCACAGGTAAGGTGCCTGGTTCTTTCTGGTCCAGTGTCAGAGCCGGCCGGGGTGAGGAGAGGCCTCACATCCGTGTCGGTAACTGGGTCTCAGGGCAAATGCCTGAGGGGTCACGAGGCTGCCGCTGTATAATAAGCTGGCATCTCTAGAACAGAACTCAAACTTGAATAAATAACACAAGGATGATGCAGTCTCACGCTTTTGAATGCATGTCCTTCGCCCCTGTCTTGTGGATCTTGGTCGAGCCAGTCACTTGGCAGAACTTTACGTGTACGTTAACAAAGTAAACATGTCATCATATATGGATTACGAAAGCGTCTGTGGGTGACAAAGCGCATCGCAACTCTAGGCTTCAACAAAACGCAACTGATGACGCAGTGGCCGCGACCTTTCGAGGTTTAAAGTCTTGACCTTTACTTCTAGCTCCCCCATCAGGCCAATCAGTGTCATTTTCGAGAGGCAATAACAAGGTGCCAAAATGCATCAAAGTTCCACTAAGCAATCTGAGAAATCACATTTGTGTTGAAAAGCTTGACCTTTAATGACAGTGCTGCAACAATTAGTGGCTTTACACCAGGACACTGTGTGAATAAACATCATCCCTCCAGCTTTTGTGAAAGTTTAAAGGATGTTGCTCATGTCTGAGCATCTGCCCCTCTTACCCATGCTCCAGCGCAGAGATGATCCCTCCTCCTCCTCCCCCGCCTCCTCCTCCCTTGTTTTTTCCCCGCATTAACATGTTCTTCATTTTCATCTCGGTGATGGAGGGCAGTAGGAGGGGTACAGCTATGCAGAACAGAGCCAGCTGTGGAGGCAGCAGAGCCCCGGAGGTTGACTTCTTCTTCTGCCCATGGAGGAACTTCAGTCGACCCTGGAACTGCATAGTCTGGGATGGAGGAGTAGAAGAATTTGCCGATTTTAATATGTGCAATGGTCCTTTAGAAAACTCATCCACTCATAGATTTAATATAGAACACGGTTCATTGAAAATAAACATCTACACTTAATTTCGATCTTTTCTTTCTTAATTCAATTGGATCTCAAGAAACATGAGAAAGCGTGGAACCATTCCTGAATCTTTTGAAGACAGATAACCATACATCCACCAGTGACCACATCGCACACATCAGCATCTGCAGCCATTATAGTGGCTCTGTCAGGCTACATGCTAACATCAACATGCTAACATGCTTTTGGGATAGCAGGTATCCTTAATAAAGCCTTTAATCCTATTCTTCAGCATCTTCAACCACTTGCTCGCAGATGTATGCTCACTACATGGCTATGAGTGCTTCCAGTTTGTCTGAAAATGGACTCCTAGATTTTCTCTCGTGTGGCCAGCATCAGTGTAGTCATGTCGGCCTGTGTGATGGTGAACTCTTCTGACCCTGATGAAACAGTCCAAGCCCATATTCTCGTTGCTCTGTCATCAGGGCCTCCAGCTTTTCCACTGTGGGTCTCCAAACCACTCTAGTCACAGCCATGAGGGATGAACCAGCCTCCCAGTCTTCCGGGCATCCAATTACCTTAGACTGCCTTGCAATACAACTATAAATAACTGTGGACAATCTGATTAAAAATTAAGTTTTCCTGCACCAAAGGGGTCTTATTATTTTTACAGGCCTGGGTCTTCTACCAGACAGCAGGCAGCTTTTTCTCAATGCCCGGTTTTTATGTTTTGAATGAACTCGAAAGCGTTGAAAACCGAATTTACTGTTCAGCTCAGCACTCACTGGCGGTCTGGCTCATGCCACTCACCAAGAATCCAGAGGTGCTGTCCAGGAGGCATCGGACTCTGGCTATGAAACACCTGTTGAGAAAGCAGGAGAGCTCAGGAGGAATTCCCCCCGCCTCCAGGGAGTGAAACTGGCTGCTGACTACAAAGTCCTCACCTGGGGAGAGAAGGAAGAGGAGAAGAGTCATTTAAATTGTAGAGCAATTTGTGTGGGAGTCAGGAGAAGGGGAGAAGGAACACTGACAGCAGAGATCGGATAATCATCCGATAATCCGCAATCTACTGTTACATGACAACCGAAGACACAAAATAAAGTACGTCAGTCTTTCATAGGATAAAGTTGCTCTGTAACCTATAGTAATGAGTTAGTAAAGGGTGATACTGATAGATTCTAATGCTGTATTTTAGAGATGGAAGTATTGTATTTACAGTAGGTTTATTAATCTTTTCTTTAAACTGTTGTTTAAACAAATGATCTGCCACTATATGCTGATTTTGCTGGTCTGACGTCAGCATTTACAAAAGCGATACTGTGTATCTAGCTCAAATGACCGGCAGAACCTCCAAATCAGATCAAACTGACTGAAATATCTGACCAAGAGGGTCCCCCTGTAAAATAAGTCATTGCCACATCCACAGTTTGCTCAAGGGCCCCGGTTGCTCCCTTCCCACTCACCGGTCCCTGCAGCCAGCTGGCCTTCCTGGTGCACCGATGTCCCCTGGTGCTGCGGAGGGCACATGGCCCAGTGGAGCTGGCGTCTGAACTCCTGACGGTCGTCTATGTGGATGTAGTCGAACACGTTCTGGTGCATCACGTCGGTCTGTGGGGAAATCCCAGGAGATTTTGGTTCGTTTGTGAGGGAGAAGTGTTGAATGCAATGTTTTCATCACAACGTGTGCACGGTCCTGGACGTGTACTTTTAGACTCATGTCATCTCCTCAAAGCGTGCTTTGCTGCCCGGTGCCATCAGTGTAGCTGGTAGCTGCTGTTTGGGGGATTCCCGTCAGTGCTGCTCAGATACACTCAGTCTGCCTCAGGTTTTACAGGGAGCGTGCTAACTTCCCATATGACACACGCAAGGACCGTACCGTACACAAAAAGTCAGCGGGAGTCACTGGAACTTACATGCACACTTACTGTACATGCATATATGCCTGCACATACACAGAGGCAGCAGCATTTACCCCGCACAGTGAGAGTCTAAGGGCAGCTGCGGGGCCAGTGAGGGCAGCTGTGTTTGTCGAGCATCGCGTGACAGCGGCTCCCGAACAGCAGTCTGGCCCAGCCTACCCTCCCCATCCACACACAAGGAGTGGGTCGGGTTCCAGCCCGCTCTCGTCATGCTTCTCCCTCTTTTCCAGCAATAGCTGTGCTTTCTGTCATTCCATGACAGATTCCTCAGTAAAATGTTCAACCTTCTCCTCTTCCCTCCCTCCCTCCTCCCTGCACTCTCTCCATAATTTCCACAGTGGTGGCACGCGAGGGTTTTTGATCGCCTGCCTCTGAAAACACAATCTGTTCCCACCGTCTTCAGCGAGCGCTCCGTCCTGTGGTTTGGTTCCCTACCGGCAGTCAGGCAGACAGACGGATCGAGTGACTATTGTTTATGTTTCTCGTAAAAAACACAGAGGAAAAGAGGAGGAAAAACAGGGAATAAGTGATATTTTCGCTGACCTTCAAAGGCAAACTGCCCCAGTAACAAATGGGATCAAAGGGCAGTGGAGGTTTTCTGCTCTTCTCCAGGGCTTTCTTGTGGTGCTACTTAGTGAAGCATTTTCCTTTTTTTTTGCTGTGGTATATTAGGGATAAATGTCTTTCTGACTACAATTTTGGGCTCAAAATTATGTGAAATGTTGTCAGGGCCTTAGTGGCAAACTATGTGAACCAATAGCTCCTTTGCAAGAAGCGAACATGTGGGAAAGAGGTTGTTTTGATGACTCTCAGAAATTTAACGTGATGATTTCTGAGTGCTCAGAGAAAGATTTTTTTTTTTTTTTAAACTATTGCGAGGACAGAGCGTTCACTGTCAACGACACTTTCTGACTCTGGTGGCCATACATCAGCTTATCATACAAAATTCTTCTGCTGCTTTGCATGCTGGGAAGCTGTGGCAGCCAAGCCTATAGCCCGTCAGTACACTGTCTCCCTGTCTTGGCATCGGCAGTATGCTTTTGCATTTGCTGAATTAAAAATATCGCTGTGGAATGATTGTTTCCTACAGACTGTCGCTGCCGTGTTCTGTTCACACTAAGGACCTGTTGTAGTTGTACTTTCACAATTTTGGGGCATTTGAGTTTCATCAGGTGCATTTCTTTGTTTTGGTTCACAGATGATGAACCTTATAGACTCTGACTGTCCTCTGACTTTTTCTCTAGCAGGTTGACATGTCTTGAAAACCATTGGTTGAATTGCTATAAAGGTAAATTGTCTATACCCATGATGCCCAGAGGATGAATCCTAATAGCGGCAATACATTTAGAGCAAAGTAGCAAGTTTTATATCATGCTAACATGGTAAAGATGTTTTTTATCTGTGCAAAAAAGCACGGCTATGCTATCCCTCACAGAGATTTTAGAATCACTGTGAACTCACACACAATAACAATGAAAATAGTTTTTCTTTGTTTACATCCAACAGTGTGAAAGATGGCAAATGTTAGCTGACACTATATATATATATCTATATATCTCTATATATAGAGAGAGATATATAGATATATATATATATAGAGAGAGAGAGATATTTATTTGCTACTCATTTTAATAGAATTGTGTGGAAATCCAACATCCCAAATTAAAAACTGTTGACTGAGCCATGCACACACATATCTCATAGTGTGTACAGTGCAGTTTTCATTTCTTTTGTCTGTCTTTACCGGCTCCCATGCCACACCGCACACACACTCCTGTTTGCACGTGCAGACACACACACACACACACACTGTGGCAGGATCTTTCTGACCAATCTGGTTTTCATGTCAATTTCATGGTGCTGGGTTATTGCCCCCGTCTGCTTGTAAGCCAAGTGGGAGCATTGTAGCAGAAGAATTTCTACCCCAAAGTGTCAGTCTGCTGTGTGTGTGTGTGTTTTTGTGTGTGTGAGTGTGTGTGTTTGTGTGTGTTTGTGTGTGTGTGTGTGTGTGTGTTTGTGTGTGTTTGTGTGTGTGTGTGTGTGTTTGTGTATGTGTCTGTGTGAGCAATCGCGAGGGCGAAGGAGGGATTTTAACAGTGAAAAGCACTTTATTCATGGTTTTGAAGGAGGGGGTGATTTCAGCGTCACAGGACAGGCGAGCCCGTGTTGATATCATCCATAATTAATGACTGACTGGGTCTTACCACCAAAGAGGAAGGAGCCTAAACCGTCGGTGACTTACAGTGTAGGCGCACACACACATAGGCAAACACCCACAGAGTCTATCTCAGGGTGAAATGGAGGTCTTCACCTCTCTGTGGCCTCCTCACTCTTTCCTCTAGACAGTCATCAGGCAGCAGGGGACTGAGAGAGCAACTTTTTGCTCCGGCTCATTAGCCGTGGGAGAGGAGAGGAAAAGAAGGTAGAAGAGAGAGGATCAGGTGAAGGTACAAAGGGGATCGATGGTGGTGAAGCTGCTGAGTCAATGGCAGAGCTCAGTCCTCTGATACTTGTTGAGTCAAAACCTTGGGAGAAGCTGTGTGAGAGGCTCCTTCATTGGACAACTCCAATACGATGAAAGTAATTAAATGTTTTGATCATGAATTTTTTCGATCGTAATTAAGCCGTTAAAGGCATTATTTGATATTTTGAGAAATAAGCTGCTTCGCTTGCTTTTAGAGAGTTTGATCAGAAGATCAAGACGACTCTCATGTTTGTATGCACAGAGACTAGTAAACAGGAGGAAAGAGACACCTGAAAAATAATGTTATTATTATTATTATTATTATTATTATTTATTACTGAGCTTAAGCTGTTGGGAAGATTTAGTTTCCTTTGCACGGAGCCCAGACTGTGGTTTCCCTCTGTTTCCAGTCTTAATGCTAAGCTAAGCATATTAGTATTATATAGACCAGAGTGGTGCTAGTCTTCTCATCCATCTCAGGAAAGCGAATGTGTGTATTTCCCAAAATATTAGAGCACTTCTTTAAGGTGAGCAGCAAACGGAACAGAGAAGCTAAAGAGAGAACAACAAAGAGAGAAAACATTGTGCAAAGAAACAAAACCGGAACAAAATATTCAGGAAACAAGATCCTAGGGGAAAACTCTTGATGAATATTGGTTCTGTTTTTGCATGTTTTTTTTCCCTCTCATATCTGTTGTGTTTACTCTCTGGTGCTAAAATTCCTGAAATATTTTTATGGACTCGGGTTATCTCGGCCTCCGGCAGCAGACCTTTGGTAGGCTGACAATTTGTCAGAAATGTGGTAAGTTGGTCTGGTAGTGTGACCGGCTGAGAACGCGGGGAGGGACCAGCAGCACACCTTGTGTTGGGGAAAATGTTGCTTGACTACTGACATAAAACACTGATGTAAAAACAAGCCCCCCCTTTCCAACAGTAATCACACTGCATGTTGCACCGACAGAAATGTACATCTACGTGTACAATAATCGAGTTCGACTCACCTGATGAAATCCCAGATAATCCACAATGGTAGAGGAGGCATAGAAGACCATCCCATCACTGCTCACCACCAAGGCAAAGCCTGTCAGGGACTGCGCGCACACACACAAACACACACACACACACACACGCGCGCGCGCACACACACGTGCACACACACAGAGTGACAGAAATAAGCTGTGACTCAGGGCAGCTCATGCAGAAAATAAACTCAAGTGAAACAAATACATAATTGACAAACACAAACAACTGATTTTATCAGTGCCATTTTTACAAAGCTAACTTTAGATTCATGATTCACATGTAGCAGTAACAGAGTCACATGGCTTTATCTGCGACCCAACCGTGGCTGCAGTCATGACTGTACAATTATTTTTTATGCCAGAAACGCTGCCAGAATTCGACTCGAGACGTTGGTTTTTTTTTTTTACAGCACAATGTTCAATTTACAGTTTATTATTTTTTCCCTAATTCTCTGAACAGCAAATAACAGTAAAAATGGAACAAAAGATGGATTAATACAACACTGCAGGAGGAATGAAAGACAGATGGTGATGGAACTGAGTGGGCCAAATAAAACGTTCTGATTTATAATGAAATATATTGCTTTTGTAAGACTTTTCAGAATATTTTCTCTGGGATTTTACATTCATGGTATCTTTAAAGCAGCTGACTTGAAGATGACATGCACATCAATTTGCTCCCCTTCAAACTAACGTAAATTGTGAGTTAGAAACTTTGATAATGGAGTCTGTTTGAGCGGTACCACGCTTTGATTCTCAATACTAAACACATTGATTAAAAGCAGAGAAACTCCAGACACAAACACAGCGCACAAGGGAGAATAATGTGTTTGGCCCGCACAGCTTACAGAAACAAGTGTTGATTAAAAAGAAAATCTAAAATAAATACACCACTGGCTTCGGTCGAACGAGGAGGGATGGACAGATGGAGAGGGAAGTGAGAATTTGAGGGAAAAAAGACAGTGCAGGAAAGAGCCATGGAAGAGAGGGAGAGCCCTTCCTATCTGTGTGTGTGTGTGTGTGTGTGTGTGTGTGTGTGTGTGTGTGTGTGTGTGTGTGTGTGTGTGTGTGTGTGTGTACGAGTGTTTGCGCGCACAGCTGTGATAGCGTGACAACTGCAGGGCTACTTAACTTGCGTGACTGCAGCTGCCAGAGTCTGTCACCTCTATTTTACTGCGAGACTATGCAGGTCTTCCCTGGTATGTGTGTGTGTGTTTTACATGGTGTATATATATATATCTGTGGCCTCTAAATTCACACTCAAGCTCACTTCCACCACGTCTTCCTCTCTCGGTGATACAAATGCCTCAGTAACCAGTGTGATCCTCCTCGGGACCTGTTGGCGGACGGAGCAACTCATGGCCCCAAAACCTAAAGGTATCTGGGTCCCTGTGTGACAAGGCAACACTGTGGCAGAAACACACCTGGGCTATGGCTCGGCCAAATCCGAAAATCACATGAGAGCCTGATGGGACACTGACTCGGGTTCTATTGGTGGTGTGGAAACATATGTTGTCTGACGAGTTTGACGTCCTACACACACACACACACACACACACATTCACACATGCACACGCACACATTTAGACACACAAACACAGGCGCACAGCTTTTGCCAGCAGGCGCCCAAAAACCAATAATGCCAGCCCTCAAGTGAGAAATAACACATACACAAGCACATCTGCCCTGCAAACAAGCAGCCTGACTCTGACGTGGACATCAAGGATCTTGGACCACACACTGAAGCTTAGGGTGATGTTTAATCAGTATAGTTTCCAGTTTATTTAACTCAATGGTCACTCTGGGCTGTACAAACAACAGGGCATATCTTATATAGTAATTTATATTTATGAAAAAATTATATATTGTCCAATGCAAAATTTCAGTGATTCAAATATAAAAAGGTTTGGTTTTCGGGCCAAGAATTTCCCTATATGGGCTCCAGGGTGGGGTAAGAGATTTAGACAGTGTAGCTTCTAGCCGTGTAATGTGCAATGCTTGATATTGCTTGTCTAATTAAAATTCATCTGTTTCATTCATGTCACATGTACTGTACTGATTTTACAGTCCAGTTACAGAGCATGTGTTCACTCCGCATGGGAAATGTAGAGCTTAAATGACTCAGTGATCTGGGATTTGTGTCCAAACAATGGACAAAAAAAATGTCCTGAATACACTGGAATGTGATGTTGCCTTTACGAGCTCCTACAAGGCCATAAAAAGGCCAGAATTTACATGGCAGGTTCATCTACGTTTATTTAACCGGTTCACCTTTCTCAGTTCCTCTTCCAAGTCACTGAAATGCCACAGTAAATTTCTGCAGCACATTCTTTTTAAAGGACTTTGACATTTTTATTCTACTGGAACAAACAGGCCTTGGACTGGTGACCTGAAAAAATATGTGCAGACAAAAGCGGTATATTTTCTAAGTTGATTTGTTTTCCGAAATGGAACGGCAAATAAATTACAGATGGACACACTGCATTTGTTTTTCACATCCAAAGCCACTATGGGTACACCCATCATTTGTATTGGGATAGGACAGCCCATCTTCCAATAACTTAACAGACACAAAGCTGGAAAGAGCAACTGAAAAAAAAGACTGTTGGCTATATTAATAACTATTTTTCTATTTTCATTATTAAAAAAAAAAAAACAACAAGCACATCTGAACAGTCCTTGTTCTTTTAAACTAAGAAAAGAATTCCAGAAAGAAAGAACGAAAGAACGAAAGAACGAAAGGAACCATACTGGCCTCCCTGTTCTGCGTGCTGTTTTCGTATGTTTTCTCCATTCACATTTCCCTCAGTTCCTCACATACTCCAGCCTTTAGGTAATGGAAACAGGCACCTGCTGCTGGCCCACTCCGCCACATATCTGCAACTACAACGCCCCCTGCTCCCATAACTGCTCCTGAGAGACTAAAAGCTTTGACTTACAAATAGTAAGAGGTGCTTTGCACGTAGAACCCAAAATAAAATATATGTTAACTGAATGTGGAAGCCGGGGGGTGATGGTGCTTTGCTTTTCTCATTGTTTTTAATAGGGTTTCTTTGGTTCCTGCTGTCTAGCTGGCAGAGTGGGATGAAAGCAGTGAAGATGAGGTCATGACAAACATGGAGACCTTCTCCCACTGGGAACACTCCGACACCCGACATCCCACATCCCACACACACACACACACACACACAAACACACACACACACACACACACTCTTCACACTTCTGATATGTTCAGTGATGTTTAAAAAAACAAACAAACAAAACAACCGAGTGTCACCTTGCAGTGTAATGAAAGCACACATGTGAATCACTCAGCCCATCAGTCCGAAGTGAAACACCTCACACACTTAAAAGTTGGTGTTCATGGTGATGCATGGGGCGACAGACTATGGACTCTAATGATATTTCCTTTAGGGAGACCATTTTTGGTGGACATTTTGTATTTTGAGCCTCAGAAACTATTGAATACGCTGCTGCTAGAAAATACAAATGAGTTTGTGCTTCCATCCGCTGCTGTGATGTGAAACATTAGGAATTGTACAAATTGAGAACAGCGGGTGCCACTGATTTTTCAGTCAAATGCTGCTGAGCCACTGCAGAAGAAGACACTCGAACCTCAAAGAAATGAAAAACAAGGGGAAAACTTGAAGTGATTGTGGTGTTTCTCTTCATTGCACGTGTTAATTTGTGTGTCCCAATCAGTCCTATTCAGACATTTCAGGCTTTATTCTTTTTTCCAATAGGTCAACTTTTCCACCTCATTCTAGAGAGAAAACCTTTGTGTTATTTTGACTTTTTCTTTTTGAATTTCCCTCATTTCTACTCAGGTTTCTTTTTGATGTGATAATTGACCATGTGCATTAAAACAGGTGAATGGAAATGCACATAATATCATTATGAACATGTTAGCAAGCAGATGGAAGTGATTACTTGTTATAGAGATATATATTGTAGACAAACAAATGTGGAAGCACCTGTCCAAGACACACAAACAGTACCTAAGCACAGATAATAACTCATACACACAAAGACAAACAATGTCACCAAGCACACACACACACACACACACACACACACACACACACACACACGGATATCTGTCTTTTCCCCCCCTGGGATCCCATCACCATAACAACTAACGCCCACTTTACCGTGAGGCCCCTGCACAGGCTGAGTCACGCAATGGGAGGCAGCACATCACTACGGTCAATCTAGCCTTTTGTTTCCCATCCCACTGAGTCAACCCGACACGTTAACAGAAGCCTCAGTGGATAAGGTCTGCTCTGCTTTGTGTGTATGTGTGTGTGTCTGTGTGTGTGTGCATGCTCACAGTCGTTGGCCTCTGATTGGTTTCATAATTGGTTGTTTGACAGACAGCCATTAGGACACTAAGTGTGTAACAGTGATCTGATGCTCGGGCAGTTCCCACACAACGAACTGCTGCCACCGCCGCCGCCAATGATGGCGATGACAATGAAGACCTGTTGGCTCTGATCCCTTCGACAGAAGAGCCTCTTTGGGAATCGAATGACGTATCCCATCCTGATATCATGTCAAATCATGCTCTTCATTATCAAGTGAACTATATGCTCGTATAATTAATCTATAGCTACAACCTGATTAAAGGTCTTAGGTCAACTGACAAAACATGGATCTTATATTTGCACTGATCACTGTTGACAGGCTTGGTGTTTTTTCTCACTCTCTTCTGCTCGCTTTCACACAGGACCACATGCATTTAGACAGAGATGCAATCACACACACACACACACACACACAGCAGATGAACACACACACACACACTTGATTGGTTGCCTGAGCCGCCAGCGTATGTGCACCCCCCATCTCCCTCATCAGCTCTGACACTCCTGTCTCACCCCTATGTCACGCAACACCACAGCTCCGCAAAAGGGGTTGGGGCAAAGGTCGAAGGGCACACACACGCATGCACACACAAAAACTCTCCCGCTGCCCCCCTCCCAGTTCACACCCACTCTGTAACAAACGGTTTCCAGACTGGCAGGTTTCAAGCCAGTGAGCGTTTCATCATTTCATTGACGGCGACATGTAGAGTGAAAGCTGATATCATTGAAACACCTTTAGGGCAGTGTTTGCTCATACATTTCTAGGCAACATGAACATTACAGACCACACACATACACACAAACACAAATATTAAACGATGTACACATACAAACAGCAGCCATGTTTCTTACTTCCAGTAGGAGACTGCTTTCATTGATGGTGGTGCCCAGGGGGGGACTCTCTTTCCTGGATTCAGGGTTAGAGGATGCTGTGCTGATGATGTGTTTCCTGGAGGTCTTATCTTGGCTTGCTACAAAAAAAGAAAAAAGAAAAAACAGTGGGTTTCGGGTGCTCACATAAGTTTTTTAAAATATTGTACTTGCACACAGAATACAGAGCACGCTTCAAGACCTGGTTCAACACAGGAAAAGGCGGAGAGTGATAACAATAATGATTCTGTTCCCCAAAATGTGCCTGCCACTTTCTCACAACCTCTGCGATACGGTGGCGAGAGAGCTGGACCGGCATGCAGACATGTGGCGGACACATTAACTGTATCGGTCTCCTTTCACACAGCACTAATGCCAGGTATTAGTCTGCGTGGTGGGCCCGTCTACCAAGACAAAACAGTGGAGGCTTTCATGACTTTACAGGATCGCTCTTGCACGATACAGCCACACGCACTTGGACAGCTCGCCGGTTCGGAGCGGGGCAGAGGGCGGCATCCGGTGCACGGGGGACGGCTGGGTGATCGCAAGGATACGGGAGCACGAAGGCCCACTGAAGTGAAAACTGCCGTGCTCCGCCTGAGCCCGACCTCTGACCTTTGTGCAGAGGGGGTCAACACGTGAGAAAACTTCCCCCACAGATCTCAAAGTACCGTCGTCTGAAATGTCTCTTAGAGTCTGATGCTAAATTAGGGATACTGTGATTCGACTGTATGAGGACTGATCCCGATTGGCAGTTTTCAGTCTCAACAGTGTGATCTCTTCAAACTCTTGGCTCCTCAACAAACACCAGCTCCTTTGTGTCATCTCTTCTTCAATAAAGTAAAAATATCCACCAAAGTCTTAAAACTATCACGAGCAAGCCACAGTCCATCAGCCACTATCCATATCCTGTACCCCCCCGGAGAGAGGCCCACCTACCACCGTACTAGTGTGTGTATACATGAAATCAGCCTGTATACGACTGTGGCGTGCAGAACTGTCACATGTGCATTGGTGATGTGTGTGTTGCGTGTTGGAGGCATGTTTGCGTGTTTCTCTTATGGGTGTGCTGTCAGGGGGCATGTGGCTCACTCCAAGAGATCAGCCCTTCGCTCCATCACTCATTGTAGCAGGCACAGATTAGTCACGCAACACACACACTGACACACCATAGCCTCATTATGAAAAACTATCTAAGTATGTATGTATGTATGTATGTATGAATCTTCCGATGCTTCGTATAGACCCCACCCCCAACAGATAACCCTATTATGGCTTCCATTCCACCCCCTTTAACCTTCCACAACCATCTCCTACCCCCCCCCCCCCCACTCTTCTTCTACCCTCCTCCTCCTCCTCATCATCTCTACACACTTTCTTTGTTCGACTCAGCATCGCAGGCGATCGACAACTGATTTCGTGATGCTGGAAGAGTTTCCCCTTCTCTTAATTCCACTCTGAAGCACGCAAAGTTAATGCGCCTAGTTTTTATTTTGTTTGTTTGTTTTATCCATACATTTTGTCTGGATTAATTTTTTTCATATTTAATCATTTATTCTTCCATCTGCAATTGCAGGTTTATTCATGCTATATGTGAAAAATAAAGACCGAAATAATAAATCTGGTCAGAAGCTGATGAAAGCACTGACAAGCGGCTTCATAAAACCCATAAATGCCAGAAATAATGGTAAGTATTTTGTCATCACCTCCGCTGGGTGCAAACACGTACAAGTAAACAGATTCAGACGGCCACGCTTACACAAAAAATCCTTCTCAATCATCACAATATGATCGGACCAGTGGAAACCATTGCAGAGGGAAATTAATCTAGTAAGCTTCTTTATTTCCCTCCTTCAATGCCTCATGTATTTTTGTTTTCTCTCTTACGGCAGCTCTTGGAGAGGATGCGACGTCAGGAAAGAGAAACATACGGGATGATTAATTATCAGCACTGGCACTTCCCCTGCCAACAATGTGGGCTTTAATCGTTGCCGCTCGTGTCTTTGGGTTCGCTTTACTTTGCCTCTATTTTCTCCCTCTCTGGCCTAAAAAGGAAAACCGGGCAGGTAATGGCGAGGCGTTTATGTGCTCGATGAGAGGACAGGGTGTTAAGTAAAAAGTGAGAAGTATCGGGACAAAGATGCTGCCAAAGAGTCACGGCTGTCTCGGGACTTCATTTTGTTCAGAGAACACCCTGGACTAGCGACTACGGATGGTGTCCGATGATTCTGATAGGCTGAAATGATAAGGCAACATGACATCACAAAAAGGCAAAGTGGTGGAGAGAGATGAGAGGAAGTGAGGACAGATCTGTAAAGACTGGTTATAGAATGTGATAAGGTTCGTCAGCGATTTCTTTAGAACGAGAATTATCTGCAGTCCTGCTGTTGAGGGGAAAAAAAACAGGTAAATTTGTGCCTGTTCTACAAAAATGCTGCTTGTGGCCTGCGACTTTGCACGAACACTTGTGAAAAAAACAAAAACAAAAACAAGTGTTTGTGTTGGTGAGTTCAGGACACAGTCCTTTTTAATCAGGTACTGACTTCTGCAGCCTCTAGGGGGTGAGGTGAGTTTGGCCATGAAGCATACAGATGTGTACAGAACAGTCTGGGTGTGTTTGCAAGTTTTCAACAGCCTCTCTCGAATCCACTTCCTCCCAAACCATCAATAACAGCTGAAATAGAAAACAGAGAAGATAAAGAAAAGATATCCTCCATATGAAGAGAGAGATAGGGGTAAAAAGGGGCTGTGGGGGGGGGGGGGGTTATGTCTCTGTGGGCCCATGGTGTCACTGACATACTTTTATTCTGGAGATAACTGACATAAAACACACTGAAATGTTTTCACAAAATGATGAAAAGTGCAGTGATGAATATTTAAGTACAATCCTGTACATTTGAGCATTGGATTTCAGAGATGGCCTGATATGACGTTGAAGAGTAGCTCCTGCAGAGTGTCGCACGACTCCAACCGCTTCATAAATTGAGAGCACGAGGGGAGGAACGCAGCGAACTGAACGGTGGGTGATGCCTCAGCTCCGTGCTCTGGCCCTGGGGGGGGGCAAGTACGAGCTCACACACGAATGCTCACGGACACGACACCAGCCTGCTACATGCGACGCCACACCGAGTCCAAACAGGTGGTCGGTGCTGCTGTTTATAAAAGCTTCAAGCTGCTGGTTAAAAGTCATTTCTAGCTGAGATGGATCTGATCTATTTGAGTTATAAATAAGCCGTTTTAAGAACAACAGGTTGAACGTCACTCAGTACTGTACTCACTCACTGCTTGTTTTACAGATTTATTGGATTTAACGTATAAAACATAAGAAAAATTTAGAAAAAAAACAAGTTCAGTGTTGTAGATTAAACTCCCGGCCTTCCTCCAAATACAAACCTAATGGGTAAGTAATGATAATCCAGTATTACAATACTGTAATACTGTTATAATACCTAAAACTCACAGAGGTAATTTTTCAGACTTTCAGACTACTGAACTTTTACTTATAATAGAGTATTTTTTAGATTTTCAGTATTGCTACATTTACTAAAGTTTTAAGTAATACTTCCTCTTCCAGTAAGAAATTATTAATGTGGTTTCATCCATGTTTTCAGCGTGTTCATGCCCTCCGTCTGCCTGGTTTCAGCTGCAGAGTGCCATCTTTTGGCAGCTGATCCTCTGTTGTGTGTTTGGCTTGTAAAGCAGAGCTGCAGACCTGAACATGCAAGTGCTGTGCAGCACAGTCGCCCCCCCCCCCCGCATCCCCTCCACCCCCCTTCCCACAAGGCTTGCGTGAGTAGAGAAAATTGTGTGTGTGTGCATATGATATGTGTGTGTTGAGGTTGGGTTGGCTTACAGCCACCTCCTTTGCTTATTCCCGCCCCCTTCCCTCAGTGCTCTCTCTCTCTCTCTCTCTGTCTCTCTCTCTCTCTACCCCCCCCCCCCCCGCAGGCACAGGAAATCCAGAGCGGAGAGAGCAACACCAACAGAGAGAGAGAGAGGGAGGGAGAGAGAGAAGCTGGCTGATCAAGGGCTGGTTGTCACGCGAGCGAGCCGTCTGTCAATCCTCCCCCCCTTCCCCCTGACAGGCTGCTGGCGGACCGCCAAGGCCTTGCGTGCAAGCCGGCCAGCCACATTAGCCCATAAAGAATTTCATAATAGCAACAGCTGTTAAATATTGATGACTGCTGGCAACCGCTCAATGGCTCCGCATAAAGGTTAAGCCTGCGCTGTAATGGAAGCTAATACTTCATTATGCCACAGATCAAAAATGTCCGGATCTTGCCTTGTCCAAATCCAGGCCACACTATTTCAACTTTTTCTTGTTTTTGCAGTGTGGTAAAGGGGAAAACAAGGCTTTTTTTTCTTTTATAATTTTCTGAAGGCAAACAGGAGCAGAGTTTTTTCCCCACTTGTTTATTTCTGTTTCAGATATAAGCACTAAACTACACTGATTTGATCCTCCATGATCCTTGAACACAGCATTAATGTTGGATTGAGGACTATAATCTTTCTGATATTGTTTTCAATGTGAATGTTTTGTTTCCACTGTGATATATATATAAGATTACATGGGGGGGGGGGCATAGGGATTTAGAGCAGTTCCCTTTGTCAGTTAACATAACTGCATCTACAAAAACTCCATTTCTTGGAGGCAGGGCAGGAAGGACAAATATTCATCTTTCAGAGGCGATTATAATGTGACTGAGTGATTTTTGTTGGGGAACGTGTGCTGGTGGAGCTGCTGCATCTAAATACTGACGCGGAGGGGAAGTGATATTATGACAAAGCAAATGGGATCACACAGAATTGGGGGGGGGGGGGGTCGGGATGTAAACTCAATTGTTTCCACTTCTCTGTTTTGGTTGGCAAGCAGACGCACCGGTCACCATGTTGTACGGGAGTAATGCGGCTCCTCCTCACATGAGCCCCGGGGAAAAAACCGACTTGTATGGCGACTTCTCCGCGCCGTGTATACCGCCACTGTATGTGGCCTGACTGCACCGCGCATCGTAAAGCCGGCGCCATGCACCCCCCACATACACACACATACGCACACTGGAGGACTATTATAGCATTCATAGTACGAAAGTGGTCTAATTGCTTCTATAAATAGGGAACATGACTGATTGTGGAGCACATGTTTTATGTGAGCGTGATGTTTGTCTTCTGGGAAAACTGCCTTTCTGATGAACCCGTCGGAAGAGCGACACACATGTGGAGTGAGCTAGAGAGCTGTCTAAACACTCCCAAACTCGGCTTGTCAGGCCTTGGGAAAATTAACCACAACATAGGGCCAACGTGGTGCAATATTTATACAGACAATTAGAAAAACTAACAGAATGCAAATGGATGGAAGCCCAAGGAGAATGTGCTTCAGCGTGAAATGACGTGCTCCTCACACACACACACACACACACACACACACACACACACACACTCACTAACACACACACACTAACACACACACACGCTGCATTTAGACATGTGTTGCGTGAGATGAGCCAGTTATGCAGGAAAGCTTTTTATTTGACTGTACCCAAATGAACGCAACAGTGTATTTTCTAATTGAAGACAACTAGACGCTCCAGTTTTCCTGCCGCTGCTGAGGATCTGACATGTCCCGCCAGCTAAACGTCAACCTTGGCCCCCGGTCTGCTCGGCGGGGGTGAACTCAGGATACGAGCTCCCTCATGAGTCACATGTATCCCAGCACTAACCCTGGCTGGAGGCAAGAGGACAGCACATATGCATACTCTCCAAGGCTTGCTTGTGCAGAAACAAACACACATAGTGGGAGTGTATTTTTTGTGAGTCAAGGGGGAAACTCCATTGTTAGACCTGTTCTCTACTCTCCTCAACTTCTATGTTTATCTCAGACTTCCTCTGATAGGCTCATTCAAACAGGAACATAACTCGTCTCCCTGTGGAAGGACCTCGGAGTCCAGATGCAAAGACTTTGGTGGAAAGTGAAAAAAAAGAACCAAACAAACAACAAAACACAAATTACTTTTCAGATTATTTCTCGATGTTCATCGATGTAAAATGAATAGTAGTATTAATAGGGAAGTGCATTTTTTTGCATGT
The DNA here is from genome assembly GCA_016859345.1 of Istiophorus platypterus. NCBI lineage: Eukaryota > Metazoa > Chordata > Actinopteri > Istiophoriformes > Istiophoridae > Istiophorus > Istiophorus platypterus. The sequence goes on along the minus strand of CM029125.1, from coordinate 1,281,583 downwards.
GTTTAGTGTTCACATCTGTGACCCACTGCATTACTGTAAGAAACATTAGCTCCTGCATGCATGCATATGTGTTTGTGTTTGGATGGTAACTATAAATAACTTTTCCTTCAATTCCTGTTTTGATGAGGATTGGTGCTTGTTGCTCTCTCAGGGAGCTGGCGGTTAATAAAAAGTTGCATTCAGGAACCCCACCTGGCCACAATAAAGCACAAGCCTTCTATTTCTGTATTCACACAGTCTCCATTCTCACCAGAAGTCTGAGATTCAAAACAGTAAACTTGTAAACTGGTGGCTGTAAAGCCCACCGTGCCAATTTTAAACTTAGTCAGAGATAAATTTGAAATTTAAACCTCTCATGCTTTATTAACAAACAGGAAGCTGAGAAACACACGTGTAAATGAAGGTGAATTTAATGTTTGAGATTAGTTAAGTATTAATGGAATTGCATGGGTGGAAAAACAGGGATGAAACAGATGACGGTGACAAGAGTTGATTTACTTTTTTTTTTTCGGTTCTTCAAAAGTTGAGTTACTTAGTTCGAGGCCTCAGTCCTGTAAATTCACTCCATCGACAAATGCCCTGCATACAAAGCGTTGGATCGTCGGCTCACAATGAACAATAGAACAAACAACCTCAGCATGTTTATGGCCGACTTGTTTCTCTCGTTTCACTCAGCTAACCCGCACTATTTACCTCTGCAACCACAACATTTTTTTCATTATGAAAATGCACAGGCTATTTTGATTCCCCTTCTTATTCATACTGAAATAGGAAATACTTGAGGCAAGTCTAACAGCTCAGGGAATAATTATTAGTTTTCTCCCCCTGTATTTTCGTCTTGCTGCATTCCTTCATGAGAGGGGAGGAGGGCGAAAGAAAGACAGAGAGGGTTATGGCCTGTGGTATCCCATACTCCTCCACTTTGGCAAGATGCTGGTTCCTCATGTTGCATGCCAACTAGTGTCACTCATATTTTTTTTAAATAACAGGGAGAGAGAAGTATGATAAGCCTTTTACAACCCCCCCCCCCCCACACACACACACACACACACACACTCCACCCCAACCAGTCAGAAGCAACTGTTGCTCGTTTTGTTGTCACTGCAAGAACAACAATAGTTTTTCTGGAACAAAACCACACCTTTCATGGAGAGTTGATTTCATTCGCGATGCCGTTTCTTCATCCATACAGTCTCTCAATAACAAGAGGGTGATCTGTTAAAAAGATTATGGTGCCGTTTCGGCCCATTGAGGCAAATAATAATGGGCAGATGGTCCCTCAGGCTGAATCCATATGGGAGGGAAACTACACTAATGCTGCTGTAGCACGCAATGCTAAAGAAAAGCTAACCGCTAAGACGTGCTGCAGAGACGACTTTACAAATTCAACAAGTTGTGTTGATTTGTTGGGCTTTTTAGTCCAGAAACCTTCGGTTCAGTGGAGGAAAGTGGGCACATGCTGGCTCATTTAACGCTCTAATGAGTAAAGTTTTGCTGGGTTGAATGATGCAAGTACATGCAAAGGCTGGAGAGAGTACAGAAGTACCTTTACTACACTTTACCAAGACTCTACGGGGGAACAAGATTGCTGTCCTGTGAAAACCACGTGTCCCCAGAACGTTAACATTTCATGAGCTAAAAAAAGACCTTAGCTTTAGCTTTGTGACAATGCGATTTTAGCTGGTCTAATAGGGATTTAAATGTATTATTTAGCCTGAGAAGTAGGAGAATTTTCTCAACCCATAAAGCACTTAATCCCTCAGTTCTTCTGGATGTGCTATACTGTATATTGTGGGTGTATACAGTTCATTCCTTGCTGACCCCCCCCCCCCCCCCCCACATACACACACACATGCCCACACGCCCACACAGATGCAGAAAGGCCCACCAAGGTGTAATTAAATGGGTGTGAGGTGGTTAATGTGTCCAGGGTTGGTTGGGGGGGGGTCAAGTGATAGCCATGATACTGCTCATGCTTTATGCATGAAAGCCATTAAGTTGTCAATCAGTACATACTATCAAGGTGTTATGTATCCATGTTGTGTGTGTGTGCATGGGAGCGTGTGTTTGTGTGTTTGTGTGTTTGTGTGTGTCCAGGAGCAATCTCTGAAGCAGGCACTCTAGAGCAATACCCTAACGCAGTATTTAAGATCTCTGTCTCCCTCATTATACAACCACAGGTCACTGTATTTTTGTCACATCCATCCACTTCAATCTCATATTTCAAAATTTGGACAAAAAATCTAACTGCATCCCTAGATGGAAATAGTTTTTTGTTACTCAGTTCCTTCCCTTCTTTACAGATTTAATGGAGAGCGAGATTTCAGTCCTGACCACGAGGTGACACATTCACAGCTAAAGCATTTTGTAGTGTGCAGCCTAACAGTCGCAGCCTGATTTGATTTTAATTTAGCATCACCTGTCAGCTCCATTTTAGCATAAGTGACTCGGCTTCCACATTTCTCACTGACAATATCCCACAATAATTTTTCCTGTGACAGAGCTAATTCATAAAGTGACACGCTAGTCCACCAGTAATTTGATTATGCTTCTCCTACCACCTCGACCCTATGGTTCAGGATATCAGCCCCAGGGCAGCAGGCAAACATCCTCGGGGCATCTCATCTGTATAAGGACCTCGACATGATGGGCAAAACTGTTGAAAACAAATTCACAGCAATGCAAAACAAAAACGTCCATCTCAGCAAGGGTTTAATACTGCATTTTTAATAATTTATGAATCCAGGAAATAACAGATAAAAATAAGTGTTGGTTGGTATATGGAAATCAGTCATATTGCTCCACTGATGTTACTGAAATGATCGTGTTTAAAAGTATTCTAAGATTCAAAATTGCTAAGACCATTTTCACATGAATGTGTTGTATATATACAGGTTAAAGCACTGCTTCAAACTTTCAATATCATCCACTTGAACTTTTTGAACGGTGCCCTCTTCAGTAGAGCTGTAGTGGTGTATATTTTTAAAAACCCTCACTCAAATACCTGTCACCAGACCCTACAAAGTTGTTGGGTTTTTTTTTTTTTTTAAAAACTCTTCCAACTAGGTTTCCATGGAGACTGTCCCATAACAATCTAATGAGTGTTTATTTAAATCTTTTCCACACTGACTGAATCAAAATGGGCAAAACATTGAATCCAGATAAAGTCCTGGAAGTGCTCAGCAAATGGCAGCTTCATTCGAGCAACAAAGCATCAGCTCTTCCAATTCCCTGGCAGTCGCTGTGGACGTGAGCTCTGAGAGGACAGGTGAAAGTAAGTGAGGTGGGCACAGATCTGGACATATCGTGACTGTCCACTTCACATTCCCCCATCTGTGCCTATTGCATGTCAACACAACACTCTAATCCAGGCCTGTTTACATTAACAGCGTTTGCTCCGATCAATTCATTTTTGGCACAGGGAGGGAGGACATGTACCCCCCGCGTGATCACCCAGTGGGTGGTGTGTGTGTGTGTGTGTGAGTGAGTGGGTGACTGAGTGACTGAGTGACTGAGTGACTGAGTGACTGAGTGAGCGAGCGAGTGAAAGATATAGGTGGGCGGGGGGCTTGATGGGGAGTGATGGTTCGGATCACGCAAGCTTGCTAAAAGAGGCAAAGTCAGAAGAGAGTCACGCATGGTGGGGCTTTGCTGTAGATGCCACTCAGTCGCCACTCGACTTCCTGGCATCTGGTGTTAGCGTGATGTTGTATATATATATATATATATATATATATATATATATATATGCATGTATGTATGTATGTATGTATGTATGTATGTGTGTGTTATGTTTAATTCCCAACCAACTGAAGAGATTTTCAGGGTGTAAACAAACACCAACTGGTTTGCCATCTCCAAACAGGCGCTCGCCCTGAATGGGAACACTGTTTTCTCAGTTAACATAGGAAGCCGCTTAACTGCGT